>OX359266.1:23109097-23571934 GCA_947179155.2 Hedera helix
AAACACCCACAATAACATGTTTTTACTATTACGAGGCCTTAAACCCGATCACGACTCGGTATCGCTTTAAGGCCCATTATTTACATATATACAGAAATAGGCCCTTGCAATGATTACATACACCAAATTTTGTCCATCATCGGGATTTGATCACGAGGATCTCCTCCCTAGGCTCACAATCACCCAAATCGCTGCACAACCATACCAAGGCAACTTAATAGTACTAAACTTGTTACTATGCTACATGAATCAAAAAATCACAATCCCAACACTACGAACTATCCGTTAACACAATAAACTACATATCACCGTACAGATGTCATCGGGACATTAGGAGGAAATTACGTTCCGACGGAACCCTCGCTAATAATCCCTAATCCACGGATCCTCAATACTATAACAACATACTACGTTAAATAACCCAAAACACAAAATTGTAATAACAATACAAGCAAAAAATATCAAAGAAAACACCAATTTTCACCTTGCAATACACCGATAAAAGTTTTATATTTCACGATTCGAGCAAAACCACAAGAACGCCTAACTATTTGAGCAACAATCAACAATTTATCACCCAAATAATGTCCACCCGAGTCCCTCTCTCTCTTCTCGCGTTTTCTCTCTCTAAAAACTTAAGAAAATTTCTTCATCTCCTTTCTGCAGATCAAAAATGGCATTCTATAGGTGACTGAAGGCAGCCACAGGTGCATCTGCGGCTGGCCGCAGGTGCATCTGCGGCTGCCTGTTGTGGCCGCCCGCGCCGAATCCTCGGCTGCCAGGTTGTCTCCTCGAGCCGCGAAACCGTTCTCTCTGTCAGTGGCCGCAGGTGCACCTGCGGCTGCCCAGCTTGCTTTTCTCGATTTTTGTGTCACGCAGTCTTAAATCGTCAATTTTTGCTATATTATTTTGGAAGGCTGTTACCTGATGTATAAATTGCTCTTTGTGCTTGGCTTCCAGGGGCGCTGCCCCCTTCCACCCCCGCCAGCTCACCGGCGAGCTGGGCAGTCGCTCGCTCATCGGAGAGCGAGACCCCCGACTATCGTAAGCGTAGTGGTCATTAGTCGTCTTTTGTGCTCAAATCAGGTTCTTCCGGATAAACTGTTTGCCTTGCCTCAAGTAACCTGATGCTCGTTGTTCGTTGTGGAGTCTTTGACCATAAGTCGTTGGGGTGGCTTCGTGTTGGGGTCCACCTTCCTTTTCGCATGTCGGGTCAAGTGACGATTTTGCCCTCCTGCCAGGGTTAGTAGAGAAGTGCAAAATTTGGGTGTCTACAACCATTATAGGTTCATATAACACATGGAACCTCTTTTTACACATTTCTTTTACAAAACTAAGTTTTAATATTCAACCTTTATTTAATCATTTAAAAGAAATATTATTAATATTCGGAATATCACAGTTTATGTACGAGAGGCACTGTAATAGGCTCGTGTAATCTAGCTAAACACTAAGGCTATGTGTAAGACCTCGAATTTTATGAAATATAAAATTTAAATTTTTCTTCATATATATTTTCATGAAACAGTAAGTGGTTAAATTGATAAAGTTAAAAGTTAAGGATGTTATGTGTAAATTATATTATGTCGGACAATACTCTTTTGGTCGGGGAATATTCGTTCTGTCAGGGAATATTCGTACGACGGCGTCGTACGAACCAATCATTGGGGGACCCCAGAAAGAATAATTGTCGGATATAGAAAATAACATAAACAATTTTTAATTGGTCAACGGTACTATTACTTTTAATTGTTAAAATATCCGGTAGTAAAAGAATAGTAATATACGGTATTACAAGTAACACACGATATTGCACAGTAGCACACGGTATTGCACAGTAGCACACGGCATTCCACAGTGTTTCGTATTATTAAACTGATAAAGTGGTTATCGTACAATATTTGACTTTATTGTCACATGCACAATAATTCATGTTATTAAATTGATAATTGTCACAGTTGTGACGACCCCAAATCTGGGTTCTTTAACCTCGGGTTTGGTTCTCACTGTACAGTACTTAACAACAATGAAATACATAAATTGTATTCAAACTTCGCGGAATAATACAAAAGGTTCCTTAATAAAAGGCTACACTTCCCAAGGTCTATTAACCTTAATCTAAATCATTACATATCTTAAAGGAAAATACAAAAGATTTACAACATTAACTACATAACAGTAATTTAAACTAGCATGCAACTACTAAAATTAAGCATTCGCTTTCCCCTTGCCTTTGTCCGATTTAGAGCTTTCGGGATTGGCTGAAATATAGTCATGATATAGCAAGAATGAGCAACTAAATGGCTCAGCAAGTTTATAACAACAATCATACGATATATCATGATGAAGGGAAATAATTTCAAGGTTTTCCACAATAACAATTGTGAAAGATATCAAGAATCAATGTTCAATAAAAGAATGTATTGACTATTTACTGCTGAGTGGTCTTTAATGACCATGAACTGTTACTAAGGTAAAACAGACATACAATGTCTGACTCCTTGTTAAAAATAACGGGACACTTGAGGGGATCAGTCCTCTCATGTCCTATGTATATGCATCACATTTAGTTTTCTTGCGCGCTGTCGGTTCTCCGACAAATAAAAATCCCCTTTAACTAGGGTTGTTCTTTCTCAGTCTTACTGTAAGAATCCGCATCAGCCAATCGTTTGGATAAGCTCTTATAATATTCAATTAAATGAATTTAACATGCATTTGTCTAGCCGAAACGATTAGCTTAGACATTCTTAAACAGTTGCAAAAGCTCTATGTGCGAATACAATAATCAATAACGATGTGAAGTAATTTTTGATAATTAATTCACTCAAAGGTCTGTCAAGTAACTACGAGTGTAGAATACTTGCTCAACAATAATTGAAATGTAAATATGGTTGAATAATAATTGCAACAATAAGTACAAGTTAAGGGTAGAAAACTTGCAATAGGAATTACAAGTTAAAGTTAGAAAACTTGTCTCGTGCGTCGTTTACTGCTAACCAAATTAATCTAACAATCCTTGAACGGACCTAACAATTAAATCAATTTGATCTTAAATTAGTATCATATACTTGTAAGTATAATGATCTTTATAAACCTTACGAACCACATAATTGATTAATTATGGGTAATTAAACACTTAGGAAATATTATCACTACTTGGTAATATTTCAAACACAAAGAACTTATATTAATTATTTAATATAGTTCAAAATAATTATATAATATTATTAATCATTTAATAATATTTTATTGAGTATCTAATATTATTAATCATTTAATAATATTTTATTAAGTAGCTAATATTATTAATCATTTAATAATATTTTATTAATTATCTAATATTATTAGTCATTTAATAATATTTTATTAAGTAACTAATATTATTAATCATTTAATCATATTTTATTAATTATCTAATATTATTAATCATTTAGTAATATTTTAATCATTATCTAATATTATTAACTATTTAATAATATTTTATTAATTATCTAATATTATTAATCATTTAATAACATTTTATTCATCATCTAATATTATTAATTATTTAATAATATTTTATTACTTTATTAATATTATTAATCATTTAATAATATTTTATTCATTATATAATATTATTGCGTATTAATAATATTTTATTGCTTTCCTAATATTATTATTCATTTAATAATATTTTATCTACTTATTAATATTATTAATTATTTAATAATATTTTTTTTGACTTATTAATATTATTACCCATTTAATAATATTTTAATTTCTTACTAATATTATTAACCATTTAATAATATTTTAACCAATTGTTAATGTTATTCATCATTTAATAACTTTTTAATCATATACTAGTATTATTAATTATTTAATAATATTTTAATAAATATCTTTAAACCACACAAACAGTTAACTTTTTAATGGTGTTAACATTAATCTTTATTTTAAACATTTTGCTACCAATTAATTACAAATAAATTCCATATATTGGTTCAATACACAAATACCTTCATTTTACACTTAGTTATACTTAAATTTTCCAATAAAACCCAACCCGGACCGACCCGGACCGACCCAACCCGACAACTTGAACTTTCTGGCCTTGAAAGCCCCGACGCTCAAATGAGTGCCGCGGCGTCCAAAACAGAAGCCAAAACCCTAAAATGGGTTGTCCGACCTCCAGCCACTCCGACAGCCATAACTTCTTCATTTTAAAACATTTTGGGGTGATTCTTGAGTCCATTCTCATCAAAATTTCCCCCTCTACAATTTATCTTTAGATCACAAATCCAAATTCCAAACGTAACTAGACTCAAAATGGCTCACAATGTGACCTAGGGTTTTAAAATCAATATCATTTGCGGTAAAAGCCATAACTTCTTTGTTTTTCAATATTTTTGAAAGCTTCAAGTTGGGTTTTCTTATAAACTCATACATAAAACTTTCTAGCCATATAAATCAAGTATTTAACTTGTACATTTCAAAATGACACAAAATATATTACATAGCTACATAGGGTTTTACCGGTAAAATACAATATGAACATTTCTTATGTTTTTATGCAAAATACACCTACCAAATCATGATATAAACACTTCATACCATGAATATACATATATTACATAGATAAATACTTCTAGATCATCAAAACGAGGTTTGATCGGTTAAAAATATATTTTAACCGATCAAAAGCTTTCTAGACTACAAAAATGAAATAAGATGAAGTTTAGAGAACTTTTAAACCTTTGTGATTTGTTGGCTCTCCTTCTCCTTATACCAAAGTAGGTAGTGAAGCTTTGTGTCATCCACCAAGCTCAAGCTCTAGCTATCTTCTCACAACTCTCAAGTGTTTCTTCCTTTTCTCTCAAAAGCTCTCTATTTTCTCTCTTGTATTCTCTAGCAAATGAACTAACAAACTTGACACAAGTGTGGAACATCTTATTTATAGCCAATTGTTAATCCTTCATTAGCTCTCTTAATTCACCAATGTTGGTGAATTTAGAGCTTAATCTAGCTTACTATTGCATGGATGGACATTGTGATTGACTAGGTGATTGACTAGGGTTGTTGGCCAACCTTGTCATAGAGTAAATTAGAAGCAACATGAAAATCAAGCAACCCATGTGGGTCCCCCTTCAAATCTGAGCAAAATGGCCTTTTCCAAGCCATTTTTCCTTTAATTTTTCTACTTTAATTATACATATATACATCTATATATGTATATTCATATATGTAGCAATTTTGACCAATTTTGACTTCCTATTGGGCTCCACTTTGAACTCTAGGATTAAATATATTGGGCTCATTTAATTAGATTGTTTGGGCTCAATTTAAATAACACATTGGGCTCACATTAAATATTCTAGGTTACATTTAATTAAATCAAGCATTGGGCTTGTTTAATTAATTACATTGACTAGTAATTAAATTAATTACATGGACTACTAGGTTAATATCTTTCACCTAGTTTATCAACTCATTTGGATTTAAAATATAATCCAATTAGATTTGCTTTAATTAACTATACACCTTGCTTTAATTCTTTAAATAAATACACGCATACACAAGTACATTTATTTAATTATCTAAAGTACAATTAATTAGTACAAAAAGTTTAAATTCATTGCTAAATATTTATTAAGTATATTTACAATGACTAATGAAATTCGTGGTCATTACATTCTCCCCCCCCCCCCCCCCTTATAAGAATTCCGTCCCCGGAATTACAAATTTAAACTACTCAAAAAGATTCGGATAGTTAGCCCTCATCTTTTCTTCAAGCTCCCACGTAGCTTCCTCAGCGTTGTGGTTCCTCCAAAGGATTTTGACAGAATGTATAACCTTATTCCGTAATTTCTGCTCTTTCCTATCTAGTACCTGGACAGAAATTTCCTCGTACGATAAGTCTTTCTCGACTTGTATTGGCTCATAGGATATGACATGTTTGTAGTCTGGCTTGTATGGTCGCAACACTGATACGTGAAACACATTTTGAATATGCTCCAGTTCAGGAGGTAAGGCTACCTCGTACGCCACTTCACCCACTCTCTTTAATATCTCGAACGGTCCTATGAACCTGGGACTCAGCTTCCCTTTCTTTCCAAATCTGATCTTCCCCTTCCAGGGAGACACCTTCATGAACACAAAACTCCTAACTTCGAAGTCTCGCTTCTGTCGATGTAAATCGGTGTACTTCTTCTGACGATCCTGAGCTGCTACTAGCCGAGCTCTTATTACCTTAATAATTTCTACCGTCTGTTGAACCAATTCCGGTCTCAACAGTCGGCGTTCTCCTACCTCATCCCAACATAGAGGTGTTCTGCACTTTCTTCCATACAATACTTCGTAAGGCAGCATGCCTATGCTTGCATGATAACTATTGTTGTATGCAAACTCAACTAATGGTAGATGGTTTTCCCAATTGCCCTTGAAATCCATCACACAGGCCCTAAGTATATCTTCCAATGTCTGTATTGTTCTTTCACTTTGCCCATCGGTCTGCGGATGATATGCTGTACTCATTCTCAACTGTGTCCCCAATCTCTCCTGAAGACTTCTCCAAAATTTTGACGTGAAGCGCGGATCTCTGTCTGACACAATCGATATCGGCACCCCATGTCTCGAAACTATCTCCTTGATGTACAGTTTGGCCAACTGGTCCAAACTGAACTTAATCTTGATCGGCAAAAAGTGCGCTGACTTTGTTAGTCGATCCACAATCACCCATATTGCGTCAAATCCCTTCTGTGTTGCTGGAAGTCCTACCACAAAATCCATTGTGATATGCTCCCATTTCCACTCAGGAATCTCTAACGGCTGTAGTAATCCACTTGGTCTCTGATGTTCAGCCTTTACCCTTTGACAAGTTAGGCATCGACTGACACATTCAGCGACCTCCCTTTTTAAATTCGGCCACCAAAAATGCTAACGCAGATCTTGATACATCTTCGTACTTCCCGGATGTATCGAGTATCTCGTACTGTGGGCCTCTTGCAAAATTTCTTCTCGTAGTTCGGGCACTAGCGGCACCCAAACCCGATTTTCAAACCTTAGCAATCCCATGCTATCCTCCTTGAATTTGACCTCTTCCCCTTCATTCATTCTCATCCTTATTCTGACACACTCTTCATCTTTGTCTTGAGCCTCTTTCACCCTATCTAGTAAGGTTGGGCTCGCTTCTACTTCCATTGACTCATTTGGATTTCTCACCTCCAACTCCATTCGAGCCATTTCTTGAACCAATTGTTCCTGATCTGTCAAGATGAACAATTTCTCCCTGCTCTTTCTACTTAGAGCATCTGCTACTACGTTGGCCTTGCCGGGATGATATAGAATTTCACAATCATAGTCTTTGATCAATTCTAACCATCTCTGTTGCCTCATATTTAACTCCTTCTGTGTGAAGATATACTTCAAACTCTTATGGTCTGTGAATATCTCACATTTCTCTCCATACAAATAATGTCTCCAGATCTTAAGGGCAAATACTACTGCTGCCAGCTCCAAGTCGTGGGTAGGGTATCCCTTCTCATAATCCTTCAACTGTCTGGACGCATACACAACGACCTTGCCGTTTTGCATAAGCACACAGCCAAGTCCCTTGTGCGATGCATCACTGTAGACCGTAAAACCTCCTGTATCGTCCGGTAAAGTCAATACAGGTGCTTCACTA
The DNA here is from genome assembly GCA_947179155.2 of Hedera helix. Taxonomy (NCBI): domain Eukaryota; kingdom Viridiplantae; phylum Streptophyta; class Magnoliopsida; order Apiales; family Araliaceae; genus Hedera; species Hedera helix. The sequence goes on from OX359266.1 coordinate 23,116,761, forward strand.
AGTCTTTTCTTTAGTTCCTGAAAACTCTCCTCACACTTCTCCGTCCATACGTATTTCACCGTCTTCCTCGTTAAATTTGTCAGCGGTGTTGCTATCTTTGAAAAATCTTGAATGAATCTCCGATAATAACCCGCTAACCCCAAGAAACTTCTTACCTCCGTCGGCGTCCTTGGTTGTTCCCAATTCATCACCGCTTCAACCTTCGCTGGATCTACTAAAACTCCTTCCTTGTCAATAACATGACCTAAAAATTGAACTCTCTCCAACCAGAATTCACACTTCAAAAATTTAGCATACAACTGCTCCTTCCGTAATATCTCCAACACCAACCTTAGGTGTTCAGCATGTTCCTCCTCCGTTTTGGAATAAACCAAAATATCGTCGATGAACACGACAACAAATTTATCCAAGTACTGCTTGAATATTCTGTTCATCATGTCCATAAATACGGCTGGCGCATTCGTCAGTCCAAACGACATCACCAGAAACTCATAATGCCCATATCGAGTTTTGAATGCCGTCTTGGGTACATCCTCCTTCCTGACTTTCAACTGATGATAACCAGTACTCAAGTCAATCTTTGAAAAGTACTTCGCCCCTTTCAATTGATCAAAAAGATCGTCAATTCGTGGCAACGGGTACTTGTTCTTAATTGTCACCTTATTCAGCTCTCTGTAATCCATACATAGTCTCATCGATCCATCCTTCTTCTTTACAAACAACACAGGTGCTCCCCATGGAGAAACACTTGGTTGAATGTACTTATTATCCAACAACTCCTGTAGTTGGATCATTAACTCCTTCATTTCTACCGGAGCCATCCTATATGGTGCCTTTGATATTGGTGTTGTCCCCGGTACCAAGTCAATTACAAACTCTATCTCCCTATCTGGCGGTAAACCTGGCAGTTCGTTTGGAAACACGTCTATGAATTCCCTCACTACTGGTATTTGCTCCATCTCGGGATTCACCATCTGTGTGTCCACTATGTTAGCTAAATACCCTACACAACCCTTCTTCAACAGTTTCTTGGCCTGCATCATCGTCAGACATGCAGATTGTCTAGACGACTTGCTGCCATAAAATACGACCTTAGACCTGTTCGGTGTCTTAAGGTGTATACATTTCTTCTGACAATCAATTATAGCTCCGTGGTTAAACAACCAATCCATTCCAAGTATAACGTAAAACTCCCCCAAACGTATCGAAGTTAAATTTACACTCAACTTCTGACCCCTGATTTCAGCACAACAGTTCCTATGTACATACTCTATAGGAATCACTTCTTCATTAGCAACTTCTATGTTCATTGGGTTCTCTAGTTTTTCTCTAGGCAATTCTAACCGTCTAGCGAATTCATCAGACACAAATGAACAGGTAGCACCCGAATCAAATAATACGTAAGCATTTATATCATTGATCGGAATAATACCTGACACCACGTCTTTTGATTCAACGGCGTCCTGCACCGTCATGTTGAAAGTCCGTGTCGTGGGTTTGTTCTGTAGCACTGGGCCTCCAATGGTCAGTTTGTTGTTGTTGTTGTTGTTGTTGTTGTTGCTTCCCCTAAAGCCCGAACTCCCTCCGGTGTTCTTCTTCTTTGGACAATCCTTAAACTGATGGTCCATGGCCCCGCAAGCAAAACAACCCTTCCTCTTCGGTGTGGGACAATTGGGAGCGATGTGCCCCTCTTGCCCATAGTTATAGCAGACATTCCTTCCTTTCATGCACTCCCCAGTGTGGTTCTTTCCGCACTGACTGCATTTACTGGCTTTCTTGGATTCACTTCCCTGGGGTGTCCTCGAACTGCTGTTGTTATTCCACTTGCATTTGTTCGAGTTGCTGCCCTCGCTGCTACCTTCTCGGTTTCCCCCATCGTTCCTCTTCTTGTTCCGTTCTTGGTTGTGCTTATTCAAAGCTTCATTCCCACCTTCAGCTATGATAGCTTTCTCCAGTAATGTTGCAAAGTTTGTGATCTGGAGAACAGCTACTCGACTGTAAACCCACGGTTTCAGCCCTTGCTCAAATCTTCTGGCGCGTCTCGCCTCAGTGTCCACCTGGTGTGAAGCAAATCTTGCCAATTCATTGAACTTGGCGGCGTATTCTGATACGGACAAGTTCCCCTGCTTAAGCTCTAGGAATTTAATTTCCATCCTAGCCTTTGTACTCTCTGAAAAGTAGTTTTCCAAGAATACCTCTTTGAATCGCGCTCACGCGATCGTTCCCTCCCCTGCTCTACTCTTATTGGCCTTCCACCAGTGGCTGGCCTCTCCTTTCATCATGAAGGTAGCAAATGAGGTCATTTGCTCCTCCCTAACTCGTGCAACCTCGAAGACTTTTTCCATCTCCTCTATCCAGGTCTGTCCTTCTATAGGATTCGTGGTCCCTTTGAACTCGGGTGGTCCTATTAGTTTAAAATCTTTAAAACTTGCTAGTGGAGCGGCAGGGTTTGTTGCTCCAGTAGCCTCTGCGTTGCGTCCGCGGAATGCTCCCATTAGCATTTTCACGAACTCTTGGACAGGGTTGGGTGGTACCCCTCCGACATTCACTGACTTTTCGGGTGGTGGTGGGGGTAGTCGTTGATTTCTTCTCTGTGGCGGCATTTTCTGTATAAAGAAAATTTAATTTATTAAAGTTGTTTCAATCTTTTTACTTTCGTTTTGTAGCTTAAGTAGTTTAAACCAAAGCACAAATAATCATCTCGACACATATAAACTGTAAGACCCCGAATTTTATGAAATATAAAATTTAATCTTTTTCTTCATATATATTTTTCTGAAACAGTAAGTGATTAAATCGATAAAGTTAAAAGTTAAGGATGTTATGTGAAAATTTTATTTTGTCGGACAATATTCGCTTTGTCGGGGAATATTCGTTTGGTCGGGGAATATTCGTGCCGTACGACGGCGCCGAAATAACTAATTATTGGTGGACCCCACAACGGAATATTTGTCGGATATAGAAAACGACAAAAGTAACCTTTTTAAATAAAAATAGTCAACGGTGTTAACTGTTAAAATACCAGTGATAAAAGAATAGTAGCATACGGTAATTTATGGTATTTTTCTATAGCACACGGTACTCTGCAGTAGCACACGGTATTGCACAGTGTCTCATATTATTGGTCTGATAATTGACACCGTAACTGTTGCGCATCATTTCATCAATAATTGTCACTGCATAATATTTTATGTTATCAATTCAATAATTATTGTTACACAGTATTTTGTATTATTGATTCAATAATTATCATTACACTGTATTTTATATCATTGAGTCAATAATTGTTGCTGCACTGTTTTTAAAATTATTGAACCTAATAATTGTCACAGTAGCAAATATACTGTAATTTATATTATTAAATTAATAATAATCTGTAACGTGTTTATTACATTATTGTTGAATTATTGTTGTAGCATTATTTTATTTTATATGTTGAACCCACATGAAGAATAAATATTAAAAAAAAAAAAATTAATTTAATTTTACTATTTGGAATAGTAAACATGTGGGCCCTCTATGGGGGCCACATGAGGAATGTAATTTCAAATTTTGCTGGAATGGCTGGTGTAAGCAGCCAGGCGGCTGCTGCATTTCAGCAACGGCGTGCATTGCTCACCTACCGCATAGTAATATTTTTCCCCTATAAATAGATTGCTCAGCTGAATAGAAAAATCACACCTAAAACATAAAATTTTTCTATAAGAATTTTATGAGTTTTCTCTGAGAATTTTAAGGTTATTTTGAGTGTTTGAAAGCCAAAAGGAGTGCAGGAATTTTTCAAGTAAGTCTTTTATTAAAGAGTAGTAATTTCATAAATTCCTATTTTTCGCGGTATTCACAAATCTTCCCTTAGAAGACTCTTCTTTGAGAAGATTCATTTATAAAAGCTTTCTTTAGAAGATTTATTTTGGAATATTATTTTAAAAACTATTTTAAAATAGTTATATTATACTACAAAAATTATGTTAAATATATATAATTTTGATAATTCATAATATATGAATTATCATACACCTTTAAATTTATATGTGGTAATTACTAATTTTATTAAAAATATATAGGTTGATCAACCTCATTTATCCAGTCACGTGTTAAGGTAAGGGGTATCACTCTTTTCATCATCATAAATGGATATTATTTTCTTTCTTACTTGAAGGGATTATCATTCTTTGATTCTCAAAAATAATATCGTTTCTTTCTTGTGCCATTTACTTCCATGTATTAAATTGTGGGAATAACCTTACGGCACGGTTTACCGCCTGTTGGTGAATAACCTTTTGTATTCATTCCTTATTAATCTTTGAGAATAACCTTACGGTGCGGATTATCGCCTGTTTGGTGAATAACTCTTCGTATTCAAATTGATGGGAATAACCTTACGGCGCGGATTATCGGCTGTTTGGTGAGTAACTCTTCGTATTCAAATTGATGGGAATAACCTTACGGCGCGGATTACCGCCTGTTGGTGAATAACCCTTTTTATTTGTCTCGTGTGGAAATAATTTGTCTACACGAATTATCACATGACACTTTTATTCCATATTCGTAAGTGATATCATTTTCCTTTATACTCATAAGGGATACCATCTTTTTCATCTTCCATTATTCAAAATTACTATGATAAGGGATATTAATTTTCTTCACCTTTTGTTAATCAAACCTGCTATGGTAAGGGATATTATTTTCTTTCATACACCTAAATCGAAACTTATTATGGAACTATTGCTTCTATAATTCCTGAAAATATTATATGTTCCATAATAGTTGAATTTCATTATTTCAACTGAACCTTCCTATTTTCTGAACATTTCTATTTGAATTGTGATCGTTATTCTGAACTGTGGATCTTGAATATCATTTTTAAATTTCACTCCACATCATGTTGGCAATTTGGACATTATTTGAATCTGCACAAAGTAAACTTCCGATACTTATTGTTTATCCTGTTCTTCTGTTCATCATTTGTATCACTGTTATTTGTATTAATCATCAAGAATCAAGCTGTTGTGAATATCTGTGGCCGGGGGCACAGATGTGATATAATTGTTGAACAGATGATAGGTTAAAGGCGATATACTAGGTTAAAGGCGATACATCTGTTCGGTGTCTTTTATGGCACGTGGTGAATGTTCTCTTTGGCCCGTAGTGCAAAGATGAACTGTCGGTTGGTATGATTATGACCAAAGGCTAAATCTGGTATAATCTGTTAGGGTTTCGACACAGTGAAAGCAGCGGAATTTAAAAATTTTCCGAAACCCTAAGACAGGATCCATGCAAAAACAGATTAATCAGAGGTTTAGATTATTTTACCGATTATCTGAGATGTTGAGAAGACGATGGAATTCTGAAACGGCTTCGAATCTTCAACGCAATCCAGCGACTGCGTCTCTACAGTATCCACACGAACGCTCCGCGAATCGTCCCACGATCTGCAGCAAAAGGAATCTGCGGTACTAGCCACCAAGATCAGGATTTCTAACCTATTTTTCTCTCTAGCCTCTTTCTGAAAGCGGCTAGGGTTTTAGTTTTTCCTTACGTGACTTTTAGACTACTGATATATCATATATATAGTAGTTAATAGGAATTAACTAAAACCTAAAATAAATAGAAAAATAAAATCCGAATTTATATATATTATATTTAATTAAGTCTTACTTAATTAATATACATATATATAAATTATCCTATTAATTTAAATTCGTAATTTTTAAATACTATCAATCATATTGACATATTTAAAATACTTACAATTTAAATTAATTCCCTTTTAATTACGTTCTAAGTGTGTGACCCTATAGGTTATTATTATGTTGACAATAATTTTAAAATCATATTATAAAATTATAAACAGTGAGCGGCATCTAGTAATGCATCACTGCTATCCAAATAATAGTAAGATCGGTGATTCGATACAACCTTTTCGTGACCAATGTTTCAATGTAATTTAATCCTTCTAACCTTATATCCTAGATTAAACTCGAGGCATGGAATGTGTCATACTCTTCATAATTTAATCTGAGTTTTCTTGATCAATGAGTAGACTATATGAAACAAATCAATATTTGAGCATGGCCATGCATTTCATAGTCCTACTCAATCAAGAGGCCTATGGATATCACCCCTAATATATAGGAGGGTTAAATTCCATCTAGATCACTCATATTCCTCACACGATTCATGATGTACCCAATAATCACCTTTATTGTCCACCATATTAAAGGTGACATTTGATGATATCAAAGTACACAAATTCTCGTGTAATAATATAGTGACTTCAGGTCGGAGGATCATTACATCATTGTCACTATAAGAATTTCTTATGACACTTTGCATAATGCTCCATGTAGAATTCTCATGGTGGGTCAGTCCAGTACATTGTTCTCTAACATGTACCTATGCATTGACTTAAATATCTCATATATTTATGACCAATGAGATTTGGCCATCAGTCAATCCACATACTAGTCTCAATGCATCATTGTTGTCCCATTAACAATGATACTCGACTAGGGACATTTAAGAACAATGACACTAATTATAATTATATAATCTCATGTTCAAGTCACATACTTAAAGCTATATAATTCATATCATTATTCTAAGGGCTTTTATTATGTTAACATTTATATAACACAGTAAATGAAATCATAATAAAATAATCCATTTATTCAATCAAATATAATATCAAAAATGTTAAGCAATTACATCAAATAATTAGCCTCTAGGGCATAAACTCTAACAATCTCCCACTTGCACTAGGGCCAATCACTCATGTATCTAATACCCATGGAACTAGTGTGACCTTCGTGCTTCTGCTGCGACAAAGCCTTGGTCAGTGGATCTGCAACGTTATTATCTGTTGGCACTCTGCATATATGTACATCTCCTCTATTAATGATTTCACGGATGAGATGGTACCGCCTAAGTATATGCTTGGATCGTTGGTGAGATCTGGGTTCCTTAGCCTGTGCAATGGCTCCATCATTATCACAGTATAACTCAACTGGATCAACAATGGTTGGAACAACACCAAGTTCAGTGACGAACTTTTTAATCCATACAGCCTCCTTGGCTGCACTAGAAGCAGCAATATACTCAGCCTCTGTTGTAGAATCGGCTACTGTCTCTTGCTTCGAACTTTTCCAGCTAACAGCACCACCATTAAAGCAAAACACAAAACCTGACTGAGACTTATAGTCATCACTGTCAGTCTGGAAACTAGCATCTGTGTAACCCTTTACTGCCAGTTTATCTTCACCTCCATATACCAAGAATGAATCCTTAGTCCTTTTCAGGTACTTGAGGATATTCTTGACTGCTGTCCAGTGACCTTCACCTGGATTCGACTGGTATCTGTTCGTCATGCTCAAAGCATACGAAACATCCGGACGAGTACATATCATTGCGTACATGATAGATCCAATTGCCGAAGCATAAGGGATCTTTCTCATACGCTCCTCATCATCTTGTGATTTAGGACATTGGGCCTTAGAGATCTTTACACCATGAGTCATGGGTAAGTGTCCTCTTTTTGCCTCTTGCATGCTGAACCGTTTCAGCACTTTATCAATATATGTACTTTGACTTAGGCCGAGCATTTTTCTCGATCTATCTCGATAGATCTTGATACCTAAAATGTAGGTTGCATCGCCCAAATCTTTCATGGAGAAACATTTTCCTAACCATGTTTTTACAGCCTGTAAGGAAGGAACGTCATTCCCAATAATTAATATGTCGTCTACATATAATACCAGGAATACAATCTGACTCCCACTAACCTTCTTATATACACAAGGTTCATCTTCATTTTTTATAAAGCCAAACTCTTTGACTGCTTCATCAAATCGAAGATTCCAACTCCGAGAGGCTTGCTTCAATCCATAAATGGATCGCTGCAGCTTACATACCTTTCTAGCATCCTTTGAAGTGACAAAACCCTCAGGTTGTGTCATGTACACATCCTCAAGGAGATTTCCATTAAGGAAAGCAGTTTTGACATCCATCTGCCAGATTTCGTAATCATAAAAGGCTGCAATAGCAAGTAAGATCCTGATGGATTTAACCATTGCCACTGGAGAGAAGGTTTCATCATAGTCAACACCTTGAACTTGTTTGAAACCTTTTGCTACCAGTCGGCCTTTATAGGTTTGTACATTACCATCCATGTCGGTTTTCTTCTTGAAAACCCATTTGCACCCGATTGGTTTTACCCCTTCGAGTGGATCAACCAAAGTCCATACTTGGTTAGTATACATGGAGTCCATCTCAGATTTCATGGCTTCAAGCCATCTCTCAGAATCTGGTCCATTCATAGCTTCTTGGTAGGAAGCAGGCTCATCCTGATCTATGAGCATCACATCGCCGTTTTGAGTCACAAGAAATCCATAATATCTCTCAGGCTCTTGGCGTGTCCTACTAGATCTACGAATGGCTTGTGTAATTTGAGCAGGTTCACTTTCCACAATATCTTGTGGTTCCTGCTCATGTTTCAACTCAGGTTCAATGATATTTTGTGGTTCACGAATTTCTTCGAGTTCTACTTTCCTCCCACTGTTTCCTTTAGAGACAAATTCTCTTTCTAGAAAAATACCAGTTCGAGCAACAACCACTTTGTTCTTAGAAGGTTTGTAGAAATAATACCTTTTGTTTCCTTAGGGTATCCCACAAAATTACATTTGTCAGATTTGGGTCCGAGCTTGTCAGAAGCCAGACGTTTTACAAACGCCTCGCAACCCCAAATCTTCATGAACGACATACTAGGACGTTTCCCAGTCCACATCTCATATGGTGTCTTTTGAACCGTCTTTGTAGGAACACGGTTAAGTGTGAATGCAGCTGTCTCTAGGGCATGACCCCAGAAGCTTATTGGAAGATATGCATGACTCATCATTGATCGTACCATGTCCAACAAGGTGCGATTTCTCCTCTCAGACACACCATTCCATTGTGGTGTTCCAGGTGGAGTGAGTTGTGATATAATACCACACTCCTTTAGAAGGTCATCAAAATCTTGGCTTAAGTATTCACCACCTCGATCGGATCGAAGGGCTTTTATGCTTTTGCCAAATTGGTTTTGAACTTCATTCTTGAATTCCTTGAACTTTTCTAAGGATTCGGATTTGTGTCTCATAAGATACACATATCCATATCTACTAAAGTCATCAGTAAATGTAATGAAGTAATAGAACCTACCTCTTGCTAATGAACTCATGGGTCCACATACATCACTATGTATAAGTCCCAATATATCACTAGCCCGTTCACTGTGACCAGTGAAAGGGGCTTTAGTCATCTTACCTAATAAACAAGATTCGTATTTGTCATATGATTCAAAATCAAATGAATCCAAAATCCCATCTTTATGGAGTTTGGATATGCGTTTCTCATTTATATGGCCTAAACGACAGTGCCAGAGATATGTTGGATTTGAATCATTTGATTTAAATCGTTTTGTATTTATGTTATAGATAGGCATCTCTAAAGCAAGAATATAAAGACCATTAAATAATTGTGCAACACCATAACATATTTCATTTAAGTAAAACGAACAACTGTTGTTCTTTATTAAAAACGAAAAACCTTTCTTGTCCAAACAAGAAACAGAAATAATGTTTTTGCTCATAGCAGGCACAAAATAACAATCCTCTAATTCTAATACTAGCCCAGTGGACAAAGATAAATGATAAGTTCCTACGGCTAGTGCAGCAACTTTTGCTCCATTCCCAACTCGTAGGTCAACCTCTCCTTTCGCCAAAGTCCTACTCCTTCGGAGTTCCTGCACATTAACACAAATGTGAGAACCACATCCAATATCTAATACCCATGATGTAGAAGTAGACAAATTGACTTCTATAACATATATACCTGAATCAGAAGTCGTACTTCCTTTCTTTTTCTTCAGTTCTTCCAGATATGCATGACAATTCCTTTTCCAGTGTCCAGGTTTTCCACAAAAGTGACAATCACCTTCTTTAGCTACCCCACCTTTAGGTTTTAAAGCCTGTTTGTTTTTGAAATTGGGTTTGGCACCAGATTTAGATCCTATCTTCTTCTTGCCTTTCCCTTTTCCCTTAGCATTCCCCTTTTGTACCATCATTATGGGATCAGGTCCTGCCTTTTTCATGTTGTTCTCGGCAGTTCTTAACATGCTCAACAACTCAGTAAGTGGTTTCGTAATTTAATTCATGAGGTAATTCATGACAAATTGCGAGTAACTGCTGTTCAAAGATTGTAAAACTAGATCAGTTTGGGCTTCCGCAGTAATCGGAAAACCCAACCTAGCAAGGTACTCAATATACCCAATCATTTTCAGAACATGTGGACCAACTGGATCACGTTCACCCATCTTGCAGTGATACAACGCCTTGCTTGTATCATACCTCTCCTGTCGAGCATGCCCTGCGAACAATTTCTTGAGATGCTCGATCATCTCATAAGCATCCATTAACTCATGTTGCTTCTGAAGCTCAGAGTTCATAGTTGCTAGCATGAGACAACTCACGTCTAGAGCATCATCTTGATGCTTCTTGTAAGCATTATGCTCTGCACGTGGTGCAGTGTTAGCTGGTGCTGCAGGAATGGGCCCATCAAGGACATAGAGCTTGCGCTCTTGTTTGAGGACAATCCTCAAGTTCCTATGCCAGTCTAGGAAATTAATTCCACTCAGCTTTTCCTTCTCAAGGACTGATCGTAGTGAAAGACTATTTGTGTTGTTGGTTGCCATTGATATCTACAATTTATAAGTGCAAAAATAATAAGTCAAATTGCAGAGTTTTGATATTATGTAATTGATAATAGTACATTCCAAATATACCTCCCACTATTTTAATCAAATTAATAGCCCTCACCATTAATTCGGAAAGCATTTTTTTTATTAAATCTTTCTAGTGAGCTAAGATCCATATTTTATTACGCCTTAAGTTAGCTTTGGCTAATCTCTTAAAACATAATTATTTAGGTAGACAACCATTTGTCAATTATATCATATATAACTCTTAGATAGTTTGGTGAACAACATTTGTTCTAGTCCATCTAATGGTACCTGCCAAACTCTATGCCTCTAAGTCCACAATCCTATTGAGATAACTTAGTTAAGTCCGGCCCAATGCTTTTAACATTTTGGATATCAAAATTATCCTATCGCATCTTACCAAGATAAATGGGGTACTTTGCTTTGGCAAACCTACATTCATTGATCAAGGTCTTGATGAGTGTCATTTATTGGAAGGCATCTGATTTAGACTTAATAATTTTATGAGGGATTTTATTAATTAATTTAGATCTCACCAATTTTAATCTTATTAAGCATGCACGTTATTTATCATAGCATATCGTATACAAGCATAAATAAAGTGCAAAAATTAAACGTGTCACAGTTATGGCCCAACCCTATGTCAATCCTTTCAAGCTAATGAAAAGATTGAAGGTCAGTCTATGGTGGTAAAAAGTCTTCAAAATAGTAGCTTCGTTGGACCTTCCTCGTTCACGTGTGTCTCCTCTCCATCGTCATCTTGTCTTCTTGATTACACTTGTACATTACATGTTATAAAGAAACCTCGAGTTACATTCGAGGGGATTTAGATGAGAAGAGAATATTACATCAGAATATAGAAAGGCACGACATGCAAGCCGTATTTTAAAAAACCAAAAACCACTAATCCTATGGGTCAAAAGAGCCATAACTGTGCACCATGCATATCACAATAAGCACATAACATAATTTATATCATTTAAAGAATATTATACAAAATATTTTGGGGTCACGACCATCGTGCGCTACGGCGGGGGGGTCCAAGGGGGGACTCCCCCCCTGGCGGTGGTCTCGCTGGAAATTTTTTTCAAACTACAATCTGAATTGTAGAATTCCTGAACTGCAGATTGTATACGAATCTCGGAACCAATTCCAAAATCATATATAATCTGCCATGCAAATTGTATATGAATCTCTGAAACAATTCCAGAATCATATACAATCTGTCATATTAAACAATATACCCAGAACAATACACCCAGAACATATCATATATGTCCAGTTTCGTTTAATCATATTAAACTGAATCTTCATACTTCTAATCCAATTAGAAAAGAAGTTGTATTGTTCTTCCACCTTATAGAATACGATTAACAGAAACCATATACATGCATATATTTCAGATTTCCAGAATACGCATACATGTAAAATATCATATATTTAAACTCAGATCGGTAAACATGCATCATCATATATCATATATATCGAGTACAATTAAATCACGTAATCTGAATTAATCGTTTCGCAAGTAGCTCTAATACCACTGTTAGGGTTTCAACACAGTGAAAGCAGCGGAATTTAAAAATTTTCCGAAACCCTAAGACAGGATCCATGCGAAAACAGATTAATCAGAGGTTTAGATTATTTTACCGATTATCTGAGATGTTGAGAAGACGATGGAATTCTGAAACGGCTTCGAATCTTCAACGCAATCCAGCGACTGCGTCTCTACAGTATCCACACGAACGCTCCGCGAATCGTCCCACGATCTGCAGCAAAAGGAATCTGCGGTACTAGCCACCAAGATCAGGATTTCTAACATATTTTTCTCTCTAGCCTCTTTCTGAAAGCGGCTAGGGTTTTAGTTTTTCCTTACGTGACTTTTAGACTACTGATATATCATATATATAGTAGTTAATAGGAATTAACTAAAACCTAAAATAAATAGAAAAATAAAATCCGAATTTATATATATTATATTTAATTAAGTCTTACTTAATTAATATACATATATATAAATTATCCTATTAATTTAAATTCGTAATTTTTAAATACTATCAATCATATTGACATATTTAAAATACTTACAATTTAAATTAATTCCCTTTTAATTACGTTCTAAGTGTGTGACCCTATAGGTTATTATTATGTTAGCAATAATTTTAAAATCATATTATAAAATTATAAACAGTGAGCGGCATCTAGTAATGCATCACTGCTACCCAAATAATAATAAGATCGGTGATTCGATACAACCTTTTCGTGACCAATGTTTCAATGTAATTTAATCCTTCTAACCTTATATCCTAGATTAAACTCGAGGCATGGAATGTGTCATACTCTTCATAATTTAATCTGAGTTTTCTTGATCAATGAGTAGACTATATGAAACAAATCAATATTTGAGCATGGTCATGCATTTCATAGTCCTACTCAATCAAGAGGCCTATGGATATCACCCCTAATATATAGGAGGGTTAAATTCCATCTAGATCACTCATATTCCTCACACGATTCATGATGTACCCAATAATCACCTTTATTGTCCACCATATTAAAGGTGACATTTGATGATATCAAAGTACACAAATTCTCGTGTAACAATATAGTGACTTCAGGTCGGAGGATCATTACATCATTGTCACTATAAGAATTTCTTATGACACTTTGCATAATGCTCCATGTAGAATTCTCATGGTGGGTCAGTCCAGTACATTGTTCTCTAACATGTACCTATGCATTGACTTAAATATCTCATATATTTATGACCAATGAGATTTGGCCATCAGTCAATCCACATACTAGTCTCAATGCATCATTGTTGTCCCATTAACAATGATACTCGACTAGGGACATTTAAGAACAATGACACTAATTATAATTATATAATCTCATGTTCAAGTCACATACTTAAAGCTATATAATTCGTATAATTATTCTAAGGGCTTTTATTATGTTAACATTTATATAACGCAGTAAATGAAATCATAATAAAATAATCCATTTATTCAATCAAATATAATATCAAAAATGTTAAGCAATTACATCAAATAATTAGCCTCTAGGGCATAAACTCTAACATAATCATGACCGTTGATGCTATAATGAATATCTTTGGCCCGTAGTGCAAAGATGAACTGTTGATTTACATGATTATGACCAGGAACTGTGAATTTTTATTATCATGACTAATGGTATTTCAGATGATAAAAGTTGATGATATTTTTACTAAAAAGATAAGCGAATGGACATTATAGTCTGCATTATTCTTCTAATAGATTGCTCATTCCGCTGCTATTATTGATCTGAACATTGTTTAAGAATTTAACTACAGTTTTTGATATAAACCATGTAGTCTATTGTATTCTATCAAGAGCTCAACTGTTAAAGGCTAATGATAATTTATTCGTCATTATCTTAGTCATGATATTTCTTACTGGGCTATTTGAGCTCACCCTTTCTTTTGTTCCATTGTTTTTTAACAGGAGATGAAAACGTAACGGGGTCTAGCCGGGGGATGGAGTGAGAGTCCGAGGAATAGTTATCCTAGTCTTCACGTGTTGTAAAATAGTGTGGCAATAATAGTGAAGACTTAGTTGTGTATTATTATACACTGTATTGTTGTACGTTGTGCTTTGTTGTAATAATTTTGTTGTAGTCTTTTGACGACTCAAGTTTGGGCTGTGTGGGCCTAGATTTGGGGGCGTCACATAAACATAAACGGAAATGCATTTATATTCATATGCTAAAACACAGTGCATAACACTTTTACATCATAAGCATACTGCTATAAACGTTGCTAATCCCGATGGTCAAAACAAAAGACGGGATCTAACATATCCCACAACTTCATAGAGTTGGGATTTACAACATACTAACCCTCTATCAGAACAAAAGTAGGGTTTCTACTGCATCTATGTACATACATCATAACGAAAGAAAATACAACTAACGGCGCATCCCTCGACGAACCGCATCGTCGTACTCCTCATCTCCAATGGCCCTGACCATGCCCCTACTAATGGTGTGCAAGGTCTGGTCCTCCTCAGCAGGGTAATAGTGCACCCTACTCTGGAATCTACCAAATGATGAGCGATAAACGTAACTGAGCCTATCTATCCTCACCCTCTTCTCCCTGACCTCATCCTCCAGCTCCATCATCTGTCCGTGAACTGCATCACGCTGGATCTCCATATCTAGTCTATCCTGAACTGCCTGCTGTATCTGGCCCCTCATGGCCTCCCTCTCTGCCTGTGTCTGCTGAATCTTCAGCTCAGCTGCTGCTAACTTGGCCTCCATCTCGGCCATCCTCGTCTTCAGCTCTATGTTCTCGCCAGAGAACATATAAGCTGTATCCCTGTACTGCTCCTATGTCTGCTGGTGGATCTGGTTCTGCTCCTCAATGTGTTGAACCCTCTCCTCTAGCTCGTCGTTAGCCGTAGTGAGAGTATCGATGATGTCACTGGCAACGGTTCCCATGCCATCAGCATACTCTGCTGGCTCATCATCCTCCTCATCCTCGGTATCATCCTCCTCCTCGCTGTACTGTTGCATAACTCCGCCCCAGACAGCGTCCTCTCTATCTCCCTCCTCGGGATCCGACTCTGGCTCCTCGACAGGTGCAGCCACCCGTGGCTGTATGGTATCCATGTGGATATCAGTATAAATCACCTCCTCTACAGCAGTGCTCGACTGGCCTATCTCCGTCATCCTACAATAACGCAAATAACACATGTTAGTACAACAATAAAATATATTCATTGATGAAATGAAATGATATTTTATCATGAACATCTCGGCTCGATGAATGATATTCATTGGTATCAGAACCTACAGCTCTGATACCAACCTGTGACGACCCCAAATCCGGGTTCTTTAACCTCGGGTTTGGTTCTCACTGTACAATACTTAACAACAATGAAATACATAAATTATATTCAAACTTCGCGGAATAATACAAAAGGTTCCTTAATAAAAGGCTACACTTCCCAAGGTCTATTAACCTTAATCTAAATCATTACATATCTTAAGGGAAAATACAAAAGATTTACAACAGTAATTTAAACTAGCATGCAACTACTAAAATTAAGCATTCGCTTTCCCCTTGCCTTTGTCCGATTTAGAGCTTTCGGGATTGGCTGAAATATAGTCATGATATAGCAAGAATGAGCAACTAAATGGCTCAGCAAGTTTATAACAACAATCATACGATATATCATGATGAAGGGAAATAATTTCAAGGTTTTCCACAATAACAATTGTGAAAGATATCAAGAATCAATGTTCAATAAAAGAATGTATTGACTATTTACTGCTGAGTGGTCTTTAATGACCATGAACTGCTACTAAGGTAAAACAGACATACAATGTCTGACTCCTTGTTAAAAATAACGGGACACTTGAGGGGATCAGTCCTCTCATGTCCTATGTATATGCATCACATTTAGTTTTCTTGCGCGCTGTCGGTTCTCCGACAAATAAAAATTCCCTTTAACTAGGGTTGTTCTTTCTCAGTCTTACTGTAAGAATCCGCACCAGCCAATCGTTTGGATAAGCTCTTATAATATTCAATTAAATGAATTTAACATGCATTTGTCTAGCCGAAACGATTAGCTTAGACATTCTTAAACAGTTGCAAAAGCACTATGTGCGAATACAATAATCAATAACGATGTGAAGTAATTTTTGATAATTAATTCACTCAAAAGTCTGTCAAGTAACTACGAGTGTAGAATACTTGCTCAACAATAATTGAAATGTAAATATGGTTGAATAATAATTGCAACAATAAGTACAAGTTAAGGGTAGAAAACTTGCAATAGAATTACAAGTTAAAGTTAGAAAACTTGTCTCGTGCGTCGTTTACTGCTAACCAAATTAATCTAACAATCCTTGAACGGACCTAACAATTAAATCAATTTGATCTTAAATTAGTATCATATACTTGTAAGTATAATGATCTTTATAAACCTTACGAACCACATAATTGATTAATTATGGGTAATTAAACACTTAGGAAATATTATCACTACTTGGTAATATTTCAAACACAAAGAACTTATATTAATTATTTAATATAGTTCAAAATAATTATATAATATTATTAATCATTTAATAATATTTTATTGAGTATCTAATATTATTAATCATTTAATAATATTTTATTAAGTAGCTAATATTATTAATCATTTAATAATATTTTATTAATTATCTAATATTATTAGTCATTTAATAATATTTTATTAAATAACTAATATTATTAATCATTTAATCATATTTTATTAATTATCTAATATTATTAATCATTTAATAATATTTTAATCATTATCTAATATTATTAACTATTTAATAATATTTTATTAATTATCTAATATTATTAATCATTTAATAATATTTTATTCATCATCTAATATTATTAATTATTTAATAATATTTTATTACTTTATTAATATTATTAATCATTTAATAATATTTTATTCATTATATAATATTATTGCGTATTAATAATATTTTATTGCTTTCCTAATATTATTATTCATTTAATAATATTTTATCTAATTATTAATATTATTAATTATTTAATAATATTTTTTTTGACTTATTAATATTATTACCCATTTAATAATATTTTAATCTCTTACTAATATTATTAACCATTTAATAATATTTTAACCAATTGTTAATGTTATTCATCATTTAATAACTTTTTAATCATATACTAGTATTATTAATTATTTAATAATATTTTAATAAAAATCTTTAAACCACACCAATAGTTAACTTTTTAATGGTGTTAACATTAATCTTTATTTTAAACATTTTTCTACCAATTAATTACAAATAAATTCCATATATTGGTTCAATACACAAATACCTTCATTTTACACTTAGTTATACTTAAATTTTCCAATAAAACCCGACCCGGACCTACCCGGACCAACCCGGACCGACCCGACCCGACCAGACAACTTGAACTTTTTGGCCTTGAAAGCCACGACGCTCAAATGAGTGCCGCGGCGTCCAAAATAGAAGCCAAAACCCTAAAATGGGTTGTCCGACCTCCAGCCACTCTGATAGCCATAACTTCTTTATTTTAAAATATTTTGGGGTGATTCTTGAGTCCATTCTCATTAGAATTTCCCCCTCTACAATTTCTCTTTAGATCACAAATCCAAATTCCAAACGTAACTAGACTCAAAATGGCTCACAATGTGACCTAGGGTTTTAAAATCAACATCCTTTGCGGTAAAAGCCATAACTTCTTTGTTTTTCAATATTTTTGAAAGCTTCAAGTTGGGTTTTCTTATAAAATCATACATAAAACTTTCTAGCCATATAAATCAAGTATTTAACTTGTACATTTCGAAATGACACAAAATATATTACATAGCTACATAGGGTTTTACCGGTAAAATACAATATGAACATTTCTTATGTTTTTATGCAAAATACGCCTACCAAATCATGATATAAATACTTCATACCATGAATATACATATATTACATAGATAAACACTTCTAGATCATCAAAACGAGTTTTTATCGGTTAAAAATAGATTTTAACCGATCAAAAGCTTTCTAGACTACAAAAATGAAATAAGATGAAGTTTAGAGAACTTTTAAACCTTTGTGATTTGTTGGCTCTCCTTCTCCTTATACCAAAGTAGGTAGTGAAGCTTTGTGTCATCCACCAAGCTCAAGCTCTAGCTATCTTGTGAGGATCCGAATTTCAGGATTCCTTTAATAATATCAAATAAGAATTAATTGATAAAAATATCAAGGTTGTTTAAGTTAATTATTATTTAAAGTGTTTGAAGGGATTTAATTAGTAAATTAAATTTGTACAAAGATGGTGATGAATTATGTGAATTTAAAATAATTGAAAAGTAAATAGATTGTGTAAATACAATTTATGAAGAATAAAAGAAATTTCAGGTAAGTGTACAATAAATTGTACAATTTAATTATTGTGGAAATATAGAAATTATGTTTTAAATAAAGTTATGTGATAAGGTAAATGCATGAATTAAATATGTATATATTTATATATATATACATTTGTATATTATATATGTGAATGTTTAATTGATAATCTTAAATTTCATTAATTATGGAAATAAAGGGATTAATAATTAAATTAATCCAAATTTAAATAAAAAGTGAATGAGGGAGTTGGTAAAATTGTATGTGTTGATTTTAGATTTTATCAAGAATTTTGGAGGAGGTTTAAAAATTAATTGAGAAGGAAAGGTAATTATATAAATTATATAATAATAAATTATATAATTTATATAAGGAAATTAAAATAAGGTATGAAGAAAATAATAATTATATAAACTATATAAGAATAATTATGTAATTTATATAAGGCGATTAAATGGAATAAAGTTGGAGAAAATTAAGAAATTATTTAAAAGAAGAATGTAATTATATAAATTATATAATATTAAATTATATAATTTATATATAAAGAAATTAATATGAATATTAAAGAAATTGAATAATAAATAAGAAAAAAGAATGTTTTAATTTAATAAAAATTATGGTTATGTATAATAGAATTCTTACGACTTTTATGAAGAATAATATTTCAGAAATGTGAACATGTTAATGTAACATATTGTCCAAGTGACGAAGTGAAAAATTACGAAAAATAATTTTTATATGTTATATCAATTATTTGATGATTTTTGGAGGTATAAATTTTCTCATATAATTACATGAATGACATTATGCGTGTACAAAATTTGTCAAGTAAAGTACCCAAAAAGGGTGTTAATATTATTTATAAATCATGATATGATTTTTGGTGAATTGAAATAAATATTTTATATACATTATATAAAATATTTATTACACGAGATAATCACATAATGCATTAAATAAATTGTTTATGCATAATTTATGGAAATTGGTGGAAATTTCGGGAAGGCAGCAAGGCGGTGGAATTGTGGGCTTTTAAAAAGGAGTTAATACTTATGGTTTATAAAAGTAAAGGAAAAGAATAGAAAAAGAAAAAGCCAACCAACATGCAAACAAAACACATATCTCTCTCTATTTCTCCCCCAAGACCACCATGCCGCCACCGTAAATCTTCATAGCCACCAAGAGAGGGAGAAGAAGAAATCTCGGAGCCATTGAAGGAAGAATCTCAAGCTTTGAAGGTATAAAACTATTTAGTTTGAATTATATTTCAATATTTTGGTGGTAAAATAATTTATTGGAAAATTAGTAAATAATTAAAATAATTATTCCAAATAATTTTTGGATTTATATGTATGAATTTTATGATTTATGGAATGTTTATGTTGAGAAATTATGTGCAAAAATGGTGAAAAAAAAAATGAAAAAAAAAAAAATGAATAATTTTGGTAAAAGGTGGCTACTGTTGCCGGCTGAGAAAAAAAAAAAAAAAAAAAAAAAGAGGGACGCCCGCGCATTGCGCGGGCCAAACTTTTGCAGACGCGGTATAAAACGACGGCGTATTGGGGGGGGCAGAAGGAGTCGCGCCATGCGCGACCAAGACTCTGGAACCGACCCAGCCAAACGACGTCGTTTGGCTGGCGAGGAGACGCCGCGCGCAATGCGCGGAGGTCGGCGACGCGGGGAAATGACTGCCGTGCCCCTGGCCTTTTCAGATAATACCGAGTGTGTCCTAAACGCACAAAAATTACGAAAATACCCCTGAACTTTTCGGAAAATTCCGGTTTTATCCCAATGTTGCATAAATTTACGAATATGCCCCTGAGGTTTTCTGTTAATGTCGGTTGTATCCCTAAATGCGCAGAAATTACATAAATGCCCCCAGAAAATGTTTTTAATTGAAATAAATGTTTAAGAAATTATTTTAAAATCATAAAAAATTATAGAAAAATACTAAAAATATAGAAATGATGTTTGAGCATTAAATTTAATATTTTTGTAAAAATATTAAATATTGGGGATTAATATTTAAATATTAATCCATTAAGTTTAAAAGCTAGAAAGTGAATAAATAAAAATTTGGACAACCAAATAAGCTAAAATTTATCCGATGAGCCGGGTTATCCGTAGTAAAGGCATTAGATATTAAGTTATATTAATATATTGAAGGATGAGGTTAATATAATTAACCATATAAATTAATAATTAGCCAGATATGATATTAATTAATTCAATTAATATCATAAGGAGTTAAATAATTATTATTTGATTATTTTATGATCATAGGTTGATCGAGTAAGGGTTTTTGAGCTAGCAAATAAATAACTGGACGACAGGCAAGTTCTTCAGACACTTTTATGTTAAATGTTGAACTATTATGAGATGTAATTCTTGTTTTAAATGCATACAAATTATGTGTTATATGATACGTGTTTAATATGACCACAATGTGTTCTTTGTGCAACGATATGAGATATATTGCTATAATTGAAGCACAAACACATGATATATGACACACACCAAGCATGATAAGGTATGTGCTACGTGAAGTATAACTGTTGAACTTGCTGAGCCGTTGTGCTCATTACTTGCTTAATATATATTTTGCAGGAAATAAATAAATTTCAAATGTGTCAGATGATATAAAGATGGATAATCACAGAAGGTTGTGAATGTTATTGTTATGTTTCAATAACATAATTTAATGTGAATACAGTTATTAAGTGTATATTGATATTTTGTATGTACATATATGTTGAACTCAGACAGGATATGTAAAGTCAAAGTTTGAACTTTGATTATACTAAATAGAGGTTGTGATAGAGATTACTAAATAACTTAATTATGGATTATGAAATCAAGAATAAATTGGTATGGATATGAACAATATTAAGTTTTGAATATCAAGCTTTATGATACTGGTTACAGAAAGAAAAGAAAAAGTAAAGGTTGCGATGCATGGGACTAGGATCCAAATGTAAGGATTTTAAATATCCAAATATTTTAATATAATAATTGAATTGAGAAAAAGAAAATGAAAAAATTATATGAGAATTTTTGGTAATTGATAATTTTAAAATCAAATAATGGATCAATTTAGGTAATGAAAGATTTATTAACGGACCGAAATTTGGACGTAATGAAAATAATGTTTATTAAATACAAGATTTAAGGGAATAAAATGGGTCGAATTTCGGGGTCGTTACAGTTGGTATCAGAGCTAGAGGTTATAAACCTTAAGTAAATGATACCTTAGGCTATAACCTAAGTAAGAAAGAGTATAGTTAGTTGCGTGTTCTGAAAACTCAAGCGTATAGTAAGCTCGTGACTCATGATTGTATGGTGGAGCCCCTTTAGCGAATGGGCGACTATGGCCTGACTAGGACAAGCTCCTCAACCATATGATTATGGTAAGTTCCTGAGTCCAAATACGTGATAAGTTTGATGAACATGGGATAATTAGAATGGAAAATATGTAAGTCGAGAAAGATAGTTCTCAAATATTGGCAAAAGTTAAGGAAATATGAAAAATTACAAAGAAGAGATAAGATTATAAGGAAGAGATAAAGATGTTAAGAAAAGATTTGAATGAAGATAAGGATTTAAGAAAATTTATAAGTTCAATTAAGCAAAAATCTGAAAGAATATTTGAAATGATTCAAAGATGGGTCTCAAAGAAAATCAGGGGACACCTGATTTAAGCAATAAAGATGACAAGGTAATCCAAAACGTATAGGAAGAGATCATAATAATATGATCAGGAACAGTGAGAGGATCGTACTACAATACGATCACGAGATAAGGGAAGCGAGTAAGAAGTAGGTTGTAAAGCAAGGTTATGATGGGATCAAGTGAGAATATGAAATAATAGAAAGACCTGTTAATGGTCAACGAGGTATAGCTTGATGCTATAAAAATAAATGGTATTATGAAATAGTACAAGAAGAATTTAGATAAATGATAAGACATGAAAGACAGAAAAGAAAGGTTATGATAGGGGGCAGGAAGCTTGGGTACGAAATTTCAATTGAGGACTCATGTGGTGACTGAGTTGCACAATCCTTTGTATGGGCGGGGGATTTGTGTTTACTTAGTTACTATGTGATAATCATTAAAATGTTAGAGTCGCGCTAAAAGTTTTTAATAGATAGATGATATTAAGTTAGGCACGAGTTCTTAAAACTCATGCATATGGTAAGTCCATGACTCATATTGGTATGGTATGTTTTGAGCCCCTCAGCATATGGATAGTCTTTGATATGTTCTCAGACTACATATTGCTAGGACAAGCTTTAAAACTCATATTCTTGTGGTAAGTTTCTGGACTCATAATGTGTGGCAAGTTTGATGAACTATACGGGGGAATAGAAAAGTTGGAGTAGATAGAAATTTTAATATGATAAATGAAAATAGTCCTAGCAATAAATTAAATAATTAAGTGAAGAAGTAGATGGTGAATGTTTAAGGAATTTAGGATATTCCCACTCGTCTAGCTATGCTAGACTTCGAAATTTTTGGCCTCAAGTTGATTTGGCACGGGTGTGCTTTGAAAAGTACAAATGAAATTTTTAAGTGATTTAAAAAGTGTCTATGCTACTTGACTCGGCTAGACAAAAATGTTTTTACATCAAAATGTATTTCAAAAGAATCACACGCACCTTTTAGCTCGGTGCAGATGTGATGAATGACGGAATGCTCAACGTGTTGTTGAGACGGTGCGGTACTATATCGTTATAAGATAATTTAACACCATAAAGTATGGTTTATGGTGTAGGAATTATTCACGACGGAATCCTCAACGTGCTGTCAAGATGACGCGGTAACATGAAGTCATAAATGATTTTGATTTGTGAAGTTATGTCAAAGCTATAAGTTTTTGCCATTTGACTCGGCTAGACGTTTTGAAAAGTTTTGACATGATGAATGTTTTAAAAATTTCTGCGGATTATAAATTGTTAAAAGTTAGTCTATGCTAATTGATCTAGCTAGACAAACGTTGAAGAAATATAAGTCTGAGCTATTGATTCAGCTAGACAAATTTTCTATATTTATTGAATTCGTATTCTTTGAAAGTTATACCCAATCAAATTACTTCTGAATAAATTCTAAGGCTGAGATGAACAAAAAGATTAAGACTATTGCAGGTTGATCGAATGGTCACCTGGCATAGCAAGACACAGGCATTGCAGATTGATCATCTGGCGTGTCAATGTATGGTGAAACATCCATCACTTTAATGACAGATTGATCCACTGTCAGGGTTTGCAGTATGAAGTACTCGGGGAGCGAAGTACTGTAAACCGGGATAAATGTTCATTCAGCATATCATGAAAGTTTTTTTTTTTTTTTTTTTTTTTTTTTCTTCCAAAATAAAAATTTTGAATTCTTTTACTCTTATGAAGATTGGATGGTAGGATGGGATAGTATTATTTAAGTGTGAATGATAATGGAAGTAACAATTGCGAAATAAAGAAATTATGAGATGTGATGGATTAGAAAGTTTGTAGTGTGCAATGACTATGAGAAATGAAGCGAAGAAAGATATGTGAAATGAATGTAAAATAATTGTGTAAGTTTTAAATGAATGAGATATTTGTACATAGAAATTTCGAGGACGAAATTTTATGAAGGAGGGGTGAATGTGACACCCAAGATTTTAAAAATAATTCCAAATAAAGATTATGATAAAATTAAGTAAAGGTTAGCAATTAAAACCTAGTGTTGAATGATAGAAGGTATTAAGAAATGAATTATGAAATGTTAAGAAGATTGATATGAATTAAGAAAAGAAGGACGAATGTATAGAGTATAAATGAGGTGCGATAGAGGGTATGAAATAAGCGAATAGAGTAAGGAGATGTATGATTAAAACGAAGGAAATTTTTCAGAAAGTAAGAAACTATCTTGATAAGTATATCAAGAAACGAGTTAAGGTTTTATTAAGAAATTTTTAGAGAAATATAAAATGTGGTATTATAAAGAAATTGTGAATTAAGTTAAGAATTTAATATTCCGACTGTTACGATCAGTATGATGTCATTTGTTAAAGCTGTGAATTATGGATATTAAGAGGTAGGTTATGATTATTATGGATTGGGTTTATTCAGCAATATAAAGGTATAACAAGGCGCTGTAAATAATATATGTATGATTATTACGGTAATTATGATTCCGAGGACGGAATCCTGTTAAGGGGGGGGGAAAATGTGAGGATCCGAATTTCAGGATTCCTTTAATAATATCAAATAAGAATTAATTGATAAAAATATCAAGGTTGTTTAAGTTAATTATTATTTAAAGTGTTTGAAGGGATTTAATTAGTAAATTAAATTTGTACAAAGATGGTGATGAATTATGTGAATTTAAAATAATTGAAAAGTAAATAGATTGTGTAAATACAATTTATGAAGAATAAAAGAAATTTCAGGTAAGTGTACAATAAATTGTACAATTTAATTATTGTGGAAATATAGAAATTATGTTTTAAATAAGGTTATGTGATAAGGTAAATGCATGAATTAAATATGTATATATTTATATATATACATTTGTATATTATATATGTGAATGTTTAATTGATAATCTTAAATTTCATTAATTATGGAAATAAAGGGATTAATAATTAAATTAATCCAAATTTAAATAAAAAGTGAATGAGGGAGTTGGTAAAATTGTATGTGTTGATTTTAGATTTTATCAAGAATTTTGGAGGAGGTTTAAAAATTAATTGAGAAGGAAAGGTAATTATATAAATTATATAATAATAAATTATATAATTTATATAAGGAAATTAAAATAAGGTATGAAGAAAATAATAATTATATAAACTATATAAGAATAATTATGTAATTTATATAAGGCGATTAAATGGAATAAAGTTGGAGAAAATTAAGAAATTATTTAAAAGGAGAATGTAATTATATAAATTATATAATATTAAATTATATAATTTATATATAAAGAAATTAATATGAATATTAAAGAAATTGAATAATAAATAAGAAAAAAGAATGTTTTAATTTAATAAAAATTATGGTTATGTATAATAGAATTCTTACAACTTTTATGAAGAATAATATTTCAGAAATGTGAACATGTTAATGTAACATATTGTCCAAGTGACGAAGTGAAAAATTACGAAAAATAATTTTTATATGTTATATCAATTATTTGATGATTTTTGGAGGTATAAATTTTCTCATATAATTACATGAATGACATTATGCGTGTACAAAATTTGTCAAGTAAAGTACCCAAAAAGGGTGTTAATATTATTTATAAATCATGATATGATTTTTGGTGAATTGAAATAAATATTTTATATACATTATATAAAATATTTATTACACGAGATAATCACATAATGCATTAAATAAATTGTTTATGCATAATTTATGGAAATTGGTGGAAATTTCGGGAAGGCAGCAAGGCGGTGGAATTGTGGGCTTTTAAAAAGGAGTTAATACTTATGGTTTATAAAAGTAAAGGAAAAGAATAGAAAAAGAAAAAGCCAACCAACATGCAAACAAAACACATATCTCTCTCTATTTCTCCCCCAAGACCACCATGCCGCCACCGTAAATCTTCATAGCCACCAAGAGAGGGAGAAGAAGAAATCTCGGAGCCATTGAAGGAAGAATCTCAAGCTTTGAAGGTATAAAACTATTTAGTTTGAATTATATTTCAATATTTTGGTGGTAAAATAATTTATTGGAAAATTAGTAAATAATTAAAATAATTATTCCAAATAATTTTTGGATTTATATGTATGAATTTTATGATTTATGGAATGTTTATGTTGAGAAATTATGTGCAAAAATGGTGAAAAAAAAAATGAAAAAAAAAAAAATGAATAATTTTGGTAAAAGGTGGCTACTGTTGCCGGCTGAGAAAAAAAAAAAAAAAAAAAAAAAGAGGGACGCCCGCGCATTGCGCGGGCCAAACTTTTGCAGACGCGGTATAAAACGACGGCGTATTGGGGGGGGCAGAAGGAGTCGCGCCATGCGCGACCAAGACTCTGGAACCGACCCAGCCAAACGACGTCGTTTGGCTGGCGAGGAGACGCCGCGCGCAATGCGCGGAGGTCGGCGACGCGGGGAAATGACTGCCGTGCCCCTGGCCTTTTCAGATAATACCGAGTGTGTCCTAAACGCACAAAAATTACGAAAATACCCCTGAACTTTTCGGAAAATTCCGGTTTTATCCCAATGTTGCATAAATTTACGAATATGCCCCTGAGGTTTTCTGTTAATGTCGGTTGTATCCCTAAATGCGCAGAAATTACATAAATGCCCCCAGAAAATGTTTTTAATTGAAATAAATGTTTAAGAAATTATTTTAAAATCATAAAAAATTATAGAAAAATACTAAAAATATAGAAATGATGTTTGAGCATTAAATTTAATATTTTTGTAAAAATATTAAATATTGGGGATTAATATTTAAATATTAATCCATTAAGTTTAAAAGCTAGAAAGTGAATAAATAAAAATTTGGACAACCAAATAAGCTAAAATTTATCCGATGAGCCGGGTTATCCGTAGTAAAGGCATTAGATATTAAGTTATATTAATATATTGAAGGATGAGGTTAATATAATTAACCATATAAATTAATAATTAGCCAGATATGATATTAATTAATTCAATTAATATCATAAGGAGTTAAATAATTATTATTTGATTATTTTATGATCATAGGTTGATCGAGTAAGGGTTTTTGAGCTAGCAAATAAATAACTGGACGACAGGCAAGTTCTTCAGACACTTTTATGTTAAATGTTGAACTATTATGAGATGTAATTCTTGTTTTAAATGCATACAAATTATGTGTTATATGATACGTGTTTAATATGACCACAATGTGTTCTTTGTGCAACGATATGAGATATATTGCTATAATTGAAGCACAAACACATGATATATGACACACACCAAGCATGATAAGGTATGTGCTACGTGAAGTATAACTGTTGAACTTGCTGAGCCGTTGTGCTCATTACTTGCTTAATATATATTTTGCAGGAAATAAATAAATTTCAAATGTGTCAGATGATATAAAGATGGATAATCACAGAAGGTTGTGAATGTTATTGTTATGTTTCAATAACATAATTTAATGTGAATACAGTTATTAAGTGTATATTGATATTTTGTATGTACATATATGTTGAACTCAGACAGGATATGTAAAGTCAAAGTTTGAACTTTGATTATACTAAATAGAGGTTGTGATAGAGATTACTAAATAACTTAATTATGGATTATGAAATCAAGAATAAATTGGTATGGATATGAACAATATTAAGTTTTGAATATCAAGCTTTATGATACTGGTTACAGAAAGAAAAGAAAAAGTAAAGGTTGCGATGCATGGGACTAGGATCCAAATGTAAGGATTTTAAATATCCAAATATTTTAATATAATAATTGAATTGAGAAAAAGAAAATGAAAAAATTATATGAGAATTTTTGGTAATTGATAATTTTAAAATCAAATAATGGATCAATTTAGGTAATGAAAGATTTATTAACGGACCGAAATTTGGACGTAATGAAAATAATGTTTATTAAATACAAGATTTAAGGGAATAAAATGGGTCGAATTTCGGGGTCGTTACAGTTGGTATCAGAGCTAGAGGTTATAAACCTTAAGTAAATGATACCTTAGGCTATAACCTAAGTAAGAAAGAGTATAGTTAGTTGCGTGTTCTGAAAACTCAAGCGTATAGTAAGCTCGTGACTCATGATTGTATGGTGGAGCCCCTTTAGCGAATGGGCGACTATGGCCTGACTAGGACAAGCTCCTCAACCATATGATTATGGTAAGTTCCTGAGTCCAAATACGTGATAAGTTTGATGAACATGGGATAATTAGAATGGAAAATATGTAAGTCGAGAAAGATAGTTCTCAAATATTGGCAAAAGTTAAGGAAATATGAAAAATTACAAAGAAGAGATAAGATTATAAGGAAGAGATAAAGATGTTAAGAAAAGATTTGAATGAAGATAAGGATTTAAGAAAATTTATAAGTTCAATTAAGCAAAAATCTGAAAGAATATTTGAAATGATTCAAAGATGGGTCTCAAAGAAAATCAGGGGACACCTGATTTAAGCAATAAAGATGACAAGGTAATCCAAAACGTATAGGAAGAGATCATAATAATATGATCAGGAACAGTGAGAGGATCGTACTACAATACGATCACGAGATAAGGGAAGCGAGTAAGAAGTAGGTTGTAAAGCAAGGTTATGATGGGATCAAGTGAGAATATGAAATAATAGAAAGACCTGTTAATGGTCAACGAGGTATAGCTTGATGCTATAAAAATAAATGGTATTATGAAATAGTACAAGAAGAATTTAGATAAATGATAAGACATGAAAGACAGAAAAGAAAGGTTATGATAGGGGGCAGGAAGCTTGGGTACGAAATTTCAATTGAGGACTCATGTGGTGACTGAGTTGCACAATCCTTTGTATGGGCGGGGGATTTGTGTTTACTTAGTTACTATGTGATAATCATTAAAATGTTAGAGTCGCGCTAAAAGTTTTTAATAGATAGATGATATTAAGTTAGGCACGAGTTCTTAAAACTCATGCATATGGTAAGTCCATGACTCATATTGGTATGGTATGTTTTGAGCCCCTCAGCATATGGATAGTCTTTGATATGTTCTCAGACTACATATTGCTAGGACAAGCTTTAAAACTCATATTCTTGTGGTAAGTTTCTGGACTCATAATGTGTGGCAAGTTTGATGAACTATACGGGGGAATAGAAAAGTTGGAGTAGATAGAAATTTTAATATGATAAATGAAAATAGTCCTAGCAATAAATTAAATAATTAAGTGAAGAAGTAGATGGTGAATGTTTAAGGAATTTAGGATATTCCCACTCGTCTAGCTATGCTAGACTTCGAAATTTTTGGCCTCAAGTTGATTTGGCACGGGTGTGCTTTGAAAAGTACAAATGAAATTTTTAAGCGATTTAAAAAGTGTCTATGCTACTTGACTCGGCTAGACAAAAATGTTTTTACATCAAAATGTATTTCAAAAGAATCACACGCACCTTTTAGCTCGGTGCAGATGTGATGAATGACGGAATGCTCAACGTGTTGTTGAGACGGTGCGGTACTATATCGTTATAAGATAATTTAACACCATAAAGTATGGTTTATGGTGTAGGAATTATTCACGACGAAATCCTCAACGTGCTGTCAAGATGACGCGGTAACATGAAGTCATAAATGATTTTGATTTGTGAAGTTATGTCAAAGCTATAAGTTTTTGCCATTTGACTCGGCTAGACGTTTTGAAAAGTTTTGACATGATGAATGTTTTAAAAATTTCTGCGGATTATAAATTGTTAAAAGTTAGTCTATGCTAATTGATCTAGCTAGACAAACGTTGAAGAAATATAAGTCTGAGCTATTGATTCAGCTAGACAAATTTTCTATATTTATTGAATTCGTATTCTTTGAAAGTTATACCCAATCAAATTACTTCTGAATAAATTCTAAGGCTGAGATGAACAAAAAGATTAAGACTATTGCAGGTTGATCGAATGGTCACCTGGCATAGCAAGACACAGGCATTGCAGATTGATCATCTGGCGTGTCAATGTATGGTGAAACATCCATCACTTTAATGACAGATTGATCCACTGTCAGGGTTTGCAGTATGAAGTACTCGGGGAGCGAAGTACTGTAAACCGGGATAAATGTTCATTCAGCATATCATGAAAGTTTTTTTTTTTTTTTTTTTTTTTATTACAAAATAAAAATTCTGAATTCTTTTACTCTTATGAAGATTGGATGGTAGGATGGGATAGTATTATTTAAGTGTGAATGATAATGGAAGTAACAATTGCGAAATAAAGAAATTATGAGATGTGATGGATTAGAAAGTTTGTAGTGTGCAATGACTATGAGAAATGAAGCGAAGAAAGATATGTGAAATGAATGTAAAATAATTGTGTAAGTTTTAAATGAATGAGATATTTGTACATAGAAATTTCGAGGACGAAATTTTATGAAGGAGGGGTGAATGTGACACCCAAGATTTTAAAAATAATTCCAAATAAAGATTATGATAAAATTAAGTAAAGGTTAGCAATTAAAACCTAGTGTTGAATGATAGAAGGTATTAAGAAATGAATTATGAAATGTTAAGAAGATTGATATGAATTAAGAAAAGAAGGACGAATGTATAGAGTATAAATGAGGTGCGATAGAGGGTATGAAATAAGCGAATAGAGTAAGGAGATGTATGATTAAAATGAAGGAAATTTTTCAGAAAGTAAGAAACTATCTTGATAAGTATATCAAGAAACGAGTTAAGGTTTTATTAAGAAATTTTTAGAGAAATATAAAATGTGGTATTATAAAGAAATTGTGAATTAAGTTAAGAATTTAATATTCCGACTGTTACGATCAGTATGATGTCATTTGTTAAAGCTGTGAATTATGGATATTAAGAGGTAGGTTATGATTATTATGGATTGGGTTTATTCAGCAATATAAAGGTATAACAAGGCGCTGTAAATAATATATGTATGATTATTACGGTAATTATGATTCCGAGGACGGAATCCTGTTAAGGGGGGGAAAATGTGAGGATCCGAATTTCAGGATTCCTTTAATAATATCAAATAAGAATTAATTGATAAAAATATCAAGGTTGTTTAAGTTAATTATTATTTAAAGTGTTTGAAGGGATTTAATTAGTAAATTAAATTTGTACAAAGATGGTGATGAATTATGTGAATTTAAAATAATTGAAAAGTAAATAGATTGTGTAAATACAATTTATGAAGAATAAAAGAAATTTCAGGTAAGTGTACAATAAATTGTACAATTTAATTATTGTGGAAATATAGAAATTATGTTTTAAATAAGGTTATGTGATAAGGTAAATGCATGAATTAAATATGTATATATTTATATATATACATTTGTATATTATATATGTGAATGTTTAATTGATAATCTTAAATTTCATTAATTATGGAAATAAAGGGATTAATAATTAAATTAATCCAAATTTAAATAAAAAGTGAATGAGGGAGTTGGTAAAATTGTATGTGTTGATTTTAGATTTTATCAAGAATTTTGGAGGAGGTTTAAAAATTAATTGAGAAGGAAAGGTAATTATATAAATTATATAATAATAAATTATATAATTTATATAAGGAAATTAAAATAAGGTATGAAGAAAATAATAATTATATAAACTATATAAGAATAATTATGTAATTTATATAAGGCGATTAAATGGAATAAAGTTGGAGAAAATTAAGAAATTATTTAAAAGGAGAATGTAATTATATAAATTATATAATATTAAATTATATAATTTATATATAAAGAAATTAATATGAATATTAAAGAAATTGAATAATAAATAAGAAAAAAGAATGTTTTAATTTAATAAAAATTATGGTTATGTATAATAGAATTCTTACGACTTTTATGAAGAATAATATTTCAGAAATGTGAACATGTTAATGTAACATATTGTCCAAGTGACGAAGTGAAAAATTACGAAAAATAATTTTTATATGTTATATCAATTATTTGATGATTTTTGGAGGTATAAATTTTCTCATATAATTACATGAATGACATTATGCGTGTACAAAATTTGTCAAGTAAAGTACCCAAAAAGGGTGTTAATATTATTTATAAATCATGATATGATTTTTGGTGAATTGAAATAAATATTTTATATACATTATATAAAATATTTATTACACGAGATAATCACATAATGCATTAAATAAATTGTTTATGCATAATTTATGGAAATTGGTGGAAATTTCGGGAAGGCAGCAAGGCGGTGGAATTGTGGGCTTTTAAAAAGGAGTTAATACTTATGGTTTATAAAAGTAAAGGAAAAGAATAGAAAAAGAAAAAGCCAACCAACATGCAAACAAAACACATATCTCTCTCTATTTCTCCCCCAAGACCACCATGCCGCCACCGTAAATCTTCATAGCCACCAAGAGAGGGAGAAGAAGAAATCTCGGAGCCATTGAAGGAAGAATCTCAAGCTTTGAAGGTATAAAACTATTTAGTTTGAATTATATTTCAATATTTTGGTGGTAAAATAATTTATTGGAAAATTAGTAAATAATTAAAATAATTATTCCAAATAATTTTTGGATTTATATGTATGAATTTTATGATTTATGGAATGTTTATGTTGAGAAATTATGTGCAAAAATGGTGAAAAAAAAAATGAAAAAAAAAAAATGAATAATTTTGGTAAAAGGTGGCTACTGTTGCCGGCTGAGAAAAAAAAAAAAAAAAAAAAAAAGAGGGACGCCCGCGC
Organism: Hedera helix; assembly: GCA_947179155.2. Lineage (NCBI taxonomy): Eukaryota > Viridiplantae > Streptophyta > Magnoliopsida > Apiales > Araliaceae > Hedera > Hedera helix. The sequence goes on from OX359266.1 coordinate 23,149,771, forward strand.
ATTGCGCGGGCCAAACTTTTGCAGACGCGGTATAAAACGACGGCGTATTGGGGGGGGCAGAAGGAGTCGCGCCATGCGCGACCAAGACTCTGGAATCGACCCAGCCAAACGACGTCGTTTGGCTGGCGAGGAGACGTCGCGCGCAATGCGCGGAGGTCGGCGACGCGGTGAAATGACTGCCGTGCCCCTGGCCTTTTCAGATAATACTGAGTGTGTCCTAAACGCACAAAAATTACGAAAATACCCCTGAACTTTTCGGAAAATTCCGGTTTTATCCCAATGTTGCATAAATTTACGAATATGCCCCTGAGGTTTTCTGTTAATGTCGGTTGTATCCCTAAATGCGCAGAAATTACATAAATGCCCCCAGAAAATGTTTTTAATTGAAATAAATGTTTAAGAAATTATTTTAAAATCATAAAAAATTATAGAAAAATACTAAAAATATAGAAATGATGTTTGAGCATTAAATTTAATATTTTTGTAAAAATATTAAATATTGGGGATTAATATTTAAATATTAATCCATTAAGTTTAAAAGCTAGAAAGTGAATAAATAAAAATTTGGACAACCAAATAAGCTAAAATTTATCCGATGAGCCGGGTTGTCCGTAGTAAAGGCATTAGATATTAAGTTATATTAATATATTGAAGGATGAGGTTAATATAATTAACCATATAAATTAATAATTAGCCAGATATGATATTAATTAATTCAATTAATATCATAAGGAGTTAAATAATTATTATTTGATTATTTTATGATCATAGGTTGATCGAGTAAGGGTTTTTGAGCTAGCAAATAAATAACTGGACGACAGGCAAGTTCTTCAGACACTTTTATGTTAAATGTTGAACTATTATGAGATGTAATTCTTGTTTTAAATGCATACAAATTATGTGTTATATGATACGTGTTTAATATGACCACAATGTGTTCTTTGTGCAACGATATGAGATATATTGCTATAATTGAAGCACAAACACATGATATATGACACACACCAAGCATGATAAGGTATGTGCTACGTGAAGTATAACTGTTGAACTTGCTGAGCCGTTGTGCTCATTACTTGCTTAATATATATTTTGCAGGAAATAAATAAATTTCAAATGTGTCAGATGATATAAAGATGGATAATCACAGAAGGTTGTGAATGTTATTGTTATGTTTCAATAACATAATTTAATGTGAATACAGTTATTAAGTGTATATTGATATTTTGTATGTACATATATGTTGAACTCAGACAGGATATGTAAAGTCAAAGTTTGAACTTTGATTATACTAAATAGAGGTTGTGATAGAGATTACTAAATAACTTAATTATGGATTATGAAATCAAGAATAAATTGGTATGGATATGAACAATATTAAGTTTTGAATATCAAGCTTTATGATACTGGTTACAGAAAGAAATGAAAAAGTAAAGGTTGCGATGCATGGGACTAGGATCCAAATGTAAGGATTTTAAATATCCAAATATTTTAATATAATGATTGAATTGAGAAAAAGAAAATGAAAAAATTATATGAGAATTTTTGGTAATTGATAATTTTAAAATCAAATAATGGATCAATTTAGGTAATGAAAGATTTATTAACGGACCGAAATTTGGACGTAATGAAAATAATGTTTATTAAATACAAGATTTAAGGGAATAAAATGGGTCGAATTTCGGGGTCGTTACATATCTTCTCACAACTCTCAAGTGTTTCTTCCTTTTCTCTCAAAAACTCTCTATTTTCTCTCTTGTATTCTCTAGTAAATGAACTAACAAACTTGACACAAGTGTGGAACATCTTATTTATAGCCAATTGTTAATCCTTCATTAGCTCTCTTAATTCACCAGTGTTGGTGAATTTAAAGCTTAATCTAGCTTACTATTGCATGGATGGACATTGTGATTGACTAGGTGATTGACTAGGGTTGTTGGCCAACCTTGTCATAGAGTAAATTAGAAGCAACATGAAAATCAAGCAACCCATGTGGGTCCCCCTTCAAATCTGAGCAAAATGGTCTTTTCCAAGCCATTTTCCTTTAATTTTTCTACTTTAATTATACATATATACATCTATATATGTATATTCATATATGTAGCAATTTTGACCAATTTTGACTTCCTATTGGGCTCCACTTTGGACTCTAGGATTAAATATATTGGGCTCATTTAATTAGATTGTTTGGGCTCAATTTAAATAACACATTGGGCTCACATTAAATATTCTAGGTTACATTTAATTAAATCAAGCATTGGGCTTGTTTAATTAATTACATGGACTAGTAATTAAATTAATTACATGGACTACTAGGTTGATATCTTTGACCTAGTTTATCAACTCATTTGGATTTAAAATATAATCCAATTAGATTTGCTTTAATTAACTATACACCTTGCTTTAATTCTTTAAATACATACACGCATACACAAGTACATTTATTTAATTATCTAAAGTACAATTAATTAGTACAAAAAGTTTAAATTCATTGCTAAATATTTATTAAGTATATTTACAATGACTAATGAAATTCGTGGTCATTACAACAGTAGCATATGCATAGTAATTCACATTATTGAATCAATAATTGTCATGACACAGTAATGTATTCCTTCTTTTACATGTTTTCTGCATTATTGTTCTCTCTACTATGATGTTATTTAAACAGTTATATTTCATTAATTAATTGACTCGATATCTAACCCAGAAAACCAACTACACTGTATTTATAACAATTAGTCATAATAATGAATATGTATGAATTATTGTTGAATAATTGAATTGATAAAGTTATTTGTTTATAATATAAAGTTATGTGATATAAAATGAATGGTATATATTAAAGATAATATAGAATTTGAAATGGATGATGTAGATTAAAAGATAATATTTAAATGAATGGTTTAGATTAAGAGAATCTTAAAAGATAAAATGAATGGTATAGATTAAAGATAATATAGAATTTGAAATGGATGATGTAGATTAAAAGATGATATTTAAATGAATGGTTTAGATTAAAGAAATCTTAAAAGATGAAATGAATGGTATAGATTAAACATTATCTTGAAATGAACGGTTTGGATTAAATTAAGAAATCTTGGTTATGATAAGATTTTTGGCAATAAATAGAGGCCTTAACTTAAGGATTTTTCATAAACTTCCTTACTTGTTCTTTCTTTCTCTCTCTAAATACTTCTTGTGAAAGTTCTCTCTAAGTGTGTTTAAGTCATCTTGAGTATTTGTGAATATCTATAAGTGTACGTGTACTGTTCAAGTTTATCAACCTCATTTAAATCAATATTCAGTCACGTGTTAAGGTAAGGAATATCATCTTCTTTCATATTCTATTATTCAAACTTACTACGGTAAGGGGTTATCATTATTTGATTCTCGAAAATAATATCGTTTCTTTCTTACTCATAAGATGTGTCATTTATTTCCATGTATTAATTTGTGGGAATAACCTTACAGCGCGGATTACCGCCTGTTGGTGAATAACCTTTCATATTCATTCCTTATTAATCTCTGAGAATAACCTTACTGCGCGGATTACCGCCTATTGGTGAATGACTCTTCGTATTCAATTTTTATTAAATTGTGGGAATAACCTTACGGTGCGGATTACCTCCTGTTGGTGAATAACCCTTCGTATTCATTCCTTATTAATCTCTGAGAATAACCTGACTACGCGGATTACCGCATGTTTGGTGAATTACTCTTTGTATTCATTTCTTATTTGTCTCTTGTGGAAATAATTTGTTTACACGAATTATCACATGATACTTTTATTCCATATTTATTTGTAATATCATTTTCTTACATATTCGTAAGTGATATTATTTTCCTTTGTATTCATAAGGGATACCATCTTTTTCATCTTCCATTATTCAAACTTACTATGGTAAGGGATATTAATTTCCTTCACCTTTTGTTAATCAAAGCTACTACGGTAAGGGATATATTTTCTTTCATACACCTAAATCGAAACTTATTATGGAACTATTGCTTCTATAATTCCTGAAAATATTATATGTTCCATAATAGTTGCACTTTATCATTTCAATTGAACCATCATATTTACGTGAACCTTTCTATTAAACTGTAACCGTTATTTTGAACTGTGGATCTTGAGTATCATTTTTAAATTTCACTCCACATCATTTGACAATTTGGACATTATTTGAATCAACACAAAGTAAACTTCTGATACTTATTGTTTATCCTATTTCTTCTGTTCATCATTTATATCATTCTAATCATCCAAAATCAAGTTGTTGTGAATATCTGTGGTCGGGGGCACAGATGTGATATAATTGTTGAACAGATGATAGGTTAAAGGCGATATAATAGGTTAAAGGTAATACATCTGTTCGGTGTCTTTTATGGCACGTAGTGAATGTTCTCTTTGGCCCGTAGTGCAAAGATGAACTGTTGTTTGGTATGATTATGACCAAAGGCTGAATCTAGTATAATCATGACCGTTGGTGTTATATTGAATGTCTTTGGCCCGTAGTGCAAAGATGAACTGTTGATCTGCATGATTATGATCAGGAACTGTGAATTTGTATTATCCTGACTAATGGTATTTCAGATGATAAAAGTTGATGATGTTTTTTTTCTAAAAAGAGAAGCGAGTGGACATTATAGTCTGCATTATTCTTCTAATAGATTGCTTATTCCACTGCTATTATTGATCTGAACATTGTTTAAGAATTTAACTGCAGTTTTTGATATAAACCTTGTAGTCTATTGTATTCTATCAAGAACTCAACTGTTGAAGGCTAATGATAATTTATTCGTCATTATCTTAGTCATGATATTTTTTACTGGACTATTTGAGTCCACCCTTTCTTTTGTTCCATTGTTTTTCAACAGGAGATGTAAACGTAGCTGAGTCTAGCCGGGGAATAGAGTGAGAGTCTGAGGAATAGCTATCGTAGTCTTCACGCGTTGTAAAATAGTGTGATAATAATAGTGAAGACTTAGTTGTGTATTATTATACACTGTATTGTTGAACGTTGTTCTACCTTATAATAATTTTGTTGTAGTCTTTTGACGACTCAAGTTTGAGCTGTATGGGCCCAGATTTGGGGGCGTCACACTATATTTGTTTGCAGTGATTATAATCTCAAGATTATAATCTCAAGGCATAGATTATAATCTCAAAATTATGTTTATTTGTAAGAATTACACTTGAAATAAGATTATTAATTCCATCTTCGTCTTGTTTGTTTTTAATTTTGGACTTGAAACTATTAGTATAGGGAATATAAAATGACTTAATATGGTGAACTATTTAATACCATGTTCAATCAGGGATTATAATCTCAAGACTATTAAATCATTTTATAATCCATGAACTAATAGTCCTAAGCCCAAATTTAAAAGCAATCAAGATATTTTTGAGATTAATAATTTTATCTTAAGTGTAATCCTTGCAAACAAATATAACTTTGAGATTATAATTTCAGGATTATAATCCTTATAAACAAACATAGCCTAACTGAGTTGTGCTTTGATGGGATGATTGCTTTGTAATGGAGGTTTAGCTGAGCTGTGAATGCAGAAGTGGAGACTGCAGTTGAGCTCTTGTCTACCCCTCTATTTGAACTAGGGGTGAGCTTGGTGCGGTTTTGTGTGATTTAAAACTCAAACCGCACATGAAACCGCTTAGGTGGGTTTGATAAATTCAAAACCGCACATGAAACCACTTGTGATTGGTGTGGTGCGATTTTAAACTGTGGTATGTGGTTTCATTAGGTGCGATTTCGGTTCCAAAACCAATTAAAATAATTAAATTTTAGGCAATTTAGCATTACGCAATATTAAATATTATTTTGATAACACACAATCACACACAACTTTACTTATAATGTTTTGTCTAAACAAAAGTAAAATAAAACATGAAAACATGAATGATGTTATCTCCTTATATATGAAAATTCTAAACAGAGATAATTATAATTTGAGATAATTCCAAATATTTGTATATTATAATAATACTTCTTAATATGTTCCATTTTGATAATGCATGGTGCGGTGCAGTTTCTTGGATGCGGTTTTGCCTATAAACCAAACTCAAACCGCATTTACGATTTTTCAACCCACCTAAAACTGTCACATATGTCAAAACCGTTGATGCGATTTTAATTGGTGCGGTTTGTGCGATTTTTTGTGTGATTTCGGGAGCAATTCAGTTTCTTGCTCACCCCTAATTTGAACCAAAACTCAGATTTAAAATGTACGAGTTGTGCCTAAAATTCACAATAAACTAAACTTGTCCGACTTGAATATAATTAGATAAACCAGGAAAGGAAGATCTTTATTAAGGCAATTTAGTTGACAAATACACAGGGTTGGGCGGCAAAATCACCCCACTTACATCATGTTTCAAAATAAAACTCATAGCATGTACAAACATAACAGATGACAAAAGAATGTGACGAGAAATTCCAACATATAGTAGATGATATGATTCACTAAACAACCCGAGATTATTACATAGCCTAATTATTAATTAGTTAATGAGCCCTTGGGTGAAGATAGTTGAAAAAAGACCCATCTCATTCTTAGGCATGATCAACCCAATTTCCAGGTCCCCTACCGAATCCTTGCACCTCGAAAGGGATATTGGCTCCTCAACAAATTCGAACTTTTTGGGCTTACCCTAGCCAAAATCTATCTTATTATAATAATCCAAATTTGGTGAACCAACAACCCCCATTGTCCATTCCCCTTTCAACACTCCTATGATCCGTGAACCACCTATCTGCAACGTTCAGCACTCCTCCCTGCACCTTTGAATTAATGGCCTTCCCAATCAGTTCAGCCGTAGTTAAAAGACCTTCTTCCCCTAATAATTGTGCGGTCTTCAGGGTTACAAGACAAGGTACCAAACAATTACCAAAGTAGGTGGCAAGTATCGGAGGATCCAAACGAGCACGACATTCCATAGGAAATCCAAAGTTCTGACATGCATCTACGTCGTGCGCCCCCTCTCTAGTAGCAGCCCACGTTTTTGCTATACAAGTCCATAAGTAAGCACACACCACCGTGAAAGATGATACATGTGCTAATATTGGTCGTTGGGCTGACAACACATTCTTGAGTCCTTGGATATTGCTTCGACCAATTATAAATGTGGCTCAAACCTTATCAGTGGGAGCTGATTGAGGGTTCTCATTTCCCTACGATCGCCGCTGAATTACTCTTTCTAGTGTTGTCCTAAACATTGTATCTAGTCCCTTTGGGTCTTGAATCACACTCCTGTCATAAAATGGGAGTCCTTCCAATAATAATGCATCATAATTATCATCACTACTACTGTTGCTGCAGAGTTGTTTAACAATTGAAGCCCATGTTCGAATGAAATTGAACATAGTGCTTCCATCGGTTACGACGTGGGAGTTGGGTCATCTCCAACACCACAATTCTAGACTAAATATATTTTAAAATTCATCTTCCTTCTATAGCAATTAAACTAAATATAGTCTGGGACTATATTAGAAGCACCAAAAGGACTAAATCAAATAACTTGATAATTTATGAACTAAAATTTTAATTATATTTAAATAAAAAAAATGGAAAGATGATTGAATTTTTTTTGAATTCATTTATTATTTTAATCTTTTTATATTATAGTCCACGGGATAGTCATATGTTGAAAATATTGAAAACTAAAGGACATTTGTTGATGTCATATAGACTAAATATAATCCATGAAATAGTCTAGTTGCTGGAGATGCTCTACGCAAATCCAATACAGATGCCCTGGTTGGGAAATAATGTCACCTGAACAGCCAAAAGTAGGGTTACAATGAAGTCTCTGTCGGATGAAATTGGTGGGAGTTGAGGAACAAGAGGAAGTAATATATCGGCATCTCGATTGTGATTCTCCAATAGATGATTATAATCATTATCAGTGCACTCGGCAAATGTTAGTGAAACAGTGTCAAAGTAACGAATTTGGAGGTTAGTAGTTGAAATACTTGAGGGGGTTATCAGATTATCTTTTTTTTTTTATAATGTGTAGTTTGTCAACCGCAGTCGGACTAATCTCCCCAACCCGAACCAACCCTTCTAAGATTCGTGGTCCCGCTACCTGTTCTTATGAGAAGGCAAAACCGTTGTTACAAGTGGGACTCGAACTTAGGACGTCTGAGTTTACGATTTATCCTAGGACTAAACTTAAACCACTGTGCCAACGGCCGAGATTTTTATCAGATTATCAGCCAATGAATAATAGTGTTTGAGAGCAAGGGATAATGAATTTTTGAGATCAGGAACAACGGTTTGGTTAAAGTTGGTTTTGGAGCATGGAAAATCATAGAAGAGAACGCGGGTCATTGAATGAAACGTTAGCCATATTATGTCCAAGAAAGTAAGGGGGAGAGAAGTATCGGCCATGGCGGGCGGCGATGGCGAGCGGGCGGCGATGGCGAGACTCTGGCAATTTTCGAGCAACGTCACCATATAGGTAGTGGCAGTAGCCATTGATGATGCAACCAATTTATGGTCACAGAATTCTAATGCTCGAGTTTTCTTATGTACACGCTCCCTTACCTAATTTCTTGCATGCCTTTTGGGTGAGACTTTCGAGGCAACTCATGTAACGTTTTCTTCGCGCCTTCTTTATTCATTCATTTTTTTATAAGAATATATAATTCTTACGCTATGAATTACTTCTTTTTTTATTTTGTCCTTTTGTCTTTTTCAAATAAGAAATTTGCTTATTTGCTCTAAACAAGTGGTCGAAAGTACCGGCTCGCGTTTGTTATTTTTATAAAACTGGAATACGCGCTTGGAGGTTGCCTTTGTTGAACTTAATTTTGTTTTGAATATTAATAATGATATTTGTTTTTGTTGGAAAGGGATTTATGGAGAGGCGGAGACAAATTCAATATGTATTTTTATTGATTGATATATCTAAACTAGTGATATTGCATTTTGAGAGATTTTATCGTTAGGTTATTAATTTGTCTCATTAATACCATCTTATGTCTGAAATGGTAAATGATTTTTTTTTATTATTTTTTTTATATAAATTGATCGTGATGCTCAATGAAGTTTAGTATTATAACTACAAAATAGGCAAAATATAGTATTGTTGTACTTTTAAAATGGTGAATCAAAACAAATTTTTCTCCAGTCAGCATAAAAAATATAAAATAATAAATATGAAATTGGCCGGCTAACTTGTGACAAACACAACTATTATTTACATATATTTTTTAAACAATAAATAATTAGACAACAGTTTTAATAAAAAAAAGAAGATAAAATTACTGATCTCCTTTTGAATCCTAACAGTCGTGGGCTCTTAAACAACCCAATTTTGAATTTGCCTACGAGAGGCTACACGTGGTCACATATCCAAACAACTCAATATTGAGATACGTATTTTATCAGCCTAAATGAGTTGTCAACGTTAAGTTTGACCCTGTAGCCTAATAGACCTAGTGTGTACATAAGAAGATCATTTGCATCTGATAACGTTTGGGCTAGTCTCCAAATCGCTTTTGAATAGTTAACGACTTACTATATGTAATTAGAATTTATATGAAAGTTGCCTATTTAGTTACGACTAGGAAGACAATTACCTTTTTTAACCGTATCTCCAAGATATGACTCTTAAAATGAGTCTTAACCCTAAGGGGTTGTTGAGTACAGGTTATAAATACAAGGTGAACAATTAAAGTAGATATAGCTTTCATAATTCTTTACCATACTCTAAATACTCTCTGTCTCAATTATTAACATTTTTTGAAATATGTATTTACTCTCACACCGGAAGTATTTGTCGGCAGCCTAAACCGTCGAAGACTTTTGGTGGTTTTATCTGTGTAGGTCAACATCCCAACGGGTAGTTGAACGAGCGGACAAATTCAAGTATTAACACCCAACAACTTAAATATATATTTCATTTCATCTATAAAAAGAATTTAATTTGTAAAATTTACGATCGTTTCATGTGCGTCTCTAAAAGCAATAAGTTATTAATATAGTAATGCAAGATAATGGCGAAATTATGATATCAAACATGAAGATATGGTATTATTTATAATAGTATTGTTAAAAAGTGATTTTTTTTGTGAAATCAAAAGTTTTAGCAAACAAAAATTCGTTTTGTAGAATATAAGGAACACCACTTGCTTGAAAATAGAAATAGATATATTTTTTTAAATAAATATAAGTGCATAATATTCAAATACTACATTCATCTTAATTATAAAAAAAATAGAACGTGATATTAAAATTCGTATCATATCCCATTTTTTTAATAAAAAAATTAATTAATTATCCTGGGACACTACTACATGATAAACACAACTATTATTCCCTCTTACATATATTTTTTAGACAATAAATAATTAGACAACATAGTTTTAAAAAAAAGTAGATAAATTACATATCTCCTTTTGAATCCCAACATTCATTGGCTCTTAAAGAGCCCAATTTTGAATTTGCCTACAAGAGGCTACACATGGTGACGTATCTGAAAAAGTCGGCGACTTAAATATATATTTAATTTCGAATTTTATTTATAAAATCTACGAATATTAATAATATTTCGTTCCAAGTGTGACTCTAAAAATAATAATTTATTAATTTAATAGTGCGAGATGATAATAAAATTATGATATCAAGCATAAAAATATTGTGTTATTTTATAATATTATTGTTAAAAAGTGAATTTTTTTGTGAAATCAAAAGTTTTATAAAAAAAATTCTTTTTGTAGAATAGAAGGAACACAGCTGCTTAAAAATGGAAATAGATCCATTTCTTATTAATTAGGTAATATTGTTCATTGGTACACACCTGTGGGGTGAAATAGTAGCTATAGAAGAACTAAATATCACTAGTAAAAGCTCATATTAAAAACATAACATTTGGCTTCCTTAAACAACTAAGGGAAGCAATTGCAAAATAAATAATTGAAGAACATTGCCATCAAGATACAAGACTAGTTCAGGACAACATCAGTTTGATGATCACTCTGGCACACTCGGTTTCCTCGGTCTCCCACAATGACCTCAGGTGTCATGTACCTAATGCTCATATGAAAAAGTTGACTCCGGGTCCGGAACTCTTGAACTTTTAATCAAACTAAAAGCCAAAACAAAAGCCATATCCCACTATTTGGTGAACATAAACGATCCAAAACAAAAGCCATATCCCACTATTTGGTGAACATAAACGATCACCACATTAAATACTTTATCTCAGATCAGAATTTTATTGAACATAACATATACCTGATCCATCAGCTTCTTGAACCTTAAATTTGGTACCACTAATTCACTAATTGTTACACAGATCTAGTATCCCCTTGGCAAAGATGGTAGGGAACAAATCCATCTCATTCTTAGGCAAGCACAACACAATTTCTATATCTCCTCCTTCTGAATCCTTGCACCTTGAAAGGGATAATGGCTCTGAAACAAATTCAAACTTTTTCGGCTTACCCAAACCAAAATCTATAGTATTATAATAGTCCAAATTTGGAGAACCAGCAACGCCAATTGCCCATTCCCCTTTGATCGCTCCTTCTAAGTCCGCAAACATCACCTCAGCGCCTTCCAAGATTCCTCCCTCCTTATTGTGCACCTTTTTATGAATAACCTCTCCAATCAATTCAGCGGCAACAAAAAAACCTTCTTTTCCCACTAATTGTGTGCTCTTCCCGTGTGAAACACCAGGCACTAGGCAGTTTCCAAAGTACCCCGCAGGTATTGGAGGATCCAAACGAGCACGACAATCTATATTAACTGCGAAGTGCTGAGGTTCATCTGGATCTTGTAGCCCCTCTCCAATAGCGGCCCGTGTTTTTGCCATACAAGTCCAAAGGTAAGCACACACCACCGTAATAGATGATACATGTGCTATTGTTGGTAGTTTGGTCAAGACCAAGTTCTTAAGTACTTGGATATCGGCCCGATACATGAAAAATGTGGCTCGAACCTTATTAATTGAAGCCGGAGGAAATTGAGAACCCTCCTGCTGCATAAGCTCAATTAGTCCTCCAATTATTGTCCTATAAAGAGTACAGAGGCCCTTGGGGTCTTTGATCACACTCCTATCATAAAATGGGAGCTGGAATGACGGTGTATCATGATTACCATCTCTGTTGGTGCTGCCGCCAAGTTGTTTAGCAAATGAAGACCATGCCCGGATGAAATTGAACATGGTGCTCCCGTCAGCAACAACGTGGGAATTTGCCAATCCAATACTGATGCCATGGTCGGGAAATAGTGTCACCTGAACAGCGAATACTGGAGTTACAACGCATTCTTCCTCAGACACAGTATTACAAACACCTTGTGGGCAGAGTTGAGGAACAAGAGGGAATAATTCGTCGGCATCTTGAGCGTGATTTCCCGAAAGGTGATTAAAATCGGTACTATTGCACTCGGCAAATGTTAATGAAACAGAGTCTCCATCCAAGTAACGAATTTCAGGGTTAGTGATTGATATATTTGAAGGGGCTATCAAGTTGCCGGCCAATGGAAAAAAATGTTTGAGAGCAAGGGATAATGAATTTTTGAGATTCGGAATAATGGTTTGGGTAAAGTTGGTTTTGGAGCATGGGAAATCATAGATGAGAACGCGGCTCAGTGGATGAAACGGTAGCCACAATATGTCGAAGAAGGTGAGGGAGAGGGAGGTATCGGCCACGGTGTTCGGCGGTGGCGAGACTCGGAAGTTTTCGAGCACCGTCACCGTGTAGGTGGTAGCAGTCGCCATAATGCAATTAATTAATTATAAATGGATAAGAATTTTGTAGTTTGTACTTCCCGAACTCTTCTATTGCAGACCAATGGACAAGACTTTTGAATGGTGTAGCATGTGGGTGTGCCGTTTCTTATTTGGCTTCTGCTATTTTTTTTTTTATTAATAAGATAGTGCTATTATCTATACGAGCACAATAATTGTTGTAGGTGAAAACTGAAAAGGACAAAATTGCAATAAGCAACTAGAAGATCGTTATTTTTTTTATTTAAAAAAAAGATACAAATCAGGATAAACTTAAAAATAAATTATCAAATAGTCTTTTTTTTAAAGTGTCTATTTATCACACAAATAAAATAAAATAAAGAGAATAAAATTTTAAATTTTTTTAATTTTTAATAGTTCTACAAAATTACATAAAATAATGTACTTTTTTATATTAATAAAATTTATTAAATGACATATTTATTTTATATATTTAATATTATTTTTTTAAACACACAAAAAATATACCTTAAATTAACCTTCCGTAGGGAGTACTTTAATTATTAATGGCTAACCACTGTAATTGCATATAAGTTTTAATTATTAATGGCTAACAACCGTAATTGCCGGAATCTGATTGCTACGACTATTGTACATGACGACTACTATCACGATGGGGAAAGGGAAAAGACTTTTGATAATTTTAGCAGGTAGGCGTGCCGCTTCTTATCTGGCTTCTTCTATTTTTGCAGTAATAAAATAGTGCTGTAATCTAGAAGAGCAATAGTGTTGTAAGTGAAAAGGACAAGGTTGTAATAAACAACTAGAAGAACCTTTTTTTAACTTGAGAAAAATAAGCATTATATAAATCACGAGTAAACTTAGAAATAAATTATCAAGTAGTCTCTTTATTTTTTAAAAGTATGAACAAAGTATATTTATCATATAAATTAAAAAAATAAAATAAACTAATATTTTTTTTTAAAGTATTTGTAATAATTTTACAAAATTGTATAAAATAATATATTTTTTATATTACTAAATTTTACATATTTATTTTATACTTTATATACTTAATGTTATTTTTTTTAACACAAAAAATATACCTTGAATTATCTTTCAAAGGACGTAGGGAGTACTTTAATTATTAATGGCTAACAATTGTAATTGCACACGTTTTAATTATTAATGGCTAACAACTGCAATTGCAGGAATGAGATTGCCACTACTATTGTACATGACGACTCTTCTGACGTAGTAGATCACGATGAGGACAAGACTTTTGGTACTTGTAATATCTTATACTATATTTGGTTCCCATTTCTTGGTATGTAAGAAATAGAATGACTTAAGGAATGGAATGAGAATGAAATAGAATGGTCATTCCTCATTTTTATGTTTGGTTTGTTCATTCATTCCATCAGAAATAGAATCACCATAAATGGAATATAAAATGATCTTTTTCGTTTTTTATATATTATAAACTTATTAAATAAATGAAAAAATAAATTAAATAGAACTAAAAGAACATCTTTCATAGAATTATTTTTTTAAATATTTTATACATTTAAAATTGAAATAAACACCTTTATGAAAAGAAAAAAAAAAAAAAAACCTTAAAGGCAATACAAATCATATATATAATTTTGAACCAAACACCACACTTTTAATATAATAATTTTTGAAGTATTCACGGAATAAGAGATTCTTAGTACTTGTCTCATATCTATCAATACTGTAATCAGAAATATAAACTACTAGCATTTGGCTAAAATATATTGTTTGTTTAAGAAATATAAACTACTAGCATTATTCTATATAATATCAAGTACAAGAGATTCAAGATATGATTCTCACCATGTTATTTATTCATAAGTAATAGGAAGACATAATGCTTAAATATTTAAAAAACAACCACTACGAATAATTATTCAAAATTAAAATCATGAACATAATAGATAATAACAGTTTTCAACAAGGATAATAAAATGAAACCACAAAGTACTATTATTAAAAAGTTAAAAATCTAGGACAATTGTACTTCACTCAATTATTTACATTCCTCCACTCATTAAAAATCTTTTCAGCAAGGTTGTCCCTAAAAATTGTCCACTCATTCGAACTGCCAATAGTTGTGATAGTGTCTTCCATTGGTTCATTTTCTGCCTCATTCTCTTCATCCTCAAGGCCCAACTCAAATGGATCATTGGGCATTTCAGTTCTTATATAGTTGTGAAGAATGCAACAAGCTAAAATTATTCGATTCTGTATCTTGATAGGGTAAAATGATGGAATTCTAAGAATTGCCCATCTCTTCTTAAGAATGCCGAAACATCTCTCAATTACATTCCTTGCTGATGAATGCTTCATGTTAAAATATTCTTCAGCGGATATGGGTTGATGTCTGATGAGCGGGTTTTATACCTGCAAATTAGTACGTCTAGCTTAATATTTTGTGAGTTTTTGAGAGTTATTATTGCTTATATTTATGAATTTTATGGTCCCTAATGTCTCGTCGGTGTTTTGTAGGATTTTTGAGCTGAAAGGGAAAAATGGTAATTTTCACAAAAGACTACCGCCGCAGCGGTGGATTCGACCGCCGCGGCGGTCGGCCATGCTGTTTTCTGACGAGATATTTGCTACTTAAGAGGGAAGGTGGCTTGACCTAGCTATTCAGTTTTTGTCGTTTGAGAGCTCTTTTTCTTCATTTCTTCTAGCCTTCAAAGCCACTTGGATTGGTGTTAAGCTCAAGAACAAGAAGACTCATCAAGCTTGGATTGCTATATTGTGAAGGGAGTTTTAGTGTTTGAAACTTGTGTTTTAGGAAGTTTCATTCATTTTAGTTATCTTCATTCTATGTATTTAAGCCTAATGAGTAACTTGTTAATGATTCTTAGTCATTTAGCTATGAACTAACTTCATTTCTAGGATCACAATGGATCTCACTACTAGATTTTAATGGAATATCTCTCTTTTTGATGTGAATGGATTGCTAATGAATGATTATCATGCTTTGTTCTTCATGTATGGATTATGTACTTTGTATGTATTGTGTGGTTGTTTAAGATATTGAAAAATGGATTAAATAACTAGGCCTAAAGCATGATAGCACTTGTAGGTTGTTTTATCTTCGGATGAGAGCCTAATTTGTATCTCGGATAGGAATATACCGGTGTATCTTGTGTAACCTTGTTGAGAAGAGCTTTTATCGCCATCTTGCTAAGTTAGGTCACATAGGAATATAGTGAACTAATTGGTTGGGTGTGAATCATTTAACTATCAGAAGAGGTTTATGGTTGCTTATTTTCTCTGGTTATCATTCGAGCGTTCTTAGCATTGAAAAGAGGGGTGTGAGGGTTAAACGAGGTAGTGAGTGAAGTTGTGATCTTAGCTTGTTTTAATCAAATCTTTGTTGCTACATTTTTATTATTTTAGGTTATTGAGTTAACAAAAATTCACCATCTTAATCATAGTTTAAATCGGATTAGATTGCATTAAGTTTGCTATGCAGATAACGTTAGTATAACTCCTCGTGGGATCGACAACTTACTTACATTATATTACTTGTTGACCGCGTATACTTGCGCGTACATTCATTCAAACGAATCCGGAATCGCGTGCTTTTTATAGGTGCCGATTCCGACCAACAAGTTTTTGGCGCCGTTGCCGGGGAGTTATTTATCTAATTTCTCTGCATCATTAAGCTTTATCAATTTAATCTTAGTTTAAACTATTACATTTGTCTAACTTATTTTATTTGTATTTTTATTTTTGTTTTCTTCCAGGTACTCTTGATTGTGCATGTTTCCTTTTCAAGATCCTAATCTCGTACTTTTCGATCCTGAGATTGAAAGAACTCTGCGTATATTGAGAAAAGAAAAGAGAAGTCAAGTTATTCACCATCAAGATACAATGGCGGAAGAAGATTATAAAACTTTGCGGGAATATGCTATGCCGCAAGTTACCGATCTTCATACAAGCATCAATAGGCCAGCTATTGTTGCTGCTAACTTTGAGATCAGGCCGGGCACTTTCCAAATGATTCAGAATCATGTTCAGTTCGGTGGGTTGCCTAATGAGGACCCGAATGGTCATCTGGTAAAATTTCTGGAGATCTGTGACACATTCAGATATCAAGGGGTTTCTGAAGTCGCTCTCAGACTCCGTCTGTTCCCTTTCACGTTGCATGATAAGGCAAAGAGTTGGTTGCATTCTCTACCAGCAGGCTCCATTAGCACCTGGGCTGATCTAGCTCAGAAATTCTTGGCTAAATTCTTTCCGCCTGCCAGAACAGCAAGAATGCGAAATGACATCACAGCCTTTAGCCAACAGGATGCAGAGCCTCTCTATGAAACGTGGGAGCGTTTTAAGGATCTTCTCAGAAGATGCCCCCACCATGGTATTCCTAAATGGTTACAAGTCCAGACATTCTATAACGGTTTATCTAATTCTACCAGACAAAGTGTGGATGCTGCAGCTGGCGGAGCCTTAATGGGAAAAAGTTATGATGAAGCGCTTGAACTGTTAGAAATCATGGCAGCAAATAACTATCAGTGGCCTGCTGAAAGGTTCACTCCAAGGAAGGTAGCGGGAATGCATGAAGTGGATGCAGTTACTTCCTTATCTGCACAAGTGGCAGCGCTTGCTCAAAAAATTGACAATATGGGAACAAAACCTGTGCAGAGTGTAGCAGTGATATGTGACATATGTGTTGGAGAACATCCTAGTGAGCAATGTGCCATCAAGGCAGAATCAGTGCAGTATGTCAGTAATTACAATCGGCAGCAAAACACTAATGTGCCATCACATTATTATCCTGGAGTGAGGAATCATCCTAATTTCTCGTGGAGCAATAACAATAATCAAGGACAATCTTCATCCTCGAGGCAGCCATATCCTCCAGGATATCAAAATTACAATCCACAGCAGCAACAACCACAGCAGCTACAATCAACTCAACAACAACAACAACAACCACCTCCACAACATCAACAAGCTCCTCCTCCTCCTACGGAAAAGAAAGCTAACTTGGAGGAACTTCTGACTAGATACATTTCACAGAGTGAGACAAGGAGCAACAACCAAGACATTGCTATAAGGAACCTTGCAACCCAAGTGGGGCAACTTGCTAATGCTATGAATAATCGTCCGCAAGGAACTTTGCCTAGTGACACTGAGGTCAATCCAAAAAGGGATGGCAAGGAGCAATGCAAAGCAGTCACACTGCGCAGTGGTAGACCCTTAATGAATACCACTGGAGAAACTACTACTGTGCCACCAAGTCTAACGGAAGAGGAAGTGGTTGTTGAGACAGAAAACACAACAGCTGGAACTCCTGAAATTGTGGAAGAAGTCCAAGAGCCAAGTTCCATAGTCAACAAAACCCTTCCAAGAGTTCAACCCATGCCATTTTCTCAAAGGCAGCAAAAGCAGAAACTGGATAAACAGTTTTCGAAATTCTTGGAGGTATTGAAAAAGCTTCACATCAACATTCCATTTGCTGAAGCTTTGGAGCAAATGCCGAGCTATATGAAATTCATGAAGGATATACTGTCCAAGAAGAGGAAGCTTGGTGATTATGAGACAGTTACTCTGACGGAGGAATGTAGTGCAATTCTACAGAATAAGCTTCCTCCCAAGCTAAAGGATCCCGGGAGTTTCAATATTCCGTGCTCTATTGGAAGTGAATTCACTGGAAAAGCTTTATGTGATCTTGGAGCAAGCATCAATCTGATGCCCTTGTCTATCTATAGGAAGTTGGGGTTGAACGAAGCAAAGCCTACCAGTGTTACTCTACAACTTGCTGATAGATCTCTGACTTACCCGAAGGGAATCGTGGAAGACGTACTGGTAAAGGTTGACAAGTTTATCTTTCCAGCTGACTTTATAGTTCTGGACTTTGAGGAGGACAGGGAAGTCCCTATTATATTAGGGCGTCCATTTCTAGCCACGGGGAGAACTATTATCGATGTTCAGAAGGGAGAGCTCACTGTGAGGGTACAAGATCAAGAAATAAAGTTCAATGTCTTCAAATCTATGAAGTTTCCAAGTGATTCCGAAGAATGCTTTAGAGTCGATGTGGTTGACAAGTTTGTCCAGGAAGTTTTCATGAAAACTTGTGTTCCTGATCCGTTGGAAGCTTCTATCATTGGAACCACGACTGCAGAAGATTCTACTCATACAGAATGCATGAAATATTTGGATTCGGCTCCTCGATTTGCCAAATTCAAACCGCACTATGAAGCTTTGGAACAACCAGGAACTTCTGTTTCAAATTTATCTAAAGAGGAAGCACCAATATTGGAGCTCAAACCATTGCCAAATCATTTGAGGTATGCATTTCTGGAAAAAGAATCTACTTATCCTGTTGTAATATCTGCAGCTTTAAATGAGGAACAGGAGAGTAAACTTTTAAGTGTGCTGAGGAAGTATAAAACGGCTTTAGGGTGGACTATATCAGACATCAAAGGCATTAGTCCATCCTTCTGTATGCACAAAATTCTGATGGAGGAGGACAACAAGCCGACTGTGGAACATCAGAGAAGGCTCAACCCTATCATGAAAGAGGTTGTTAAGAAGGAGATTTTGAAATTGCTAGATGCTGGGATAATATATCCTATCTCCGACAGTGCATGGGTGAGTCCTGTCCAGTGTGTGCCCAATAAAGGAGGGATGACAGTCGTCAGGAATGAGCAGAATGAGTTGATACCAACAAGGACAGTGACTGGTTGGAGGGTGTGCATGGACTACAGAAAGCTAAACAAAGCTACAAGAAAAGATCACTTTCCATTGCCATTCATTGACCAAATGTTGGACAGGCTGGCGGGTCACGAGTACTACTGTCTCCTGGATGGCTACTCGGGTTATAATCAGATAGCTATTGCACCTGAGGACCAGGAAAAGACAACCTTCACCTGCCTCTACGGGACGTTTGCATTCAGACGAATGTCGTTTGGGCTTTGCAATGCACCGGCAACATTTCAAAGGTGCATGATAGCCATCTTTTCTGGCATGGTGGAGCATAACGTGGAAGTCTTCATGGACGATTTCTCTGTATTCGAGGACTCTTTTGAGCTATGCCTAGAGAATTTGATTCTTGTGCTGAAACGCTGTGTAGAGACGAATCTAATTCTAAACTGGGAAAAATGCCATTTCATGGTACAGGAAGGAATTATCCTTGGGCACAAAGTCTCAGAAAAAGGGTTGGAGGTTGACAAGGCAAAGCTGGAGACAATTGGGAAATTGCCACCGCCTACAACTGTTAAGGGGGTGCGTAGTTTTTTAGGTCATGCGGGCTTTTATAGACGCTTTATCAAGGACTTCTCCAAGATCTCCAAGCCTTTGTGTAGCCTATTAGAAAAGGAGGTCCAATTCAAATTCGATGAAGACTGCTTACAGGCCTTTGAGCTATTGAAAACAAAGCTAACATCTGCTCCCGTAATAGTAGCACCGGATTGGTCTGTACCCTTCGAATTGATGTGTGATGCGAGTGATTTTGCAGTTGGGGCAGTGTTGGGTCAGTGCAAGGAAAAGATCTTTCATGCCATCTATTATGCCAGCAAGACCTTAACAGATGCTCAACTTAATTACACAACCACCGAGAAAGAGCTATTAGCGGTTGTATACGCTTTTGACAAATTTAGGTCATATCTCGTAGGAACAAAAGTTGTGGTATATACGGATCACGCTGCTATAAGATATCTGATTTCCAAGAAAGATGCAAAGCCCCGACTTATAAGGTGGATTCTTCTTTCTAGATTGGAGAATCCGGAGCAGGCTAGGAAGGATGACAGGGTGATTAATGAGCATTTTCCGGATGAGCAGCTGTTTGCTGTGCACAGCGAGTTACCCTGGTATGCGGATTTCGCAAACTTCATTGTGAGTAATGTGAATCCTCCGGATTTAAGCTATTAGCAACAGAAAAAGTTCTTAAGTGACGTCCGATTCTTTGTTTGGGATGATCTGTTCCTGTTCAAGCAATGCGCAGATCAATTACTGAGGAGGTGTGTGCCTCAAGAAGAAATGAGTGATATTCTTCATCACTGTCATTCATCTGAGTATGGAGGACATTTCGGTGGGGTGAGAACAGCGGCAAAGGTCCTACAATCGGGGTTCTATTGGCCATCTTTGTTTAAGGACGCTTATTCCTTTGTATTAAGATGCGACAAGTGCCAAAGAACGGGTAATATTTCTAAGAGACATGAAATGCCCCTGAATAGTATTCAAGAAATTGAAATTTTTGACGTCTGGGGCATAGATTTCATGGGACCATTCCCGTCATCTTATAACAATCAATACATACTAGTCGTTGTGGACTATGTATCAAAATGGGTTGAAGCTGTTGCTCTGCCGACCAATGATTCCAAAGTCGTTCTGAACTTCTTGCGTAAAAACATATTTTCGTGCTTTGGCACTCCACGGGCTATTATCAGTGATGGAGGTTCACATTTTTGCAACAAGTATTTCGCTGCCCTCCTTGCTAAATATGGGGTCTCCCATAAAATTGCTACGGCCTATCATCCGCAAACCAGTGGGCAAGCAGAAGTCTCCAATAAAGAAATAAAGCGGATTTTAGAAAAGACGGTGAATCCCAACAGGAAGGATTGGTCTAGGAAATTGGACGAAGCGTTATGGGCATACCGAACAGCTTTTAAATCGCCAATTGGAATGTCACCATATCGCTTGGTTTTCGGAAAAGCTTGCCACTTGCCGGTTGAACTTAAGCATAATGCGTATTGGGCCATTAAAAAGCTCAATTTTGAATTACATGCGGCCGGTGAGAAAAGGATGCTTCAATTGAACGAAATGGATGAATTCCGTCTCCAAGCATATGAGAACGCAAAAATTTATAAGGAAAAGACCAAACGATGGCATGATCAGAAAATTGTGGAGAGGAAGTTCGACATTGGCCAGAAAGTGCTTCTATATAATTCCCGGTTGAGACTCTTCCCGGGAAAGCTGAAATCTAGACGGTCGGGTCCCTTCACTGTCAAAAATGTATTCCCGCACGGTGCGGTTGAGTTGGAAGATGCCACAACGTCGAACACATTCAAGGTTAACGGCCAGCGTCTTAAGCCATACATGGGGGGTGAGGTGGATCGGCAAAAGGTCTCTATCGTTCTCGCCGACCCGCAATAATTCAGGAAGTAGTCAAGCCCAAGACTTTAAATGAAGCGCTAAATGGGAGGCAACCCATTTTTATTGTCAATATGGTTTTATTTGCAATGCATTCTATATTTAGTCATTTTTGCAGTATTTTGATTGGCAAAATTCTTTTGATATAGTATATTAGTCTACTATTTATTATAAGCAAAAATTTGCTTTATAACTAATTGCAATTTCTATGTTTTTGAGTTAAAATTGTGATTAGTTATTAAGTTTTTGATGCATCTATGTTAAAACTTTCAGGTACTATCAAGGCAATGCTTCAATGTGAAATCAGTGAACAAGAATTTTTTTTTTTCTGGCAACAGCTTTCACCGCCACAGCGGTGCCCTGCTACCGCCGCAGCGGTGGTCTTATTTTTTTAAACAGAACGTTTCACCGCCGCAGCTGTGCCCTGCTTCCGCCGCAGCGGTAGTCTTCCGAAATTGTTAACAGGATGTTTCACCGCCGCAGCGGTAGGTCGGGTTTCCAGAAAAAAATATAACCCCCCGTCGAGGGTTATTTCCAACTGCCGGCTTGCTTGACATTCCCTCTTCAAAACCTTGATTCTTAATCTCTCCCAGCCATCCCTTCCATCCGATTCTTACATCAAATTGCAAGTCATACCAATTACAAGCCACAGATGATCCACATTACACGTTCCTTCTCTCTCTCTCTCCTTGCCAACCGTGAAGCTTGGGGGGGTTTCTCTCGGTCGAAATTGGTACCAATTCCCTACCTTTTTGTTGCAAATTTATGTTGCATTCTTTGAATTAAGGATTGGTAGTATGATGTGTTGGTGATATACCCTAAATTGGGTGGCTAAATTTGATTGAGGGAAGCCTTGTTCATTGTTCCAAGCAAGGGTGCGCGCCAACTGCTCGATAAATTGCCTCAACCAAGTTTCTCTTCAAAATCAGTGGTTTGGGTTGCCGTTTGCCATCGTTTCCGCTTCTTAGCACTTCATTGATCAACTATGGCTCCTAAACGACAACGTGGGCAAACATCTCGCGCCACATATGACGTGCATCGTTTTATTAGCGAAGAGGCGGAGAAGAAGTATTATGAGGTGATAGAAGGGAAAACGATTATCCCAGAGCGTGGCCTCCTTCCGAATAACAATGATGGACGCTTGTGCCGTATGATTACTGAGAAGCATTGGAATAATTTCACCGAACAACCTGAGCCGGCATGCATTGCAATTGTCAAAGAATTTTACGCCAATGCAAAGGAAACTGTCAATGTGGTGTGCATTCGTGGTGTGGATGTGCATTTTGGGGCTGAGCAGATTAACGACTTCTATCACATTCCCCACATAGAGGAGATGGACCAATATACCTCCTACAAGACCGAGCACCTCAATCTAACCGACGTGCTTCGGGGCTTGTGTCAGCCGGATGCCGAATGGACTCTAAAGGATGGGGCGCCCCGGTTATTTTCGCATCGATTCTTGAGCTGAATTGGCAAGGCCTGGTATTATTTCATTTGTGCCAAATTGCTCCCTACCACGCACATCAGCGATGTGATCATATCCAGGGCAGTGCTATTATATTGCTTGGTCAACCGGATGAGCATCAACGTGGGACGTGTTATTCTCAGATCAATCAAACACACTCTCCACGGGGGTACTCCGGGTGGCTTGCCGCATCCTTCTCTGATTTGTGGCTTGTGCCAATTTGCTGGAGTTGAATGGTCTGCGAATGAACCTCTACAGCGGCCCAAAATCCCGATCGACTCTCGGTTGATTCGTAGCTACAATCAGTGGGATGGGGCCCCAGCTAATCCGACTGGAGCCGGTTTTATATTTGAGGCTCAGTCTCCCGATACGGAGGAACTCTTTGCAGATGATCAGCAGGAGGAGGATGACGCCGCCAATCAGCCATCTCTAGCATCCATTGCGACGGAGGTACAACGCTTGCGAAGGGACTCGCGCCGCCAATCTCGCCAAATTACTTATGTCGCTCAGCAGGTTAACACTATGATGCAGTTCAATGCCAATTTCACTGCAACCCTTGCTGAGATGTTCGAGAGGATGGGGTTGAATTCTGGTCCAAACCCTCTGCAGTTCCCGAGCCCGCCAGTGATTCCTGACTACCCTCAGGATTCTCCTGACGAAGATGCAAATGCCTAATCCAATTCAGGGGAGTCCTCAATTTTAAATTCTCTATCTTTCCAATGAGGGCATTGTCATGTTTAAGTTTGGGGGTGGTTTCTCTATTTCTATTTGTTCTTATCCTTGTTTAGTGCCTGATTAGTTGCGTTGCTTTTATGCTTGTTTTAGTCGTAGTAGTAATTTTGGGTTTTAGCCGATGATATGATGTGTTGCCATGATGCTCGTTTAAGTTAAATCAAATTGCAATCTTAGTCTTTAATTTTAGCGATTGATTCGAGTTAACGAAGCCATTGTTCTTGCCTTTTTCTTCATGCACAGTTGTGATCCCATTGTTGATTAGTTCGTGTTTAGAGAACTGGTTTGATAAATTGCTTGTGAGTTAAGCTGTGAAATTCTTAAAACCCTTTCTGAGCGCTAAATGTAGGCTCGTATATAAGTTTGGAGGGACCTCGGATGTTTGTATATAAAAAAAAAAAAAAAAAAAAAGAAAAAAAGGAAAAAATAAATAATAATAAATTGCTTGACTAGTCGAGTTTTGTGGCCTTTGCTTCTCGAGTGATTAAATCCGTGGGGTGTCTTTCCACCTAGTGCCCTAAAGCTGACTGGTTTGGGAGTCACTGATTAAAAGCTCGATACATGGGTAGCTCTGAAAAGCCTAATAGAATTAGACATTGCACAGTCAAGCTTGTCAGTCAAGGTGAGACGGAGCGTAAAACGCACTCGCCTGTGCTTCTAAAAATATGTTTATCTTTTCTTGTTTAAATCCGAGAGACCCTGTTCTTATATTATTGCCTTGTTTGGTTGTGATTGTTTGGGTTATGTGGATTGAAGTTAAATAGCTCATGGCATTGTTTTCGTTAAGTTCATCTAAGCTCTGACTAATGTTAACATTGGGTTTTACACGCACACACGTAAAGCGATTCAGGGGCATTCGTGAGCTTGGAAATTTTGTTAAAATGTTAGACTTTGTTCTGCATGATGAGTTGTCTTAGCTGTTGCAGTTATTTCTTGAGGCTATTATTCCAAGTCATTTCTGTTTTAGTAATTTTAGTAGTTATTTAATTTTTATTTTATTGTTTTGCTCGAGGATGAGCAAATGTTTAAGTTTGGGGGTATTTGATGAGCGGGTTTTATACCTGCGAATTAGTACGTCTAGCTTAATATTTTGTGAGTTTTTGAGAGTTATTATTGCTTATATTTATGAATTTTATGGTCCCTAATGTCTCGTCGGTGTTTTGTAGGATTTTTGAGCTGAAAGGGCAAAATGGTAATTTTCACAAAAGACTACCGCCACAGCGGTGGATTCGACCGCCGCGGCGGTCGGCCATGCTGTTTTCTGACGAGATATTTGCTACTTAAGAGGGAAGGTGGCTTGACCTAGCTATTCAGTTTTTGACGTTTGAGAGCTCTTTTTCTTCATTTCTTCTAGCCTTCAAAGCCACTTGGATTGGTGTTAAGCTCAAGAACAAGAAGACTCATCAAGCTTGGATTGCTATATTGTGAAGGGAGTTTTAGTGTTTGAAACTTGTGTTTTAGGAAGTTTCATTCATTTTAGTTATCTTCATTCTATGTATTTAAGCCTAATGAGTAACTTGTTAATGATTCTTAGTCATTTAGCTATGAACTAACTTCATTTCTAGGATCACAATGGATCTCACTACTAGATTTTAATGGAATATCTCTCTTTTTGATGTGAATGGATTGCTAATGAATGATTATCATGCTTTGTTCTTCATGTATGGATTATGTACTTTGTATGTATTGTGTGGTTGTTTAAGATATTGAAAAATGGATTAAATAACTAGGCCTAAAGCATGATAGCACTTGTAGGTTGTTTTATCTTCGGATGAGAGCCTAATTTGTATCTCGGATAGGAATATACCGGTGTATCTTGTGTAACCTTGTTGAGAAGAGCTTTTATCGCCATCTTGCTAAGTTAGGTCACATAGGAATATAGTGAACTAATTGGTTGGGTGTGAATCATTTAACTATCAGAAGAGGTTTATGGTTGCTTATTTTCTCTGGTTATCATTCGAGCGTTCTTAGCATTGAAAAGAGGGGTGTGAGGGTTAAACGAGGTAGTGAGTGAAGTTGTGATCTTAGCTTGTTTTAATCAAATCTTTGTTGCTACATTTTTATTATTTTAGGTTATTGAGTTAACAAAAATTCACCATCTTAATCATAGTTTAAATCGGATTAGATTGCATTAAGTTTGCTATGCAGATAACGTTAGTATAACTCCTCGTGGGATCGACAACTTACTTACATTATATTACTTGTTGACCGCGTATACTTGCGCGTACATTCATTCAAACGAATCCGGAATCGCGTGCTTTTTATAGGTGCCGATTCCGACCAACAATGTCCATCTCTCCAATCATTCAAATGATACCTTTGACCCCTATATGGTGCAAGAAATCCCTCTCCATTTGTATAACCAGCATCTACCAGATAATAAGTACCTTGAAAATAAATAAATAAATATATATATATGTTATTTCTTTATCTCAAAAGATATTTTTCATTGTGGTTAAACAAAAAAAATCTTACCTTTTGGAACAATTAATCCATTTTTTCTAAGCAATGCATCTTTAAGTACTCTACCATCTGCAGCCGACCCTTCCCAACCAGGCAACACATACAAAAATTGCATCTTTGGCGAACAAACTCCTAAAACATTTGTTGTAATTTCACTTTTTCTGTTTCTGTACCTAGGCTTGTCCTCTGTAGGGACATTCATTCTTATATGAGTCCCATCCAAAGCCCCTAAACAATTCTATAATAACATAAACATGGATTACAAGACATACTTAAACATATGAGGTTATGTTAAAAATGTATGTGTGTGTATATGTGTGCATATGTGTGAAAATTGTACCTTGAAATACTTCCACCTTTCATCAATTGAGTCCTCCGCAATTGGTTCAAGATTCCTAAAAAAGTCTCCTTGCAATCTTAAAACCGCATTAAGTACCTTATGAAAATGCCTAGTTATCGACTCCCCAGACCTTTGAAAGTTAAATTTGATAACACGATTTTTTGAATGGTGTCCCAATATATACAAGAATATTGCAGCTTGTTCAATTACATCCATGTGCTTAGTTGAACGTAAGTAGCCTTTCATCTCGAACATGAAACACAATTTGTGAAAGGTACTCATATTCATCCTAAGTTGTTCAATACAATTATTATCACCTCCGTTAACTAACCTATCAATGTAACGAGTCCTCCCTAACTTATAAATGGAATATTGTTGCCTTAAAGCTTTCTGCCTAATCAAACCCATAATTTGACAAAACCAATTCACCAATGTAATCATGTGCAACCACATTGTAAATAGTATAACAATCCTCTTCTTCATGATATTTTTCCTTGTAGCTAAATTTAATCGAGCCATTACTGCATTTGGAGAGCCAAAACAAAAGGGTGCACATAAATTCATGTGTATCTAACATACACAAACATACAATTATAAAAAAAGAAGAAGGCGTACATAAATTCATGAAAAACATAAATACCCTTTAGAAAACATGGCCAGATACACATCCATATAAAGAAAATAAATTCGGGTTAAATATAATTGCCAAAACCACTGGAATAATTTATTTTGTTTGTACATGTGTGTGTGCCTATAATGGAAGCTTTAGGGGTAATATATGATGGAAAATGTCACAGGCAAGGCAGAACATTGTCAGGATGTTGAGACAACTTATAGAGGACAAAAGAGCTTCCCAAGAAACCCATCGTGACATGCTTGGTTATCTTATGAACAGTGAACAAAACAGATATAAGCTAACTGATGAACAGATAATTAATCAAATTATCACAATCCTTTACTCTGGATATGAAACTGTTTTAACAACTTCAATGATGGCTATCAAGTATCTTCATGATCATCCATGAGTTCTTGAAGAACTCAGAGTAAGTCGGCAGCAAATATAACCAATTTCAAATTTTACATGTGTTGTATTAACTTTCCTTATTCTATCTTAACCAATGATATTTCTTCCGACAGAAAGAACATATGGCAATTAGAGGGAAGAAAATGCCAGATGATCCAATCAACTGGAAT
Source organism: Hedera helix (assembly GCA_947179155.2). Taxonomy (NCBI): domain Eukaryota; kingdom Viridiplantae; phylum Streptophyta; class Magnoliopsida; order Apiales; family Araliaceae; genus Hedera; species Hedera helix. The sequence continues at coordinate 23,177,815 of OX359266.1, forward strand.
GACTATAAGTCCATGCGCTTCACTCATGTTGTAAGTCATTTTTAACTTCAAGTAATATTGTAATATTTGTATTATTGTAAGAGGAGACTTTCAAGAAAATTTGATTAATGGTGATGTTTATGATGCAGGTGATCTTTGAGACCTCAAGATTAGCTACAATTGTTAATGGGGTTTTGAGGAAAACTACTCAAGAGATGGAACTGAATGGTGAGTTGTCATCAGGATATATAGTATGGAAATTTACATATACAAACTGATTCTTGCTGTAATAGTCTTTTATGTCAGCTTAGCATGGGTTCTTCAATTTCTTCACCATTATTATATGCAAGTTCTTGTTCTCTTTGTTTCATAATTACACAGTGGGTTATTCTTTCTGATTTATAGTCATGTGAAATTCACTAAAGTTGAAATATTTTGGAAGCAAATCTCACTTGATACTAAAAACCATATCCACTAAAATCCCAACAATGCTGCAACATAACTCTCTTTAATACTAAAAACCATATCATCAAACATAAAGAAGAACACACATATATACCTAGACAAAAATTCGGTTGGAGATTTTAAATCTGAAATGGAAAAATCCCACAACACAAAATAAAAAAGAAGAGCACATATATATATATATTGATCATTTTCTTTGTGTCAAATCATCAAACTTAAAGAAGACAAACATAGAGAACACGTTAGCCATACTAGCAAAGGAATAAATATACTTCATTTTCCCAAAAATGTATGTATGACAGTTTTACACAGAACCAAAGATTGACTTGCCATTAAACATGAAATTTAGCTTGCGAAACAAAATCAAAGTCTACAAAAACCTCGAGAACAAATAACTAAATACCAAACCCAGCTTAAAAATGCAGTTTAGATTTGCTTGCTTGCACCATCCGTTTTAAAACAATCAAATTTATATATAGACACCTTCCGCACATAACAGCAAACAAGAAACCTAGAATAAATTGGGGGAAACTAAAACCAAAATTAGGAAGCAATTAGTAAAAAGACCCATTTCCAATTTCAGGCAATTAATAACTCCGTGAATGATAATAAACCATAACAAATCAGCATCTCACAAATATTTTACTTCCAAAGACGAAGAAATATCCCAATTAATTTAACCAAATAACTAGTCATCAAAGAACTTCCAACAATGTGAAATCAAAGTTGAGACTAATAAAAGTTTATGTGAAATCAAAGCGAGAAGAGAGAGAAAAGAGAAAGCAGAGAGAAGAGAGAGGAGAGAAATGTACCTGTGAGAGGTGAGAGGTGAGAGGTGAGAGCCTGAGAGATGGGAGGCGAGATAGATCGATCGACGTTAAAAATGAGCTGGGAATGAATTAAACCTACCTATTTAGATGGGAATGAAAAATAACATTATAAATGGGAATGGAATAATTAAAGGAATGGAATGGTCATTCTAAATGACTAACCAAACATGTTTTAAATCATTCCGCAAGAAATGGTCATTCCATTCCTAGTACATTCCATTCCATTCCCAGCAACCAAACATAGCATTAGGATATTTTTGTGACGTCATTAAATTTAGGTTTCATAATTTTAAATTTAGTATTCACAATTCAACATATAAATAATATTTAACTATATAATGTTTATTAAATTTTGTAAAATAATACATTATTGTTCTCTTATAAAAGGTAATACAATTTTAAGGTCTTTTAATTTTAACATAAACAATACATATTTTAAAAGTTCATAAAAAATTTACAATATCAACATAAATATTAAACAGTAAATTTCTAGCATACAATTCTACTCTTCGATTTTTTCTTTGCTCTTGTCTTTTTTGAAACACTTGGAATTTGGTGAAAAATAGTTCATCATATAGCAAGAGTGAACAACTAACTTGCTCAGTAAATTTAATAACAATAATTACAAGAATGATATATCATAATTAAATAGAAATAATTTTTGAACTTTCAACAATATATAATAATTATAAAAGAACGAGAATCAAGTTTCAATTAAAAAAAATGATTGAATCTTTACTGTTGAGTGGGCACTAAGGACCATGAACTGATACTTAAAGAAAATCAAACATGTATATAACCCTTTTATTGTTTTGGTATTCGAGGAGATCAGTCTCTTGTACTGTATATAATCCTTACGAAGATTGGATGGTAGGATGGGGTAGCATTCTTTAATTGGAAGCGATAATGAAAGTAATAATTGTAAAGAAAAAAAATTATGAAATGTGATGGATTAGAAAATTGCAATGTACAATGACGGTGAAAAAGGAATGAAAGAAATATATGTGGAATGAATGCAAAGGAATTATATATGTTGCAAATGAATGAAATATCAATCTATAGAAATTTCGAGGACGAAATTTTTGAAGGATGGGTGAATGTGATACCCCAGAATTTTAGAATAAATTCAAATAAAGATTGTGATGAATTAAGTAAAGGTTAGTATTTAAAACCTAGTGTTGAATAATAGATGTATTAAGGAATGATTTATGGAATATGAAGAAGATTCATGAATATGAATTAAGAAGAGAAGAATTAATGTGCAGAATATAAATGTTGTGCAATAGAGAATATGACATAAGTGAATTGAGCAAGGGTAAGTGTGATTAAAGAAAGGAAAGTTTTCGGAGAATGAGAAACTATCTTGATAAGTACATCAAGAAATGAATTAAAGTATTATCAATAAAATTTTAGAGAAATGTAAAATGTAATATTACAAAGAAATTGTGAATTGAGTTAAGAATTTAAATATTCTAACAATTATTATCATTATAAGGTTATTCGTGTAAGTTATGGATATTAAAGAGGTAAGATATGATTGATTATTATGGATTTAGTTGTTATTCATCAAGATAAAAGGTATAGCAAAGTGCTATAAATAAATACGTAAGATTATTATGGTCATTATGATTCCAAGAACGGAATCCGGTTAAGGGGGGAAGAATGTGAGGACCCGAATTTTCGGATTTCCTTAATAATATTAAATGAGAATTTAATTGATAAAAATATCAATGTTGTTTAAATTAATCATTATTTTAAGTGATTTAAGGTGTTTGAAGAGATTTAATTAGTAAATTAAATCTGTACAAAGATGGTGATGATTTGTGTTGAATTAAAATAATTGAAAAATAAATAAATTGTTTAAAAACAATTTATGAGGAATAAAAAAAATTTCAGGTAAATATACAATAAATTGTACAACTAAATTATTATGGAAGTGTAGAAATTATTATTTAATGGGGTTATATGGTAATGTGAAATATATGAAATTAGATATATATATATATATGTGTGTGTGTGTGTGTGTGTGTGTGTGTGTGGTTATGTTTAATGGTTGTAATTATAAATTTCATTAATTATGAGAATTAAAGGATTAATAATTAAATTAATCCAAAGTTAAATAAAAGTGAATGAATACGTTGGTAAAATTTGAAATATTGATTTTAGATTATGGTGAATGTTAGAAATTATTTAAGAGGAGGAATGAATTTTGTAAATTATATACTAATAAAGTATATAATTTACATAAGGAAATTTAAGAAAAAAAATGTTAATGGAAGAATAATGATATAAATTATATAAGAATAATTATATAATTTACATAAGAGGATTAAAATAATGGAAGAATTAATAAATGTATAATTTTGGTTTTAAAATTAATTGATAATTATGGAGGAATTTAAGAAATTATTTAAAAAGGAGAATGTAATTATTAAATTATATAATTTATATAAGAAAGAAATGTAAATAGTAAAGAAATGGAAAAGAAATGAGAAAATGAATGTTTTAATTTAATAAAAATTATGGTTATGTATAATGGAATTATTATGACTTTTATGAGGAATAATATTTCGAAAATATGAACATGTTGTCCAAATAACGAAGTGAAAAATTACGAACAATAATTTTTATTTGTTATATGAATTATTTTATGATTTTTGGAGGTATAAATTACCTCGTTTAATTACATGCATGACGTTATGTGTGTACAAAATTTGTCAAGTAAATTTGTCTAATCTATAGCTCTGATACCAACCTGTGATGACACCAAATCTGAGTTCTTTAACCTCGGGTTTGGTTCTCACTATACAATACTTAACAATAATGAAATACATAATTTGTATTCAAACTACGCGGAATAATACAAAAGGTTCCTTATCAAAATGCTACACTTCCCAAGGTCTATTAACCTTAATCGTAACATTACTTATCTTAAGGAAAATACAAAAGATTTGCACAGTAATTATATAACAGTAATTTAAAACTAGCATGCATCTACTAATCTACGCATTCGCTTTCTCCTTGCCTTTGTCTGATTTAGAGCATTCGGGCTTAGCTGAAATATAGTCATGATATAGCAAGAATGAGCAACTAAATGGCTCAGCAAGTTTATAAACAACAATATAAGATATATCATAATGAAGGGAAATAACTTCAAGGTTTTCAACAATAACAATTGTGAAAGATATCAAGAATTAATGTTCAATATAAGAATGTATTGACTCTTTACTGCTGAGTGGTCTTTAATGACCGTGAACTGTTACTAAGGTAGGATAGACATACAATGTCTGACACCTTGTTAAAAATAACGGGACACTTGAGGGGATCATTTCTCTCATGTCCTATGTATATTCATAACATTTAGTTTTCTTGCGCAAATTTGGTTACCCGACAATATAAAAATCCCCTAGGGTTGTTCTTTCTCAATCTTACTATAAGAATCCGCACCAGCCAATAGTTTGGATAAGCTTTTAAAATATTCAATTAGATGATTTTAAACATGCATTTGTCTAGCCGAAACAATTAGCTTAGACATTCTTAAACAGTTCGTAAATTACTGAACTATAATATTTGCAAAGGCACTATGTGCGAATACAATACAATAATGATGTGAAATAATTTTTAATAATTAATTCACTCAAAGGTCTGTCAAATAACTACGAGTGTAGATACTTACTCAACAATAATTGAATTGCTCAATGTAAATAAGGTTGAAGAATACTTACAACAATAAATACAAGTTAAGGTTAAGAAGAAACTTGTCTTGTGCGTGGTCTACTGCTAACCAATTCAATTTAATTCTCTTTAGATAGACCTAAGAATTAATCAAGTTGATCTGCAAATTAGTATCATATACGCATTCATATGATAACATCTATACATGTTATACCTAACCACATAATTAAATAATTAAGGGTATATTAAACACTTACGAAATATTATCATTACTTGATAATATTTTAATCATATAAAATCTATATTAATTACTTAATATAGTTCACATTCTTATCTAACATTATTAATAATTAATAATATTCTATTAGTCTTATAATCTTATTAATCATTTAATAATATTCTATTATCCTTCTAATATTATTAATCCCTAAATAATATTTTATTAATCTTTAACCATTTAATAATACATTATCACATTATTAATATTATTAATCATTTAATAATATTTTATTCATTATCTAATATTATTAATCCTTTAATAATATTTTATTTAATATCTAATATTATTAATCATTTAATAATATTTTATTATCTTATTAATATTATTAATCATTTAATAATATTTTAATCATTATCTAATATTATTAATCATTTAATAATATTTTATTAACCTTATAATATTATTAATCATTTAATAATATTTTATTCATCTTTTAATATTATTAATCATTTAATAATATTTTATTCATTACCTAATATTATTAATCATAATATTTTATTCATTTACTAATATTATTATTTATTTAAATAATATTTTATTGACTTATAAATATTATTACTCATTTAATAATATTTTAATCTCTTACTAAAATTATCAATCATTTAATAATATTTAATCGCTTGTTAATATTATTAACCATGTAGTAATATTTTAATACTCTTTAAATAATACCAAAAGTTAACTTTTAAATTGGGTTAACCTTAGTATTTAATTTAAACATTTAGCTAACATTTATTTATAATTAGACTTCATATATGTTAGTTTAATATCCAAATATATTCATTTTACACCTATTTTAACTTAATTTTTCAAAGAAAACTCAACTCAGATCGACCCAACCAGACCTGGACTGCCCAATACTGCCCGACAGCGTGTTCTGGTGCAGCTGCGTCAGTTCTGACTCAGGTGCGTTAGGACATTCTGTCCGAAAATTAATTTTTTTGACTGCTCGACCCCAGACGCTCCGACAGCCATAACTTCTTTATTTAAAAATATTTTGAGGTGATTCTTGAGTCCACTCTCATCAAAATTTCCCCTTCTACAATTTCTCTTTAGATCACAAATCCAAATTCCTAACGTAACTACTCAAAACTGCTCACAAGAATAAGGTGAAAACTAACTTCACAAATCCTTGGTTTTATTGGTTCAAACTTGAATAAAATGTGATCTATATGTCCAAATGACACAAACTCAGTTTTGTTAACCTTGTAACTTCTTGTTTTACAATATTTCATGGTTCAATCACATTTTTGAAAACGTTTGACATGAAATTTAAAGATTGAACCACCTAGGGTTTAAAAACGACATCCTTTGCGGTAAAAGCTATAACTTCTTCGTTATTCAATATTTTTGAAAGCTTCAAGTTGGATTTTCTTTAAAACTCATAGATCTAACTTTCTAGCCAGAAAAATTCAATCCCCAACTTGTATATTTCAAAATACAACATTAAACATAACATGCGTAGTTAAGTTTTACCGGTAAAAATCAATATGAGTATTTCTTGCATTTTTATGCAATCTACACATACCAAAACATGATATAAATACATCATACCATGAATGTGATGCCCCCAAATCTAGGCCTACACAGCCCAAACTTGAGTCGTCAAAAGACTACAACAAAATTATTACAAACAAACACAACATATAACAAAACAGTATATAATAATACACAACTAAGACTTCACTATTATTGCCACACTATTTTACAACACGTGAAGAATACGACAGATATTCCTCGGACTCTCACTCCATCCCCCGGCTAGACCCTGTTACGTTTTCATCTCCTGTTGAAAAACAATGGAACAAAAGAAAGGGTGAGCTCAAATAACCCAGTAAGAAATATCATGACTAAGATAATGACGAATAAATTATCATTAGCCTTCAACAGTTGAGTTCTTGATAGAATACAATAGACTACAAGGTTTATATCAGAAACTGCAGTTAAATTCTTGAACAATGTTCAGATCAGTAATAGCAGCGGAATGAGCAATCTATTAGAAGAATAATGCAGACTATAATGTCCACTCGCTTCTCTTTTTAGTAAAAACATCATCATCTGAAATATCATTAGTCAAGATAATACAATTTTCACAGTTCCTGATCATAATCATGCAAATCAATAGTTCGTCCTTGCACTATGGGCCAAAGATATTCAATATAACACCAACAGTCATGATTATTCCAGATTCAGCCTTTGGTCATAATCATACCAACCAATAGTTCATCTTTGCATTACGGGCCAAAGAGAACTTTCACCACGTGCCATAAAAGACACCGAACAAATGTATCACCTTTAACCTAGTATATCGCCTTTAACCTATCATCTGTTCAACAATTATATCACATCTGTGCCCCCGACCACAGATATTCACAACAGCTTGATTCTTGATGATTAATATAAATAACAGTGATACAAATGATGAACAGAAGAAACATGATAAACAATAAGTATCAAAAGTTTACTTTGTGCAGATTCAAATAATGTCCAAATTGTCAACATGATGTGGAGTGAAATTTAAAAATGATATTCAAGATCCACAGTTCAGAATAACGGTTACAGTTCAATAGAAAGGTTCAGAAAATAGGAAGGTTCAGTTGAAATAATGAAGTTCAACTATTATGGACCATATAATATTTTCAGGAATTATAGAATCAATAGTTCCATAATAAGTTTCGATTTAAGAGTATGAAAGAAAATGACATCCCTTACCGTAGTAAGTTTAAGAGTGTGAAAAGAATGATACCCCTTACCGTACGTAGTAAGTTAGAATAGGAAAGAAGATAATATTCCTTACTGTAATAAATTTAAGAGTGTGAAAAGAATGATATTCCTTACCGTAATAAATTTAAGAGTGTGAAAAAAATGATATTCCTTACCACAGTAAATTTAAGAGTTTGAAATGAACGGTATTCCTTACCGTAATAAGTTAGAATATGAAAGAAGATAATATTCCTTACAAGTGAGAAAATAAAATGACATTCCTTACCTTAACACGTGACTGGATATTGATTTAAATGAGGTTGATCAACCTATATATATATATATATATATAATAAAATTAGTAATTACCACATATAAATATTCATGGTGTATACAAACTCGTATATTATAAATTGGTTAAAAGTGGTTTGATCAAATAGTATAATATAATAACAAAATAATAAAAACTTAAAATTAAATTACTATTCCCGAAGTTACTATTCACGGGTTACTATTCACTCACGGGTTACTATTCATCCCGGAGTTACTATTCATCCCGAGGTTACTATTCACTTACGGGGTTACTATTCACAGTATAAAAATATAATTTTTCAAAATAAAGTCTTCCAAATGAAGTTTTTCAACATAAATCTTTTAAAGAAAGAGTCTTCTAAAGGAAGATTTGTGAATACCGTGAAATATATAAATTTATGAAATTTTAATAAAAGACTTACTTGAAAAATTTCTGCACTCCTTTTGGCTTTCAAACACTCAAAATAATATTACTATACCCAAATAAAATATCCAATATTATGGTAGGAGGATTTTGAGTTTTTAGCGTACCTTTATTGCTCATCAGAGCAATCTATTTATAGTGCAAAGGAGCATGTGAATTTTGACAGAGTGTGCTGGAGGAGCACACTTAGTTTGACAAAAAGTGGGATGCTGTGCGGTAGGTGGCTGATGACAACCCACCAATTTTGATAAAGCATACATGGTTTACTAAAGGAATAAGTGGGAGAACAACCTTTTAGAAAATTTGGTAATGATGAGCCATTCATTTTAAAAGTAATAAAACGTGCTAGAATTATAAAATGATGGCACACCATCCTTGAAATTCATTTTTGCTGAATGAATGATTCAAATAACAACAAAAACTTATGTATCATATTATAATATATTATAATAATATTTTATAATAAATCAGATATATTACCCCCACCTGCCATAATTTTCTTCTCACCTTATTAGACTAATATATAAAATATCAATATTTAATGTCGCAAAAGTGATGACAATAATTCAACAATAATGTAAGAAACACGTTACAAATCATTATTAATTTAATAATATAAATTACAGTGTAATAACAATTATTGAATCAATAATGCAAAATACTGTGTAACAACAATTATTGAATTAATAACATAAAATATTATGCAGTGATAATTATTGATGAAATGATGTGCAACAGTTACGGTGTCAATTATCAGATCAATAATGCAAATACTGTGTAATAACCAATTTATCAATTCAATAATATAAACGCTGCACAATACCTTGTGCTACTGTAGAATACCGCGTGCTACAGTAAAATACCATAAATTACCGTATGCTACTATTCTTTTATTACCGGTATTTTAACAGTTAACACCGTTGACTATTTTTATTTAAAAAGGTTACTTCTGTCGTTTTCTATATCCGACAAATATTCCGTTGTGGGGTCCACCAATAATTTTGTTATTTCGGCGCCGTCGTATGACACGAATATTCCCCGACCAAACGAATATTCCCCGACAAAGCGAATATTGTCCGACAAAATAAAATTTGCACATAACATCTTTAACTTTTAATTTTGTTAATTTAACCACTTACTGTTTCAGGAAAAATATATACGAAGAAAAATTAAATTTTATATTTCATAAAATTCGGGGTCTTACAATGAATATACATATATTACATAGTTAAATACTTCTAGTCCATCGAAATGAGTTTTGATCGGTTAAAAATAGATTTTAACCGTTAAAAATCATTCTAGACTACAAAAATGAAATTTAAGAGAAGTTATAGCACTTTTAAACCTTATGGTCTTGAAGGCTCTTCTTCTTCTACCAAAGTAAGTGGTGAAGCTTTGTGCCATCCACCAAGCTCAAGCTCTAGCTTTCTTCTCACAACTCTCAAGTGTTTCTCACTTTTCTCTTAAAAGCTCTCTAGTTTCTCACTTGAATTCTCTAGCAAATGAACCAACAAGCTTGGCTCAAGTGTGGAGCATCTTATTTATAGTCAATTGCTAATCCTTCATTAACATCTCTTAATTTACCAACATAGTTAAATTAAGGCTTAAGTTGGATTACTATTTATTGGATTGACTAGTTGAATGACAAGTTGAGTGACTTGGGTGGTTATACCACTATGACAAAGTGTACAAGTGAAGCAACTTTGCAAAACAAGCCAACCCAAGTGGCCCCCCTACAGTTCTCAGCAAAATGGCATTTTCCAAGCCATTTTTCCTATAATTTTTCTACTTTAATTATACATATGTGTGTGTGTGTGTGTGTGTGTGTGTGTGTGTGTGTATATATATATATATATATATATATATATATATATTCATATATGTAACAATTTTGACCAATTTTGACTTCCTATTGGGCTCCACTTTGGACTTTAGGATTAAATATATTGGGTTCATCCATTTAATTGATTTGGGCTCAATTTAATTAACACATTGGGCTAGCATTTAACTAACTATGCTACCTTTAATTAAAATAAGCATTGGACTTGTTTAATTAATTACATGGACTAAAGTTTAATTTAATTACTTGGGCTACTAAGTAAATTTAATTGACCTAGTTTAACAACTCATTTGGATTTAAAATATAATCCAATTAGATTTGCTTTAGTTAATAATAACCTCTTGCTTCATTGCTTTAAATACACATACACTAGTATATCTATTTAATTATCTAATGAACAATTAATTAGTGCAAAAATTTTAATTCATTGCTAATTATATATTAATCATAATTACAATGTCTAATGAAATCCATGGTCATTACATTAACGATATTCGATGATTGTGAAATATCATGAATAAATACGAATGACAATGTTCAATTTAATTGAGAGTTTACTAAAGTGCCACAAAGCCATGAACATAGTATATAGTATTAACAACCACAAGAATTGTCAATACCAAAAAGTCAAAAAGACTATAAGTTTTCATTTAGCAATTATAATCACGAAGACTGCAAAAGCAAAGATGGGTACTCTAGGTGATCAGCTTATTATACATATATATTGTGCACAACATAACCATCTGTAATAATCAGTTTATAGGAATCACGTCCCAAACGTATAACTCATTTATAGGAATTATGTCCCAAGCGCATAAAGTTTTCCCTTTCTATGAGAGTTGTTCAAATCATTAGTTAGATTCCTTACCACAATAATATGGGTTGGGAAAAAAAACTTTAAACAAATATGCAAATGAATGTATCCATAAATGATGTGTCTAGCTGAATCAACTAGCATAGACCTGTGCTTTAAACAATTTATACTTAAAATGAATGCATGCAGAGTCTAGCCGAAATAATTACCATAAACCTATTATTTAAACAGTTCATACGAAATGCACATAAGTGTGATTAACAATAATCAATATGATATAGGATAATGTACAATAATTATTCCAGCTTTCTCAATAAAACAGTTTAGGTTCAGTAAATTTGCACAATAGAATAAGTTTAAGGTTTATGAACTTGCCTGTTGCTTCAACTACAACTAATTCTTAATTATCATACTTTGAACAACTTATACAATTAATAGTTTAATCTAACAATTAGTATCACACATAATTGGTTCAACCTACATCAAAAACTTTCTATACTTTATTTAAGTATTTAAAACATAATCACACACAACATAATCTTTGATTAAATTTAATTATCCTTTAATATTCTTTAACCAATCACATAATACATCACAAAATAATTTAATTTTAATTATTTAATTACTTGATTTATTATTTAATATCCTTCAAATAATAAATTGTTACCTTAATTCGTTTATTTAATCACCACATCATGCCATTATTATAATATTTTTATAAAAATGACCAAATTGCCCTTATTTAGTCTTATTAAATTATTTTAACTCCTATCGGTCAGTAGAATCATATTATATAATTTTCTGACTTACTTTAAATTAAATTCTTTAACTTTTCTTAACTTTATCGTATTTATTAAAAGTACCTACTTGACTTATTATTTTTAAATCTTCTGGATATATTTAGTATATTTTATTTTACACACAAAATATATATTTTTTAATTTTTCAACTTCATTTCCTATTTTCAAATAGGTCATTTCTTTCCAGAATTGCATCATTTATTAAACATTATCTTTTACACCAAAAATTCTAAAATTTATATTGTGGCTTAATTTCATCACACATAGATTCAAGTAAATTTTTTATAATTATCTAAGCTATGGATATCAAGTTATTAAAGTTTTTTTTTAAAAACAAAAATCTTTATCGCGTTGTAATTCACTTATTCGGAGTCGGAATAAGTTTTTTTTTGGATAGCGGCTCAATAAAACCATATATTTTCATATCCCATAAGACCAAAAAATTTAAATCAAGCTAACTGGCCGAAACATCCCTTAATATTTTCTAGGCATGAGGTTTTTCAAATAATTTGGTAGAGCAATGTTTTGGTAGAAAATTCACCAAAATTAGCTCATTCATTATTTTTCAGTCATTCCACTTGAAGAAGTTTCGTAACTTGAAGATCTATCATCAAAAACTTATGGATCTCAGTTCTGAGTTTCTAACGATGAACAGTAACTGTCCATAGTGGACTGAAACTTTTAAGGTTTTTCAATCTTTTGTTACTTTGATTCTTTATTAATTTTCATTAACTCTTTACACATAATTCAATCAAAAATCTCCATAAACAACATAATCAAGCATGTTTAACCCTAGACCTACATATATACCATAGATCTAAAATTATAGAGCTTTAAAATAGTTTTAAAACTATTAAAATACATTTTATTGCTTAAAAATATATTTTTGACCATAAAAAATTATTTTCATACATAGATCTACAAATATACACATATATCTCCATCAAATCTTCCTTCCTTATACCTTCAACCCTCCATGGTTGCACACAACAAAACTCCCATAACCAACTATGACAAATCACATAAATAACATATACTAACCATAAAATGAAGGACAAAAGTTTAGGAAACTTTTAAACCTTCAAACTCTTCTTCCTCTTGAGATAAAGTTAGTTAGAACCTCCTCTTGGCCTCGTGATATCCACCGGAATCTTCTACAAGACCATCTTGGTATTTATCTTTTTATCTCTTAAAGAAAATTTTCAAGGATGTAGCAAATTTCTCTCAAATGCTCTCACCTATCTCTAAAGCTCCATCTCTCTAAAATACTAGCAATTTAAAAAATGAAAGTATTCATCTCTCTCTTCATGGGTTGGCCTTACTAATAGACAAACAAGTCTAATATGCACCACCTATTTCTTATCTCCTATCTATCTCATTTTATCCATAAAATTCTTACTGTGACGACCCCGAATTCAAGTCCCTTGAACCTCGAATCCGGTTCAACACTAGTACTACATTTTTCATATTGTTCATTAATTACAACAATATTATAATTGATAAATAATCATTTACTTATAATCTTACAACATCTCTTTCTATCCCAGAATCGCAATCTTTATACATTCCTAGTATGTCTCAATATCATATATGATACGAAATTCTATTACAATTAATTTGAGTATTTAACACTCATATTACATACCAACCAATTCTTATACTATACAATCATTTTACCTGTCCAATTTGAACTGATATTTACAATGGTCGTGCTAGACCTTCAGTGAATGTAATATGTATTCATGTTTCTTGATTTTTAACAAACTTCAAATATATTGCACTATCTGAAAATGTTGGTTTTAAGCAAGAGTGAGCACGATGGCTCAACAAGTTTAACAGTTACACGTAGCATATTACATGCTTCATATATTATAGATGCTCTGCATTTTATTCTTACATCATGCATTTCATTTTATGAATGTTTCATACTTCTGATGCATCACATACAATAAACAACTAGCATCAAGTAAATCATCCTACATATCTGTACATATTTCACACGTAACCACATCTGATGTGGTTTACATATCACAAATCATCAATGTATCTTCTTATTAACAATTTAACATCATATTATAGCATAGAAATGCACATAGAAACAAGTTCTGAAAAACTTGTCTAGTTCGCTTCTACCAGTTACGCTTATTTACGACATTCATTCAACCTACAATTTATATATAAAATTGACATAATCATTAGTTATCATAACTATAATTTAGTCTTAACTTCAATCTACTAACTTTTAAAATGTTCGACTAACGAAGTTTTGACTTCCAGACAAAAATCATAGTCCAAACCTAGTTGGACATGTCGGGTACACTTAACCATCTTACGCCTTCATTACACGTTCTTCTTACGATTTACGTTTAAATAAGTTGTCTAAATTAGTCACAAATGAACTATTTACATTTGTTTAATTCAATTATACTTTCTTCTTTTACATAACTTAATGATTAGGACATTTAAAAATGTACCAAATATCTCAAAATATTATCTACATTTGAAAATATACAACTACGTTCAAATATTATTAACCATTTAATAATATTTTAATCATTTACAAATATTATTCACCATTTAACAATATTTTAATCTCTTATCAATATTGTTAACCATTTAATAATATTTTAATAACTTCTTAATATAATTAACCATTTAATAATATTTTAATCATTTATTAGTATTATTAATCATTTAATAATATTTTAATCACTTATTAATGTCATTAATTATTTAATAACATTTTCATCATGTACTAATGTTATTAATCATTTAATAACTTTTTAATCATATACTGATATTATTGGTCATTTAATAATATTTTAATAATCTTTAATCAATACCAATAGTTAACTTTTTAATTGTGTTAGCCTTAATCTTTATCTTAAAGATTTAGCTCTCAATTAGTTACTAATAAACCCTCTTACAATAGTTTATCTTTGTTTCAATGGTGAAATTTCTTTTTGTTAAGTTTTACAATGCCCAATAAGCGAAATTTTCAATTCCAAACAAGTCTGGACCAAAAATCAATTTTTTTTATAAGCATGGGTGTATCCACACCGGCCCAAGGCCTTTCTGGGGCATATCTACGCCCATGGGCAGAACCTGGGCGTATTCTAGGCATCTAGACGCCGGGGCTTGGCTGTCGGAACCTCTCTCAGTAGTTTGGCCATAACTTTGTCATACGAAAATATTTTGAGGTGATTCTTGAGTCTAAATTCATTAGCATTTCACGATCTACAACTTTTTATTAGATCAAAAATCTAAATTCCGAATGAAACTAGACTAAAAACTTCTCACAAGGACAAAGTGAAAACTAAAATCACAAATCATTGGTTTAAATTGTTCAAACTTGAATAAAATAAACTCTACACATCCAAATGACACCAACTTAGTGTTGTTGTCTTCCTAACTTCTTATTTTACAATATTTCATGGTTTAATCATATTTTTGAATATGTTTTGACAAGAAATTTAAGATCGAACCGCTTAGGGTTTTAAAACGCCCTATTTTGCGGTAAAAGTCATAACTTCCTTGTTTTTCCATATTTTTGAAAGCTTCAAGTTTGGTTTTCTTAAAAACTCATATATGTAACTTTCTAGCTATAGAAATTAATTTTCCAACTTGTACCTTTCAATCTACAACATTAAATAGCACATAGCTACCAAGGTTTTTACCGGTAAATCTTTATATGCACCTTTCTTCTAATTCTTTGCATACCACCTATACAAATATATGTATTAACTATATCAAACCATGAATATACCTATATATCATAGTTTTAGACTTCTAGATCATCAAAATCACTTTTGATAGGTTAAAAATATATTTTAACCGTTTAAATCATATTTAAACTATAAAAATGAAATATAAGAAAGGTTGGAGCACTTTTAAACTTTGATGACTTGTGTGCTCTTCTTCTTCTCCTACCAAAGAATGATATGATGCTTTGTGTCATACACCAAGAACTTTCTCTAGCTATTTTCCTCAACTCACATGTGTATCTCTATTTTCCTCTTGGAAATGCTTTCTCTTTTTCTCTCTAGAAATGCTAGGAAATGAACTAACCAACATAGCTCGTGTGTGGAGCATGTTATTTATAGGACTTCACTAATCCATCATCAACTCTCTTAATTCACCATCATAGTCAATTTAGTGCTTAATTAGAATTACTATTGGAGTGAATGACTATTTGATTGACAATGTGAATAACAAGGGTTGTTGAGATACTTTAATTTAGTGTGTGAAGGAAGCAACAAGAGTAAATCAAGCCACCTCCTTGTGGGGACCACTAAATCTCAGCAAAATGGGATTAAATTTCCCATTTTTGCTTTATTTTTATAGTTTAAATATAAATATATACATATAAATATATACATATACATATACATATATATATATATATATATATAATTGTTGACCAATTTTGACTGCTGTTAGGGCTTCACATTGGACTCTAGGATTTAAATATATTGTGCTTAATTTAATTATTCTATTGGGCTAACATTAAATACCATATGTTACATTTAATTAAACCAAGCATCAGGCTTGATTAATTATAACTTGAATCAATGTTTAATTAATTACATGGACTACTAGGTTAATTTATTTAACTTAGTTTAATACATCAATTGGACTTATAATATAATCCAATTAGACTTGCTTTAAATTATTCTACCAAATTGGGTTACTCAATTAACTCATCCAAAGTTAATTCTCGTCACTAGCTTCCTTCCTCTAGCAATTAACCAATGTTTGGTTAATTCCCTCTTGCCTACCAACTAGGGTTATTCAATTAACTCTACATTAGTTAATTCTCTACACTCAATCAACATTTGAAAAATATTAGCCCAACACCTTGACCATCATTTGACTTTAATGTATTTGGGCTACATGGATTACTTTGCATTGAGCTCTCTTATTTAATTACTTGGGCTACCCAACACAATTTACACATCTTCCATAACTTGGGCTAGGTAATCTATTTACTTGGACTACCATCCCATTATATACAATACTTGTCAACATAATTGAATTGGACTTATCTTAATTACCTCTTGGACTATAACCTTTGAGCTTATTATTTAATTACCCACCTTCATGCACGTATTCTCATATTGGGCTAACATCTATAATCTTTTTAGGCTAGTCCACTAGTAGTAATTAAATTACTTAGACTCTTCATGAGGCTAGATCCATAAATTTATTTGGACTTCTATATAAATTACCAATAAGACTTTCAACCATTCAAATATTGGGCTTATTTCAAATTCATTAATGGACTCTATATAACAACTTAATAATTAAGTTAATTACTTAATTAATTAACTTCCTAATATTGTCATTCTAGACAACCATTCTAGTTTTTTTATAACTTTAACTTATAATTAATATAATTAACCCAGTTAATTATATTTCATGACTTCCCTTCTTACTTCATATTTTAAACTAATTAAATTATTAGTTTAATTGAGTATTTAATCTACTCATCTTCTTATTGGGCTAATAAGCACATATTAGGTGTATATATATATATATATATATATATATATATATATATATATATATATATAACCACATTCACTTCTCAATTGAATTTATTTTCTTAATAAATTCTCTACATGCATCATTAAAATATTCACACATTTAATTTCTAACAAATAAATTATGTTAAAAAAAATATTTACTCATTTTCTACACATCTCACTTCTACAATTTTAGGTTTTAAACCTTAACCTTCAGTTTATTATGTAAAATCTCATCTACAAATATTGTAAATATCTGGGATATTACATTCACCCCTTCTTATAAGAATTTTGTCCCCGAAATTTCATCATACTCATTTGTACCAATTTTCATCTCTTAGAATATCTCTTTACTCATCAAATTCTACAACCAGCCCTTTCTAGAAAGTTCATACTTCTAAACTCACAATTCCAGAACAATGGAATATCTTGTAGAAGAATAAATCGAAAATCAATATCTTATAAAAGAATAAATTAAAAATTAAAATATTCATTAAAACTTTCATACTATGTTGAGGGGTCATAAAGACTGTGAACATATGAAAGAAATTATCAGTCATTCAACTGAATTCCAAATAGACAATATTTATCCCTGCAAATACTTATAAACAGAATGTTTATCAATCACAAAGACTGAAAACATTTCATAAGTGTACGCTAGGTGATTAGCTTATTGTACTATAAGTCATGCAGAATGTCTTAGTTATTAGGTGTCAGTCGGAGCTATATGCTGTCGAAAATATATCTGCTTTAGCCAACAGAATATATTTATTTCTTGCACTTGTTCACCTCAGACTTACTACAAGTTCCGCACTAGAATAATTTGGATTGAAAATACAACTTGAACCATTTCTGACCAAAAGTGTCCAGTCAAAATAAATGACATAGACTTACGTCATTGAACTAGTCATATATTACGAGCTAAAACTTATTTTAGATTAGTTAAAATAACTAAAATTCATTTATAAGGACTTCATGATACCGCATCATCTTAACAGTATGTTAAGAATTCCGTCAGTAATTTATGACTTCATGATACCGCACATCTTGACAGTACGTTAAGGATTCCGTCCTTTTCATCCCCACACCATGGCTTTAATGGCGTGTGATGATTTAATAAATACATTTTGATATTTTCAAATCAATTTGTCTAGCCGAAATAATTAGCATAAACTCTTCTTTAAACGTTTTAAAGTACTGAAAAATTATTTTATGACTTTGTCATACTACATCATACCATAGTGGGCTTAAAAATACATCCAACACTAGGTTACTCTGCATTGATGACTCCATCATTTATCATCTCTTCACTAAATGCATTAATGATTACTAAAACACATTATGACATTTTCAAAAGTATAAAAGTGCGAATTTAGCACGATTTTAAGAATTTAAAAGTCTAGCATAGCTAGAAGATTTGGAATATACTAAAACCTCAAAATACCTCAAATTTCTCCTCCGCATTCTTTTTCAGCTTAATAACTACATATAATATAACTCTAATATTGCTAATTAACTCTACTCGTACTCATTGTTCATCAAACTTACCACACATTAGGAGTTCAGGAACTTGCCACAATTATATGGGTCGAGGAACTTATCCTAGTCAGACCAACATCGTCCATTCGCTAAGGGGTTCCACCATACGATTATGAGTCACGAACTTACCATCAATATGAGTTTTAAGAACACGTACTTATCTTAATATTCTCTACCTATCCAATTTATTTTGATAAAAGAATCACCTTTTCACCATATATACATCGAATAGTGTGACACCAGGTTCAAATCGATTATCACTGTAGGAAGCTAAGTGGTTGTCAAACCAAACACAATCTCCTGCCCATACAAGAAATTGGTCAACTCGGTCACTAATCAATATAAAAAGTTAAGCGGTCATTAAACCAAGAACAAATTCCCTGCCCATACTGTGACACCTCAGGATTTTTAGAATAATTCCAAATAAGGATTATGATGAATTAAGTAAATGTTAGCATTTAAAACCTAGTGTTGAATGATAGATGCATTAAGGAATGACTTATGATGTAAGCAATGTGCTAAATGACCTATGTGGTTCACGGAATATGTTGAATATATTACAAAGAGAAATGGAATGTGAAGAAGATTTATGATTAAGAAATAAAAAAAGAAGATTGAATGTGCATAGTATAAATGATATGCAATAGAGAGTATGAAATAAGTGGATTGAGTAAGGGTAAGTGCGATTAAAGAAATGAAATTTTTCAGAGAATGAGAAACTATCTTGATAAAAACATCAAGAAATAAGTTAAAGTGTTATTAATAAAATTTCTAAAGAATTATGAAATGTAATATTACAAAGAAATTGTGAATTGAGTTAAGAATTGAATACTCTGACAATTGTGATCATTATGATACTATCTATTAAAGCTGTGAGTTATGGATATTAAAGAAGTAAGATATGATTATTATTAAGTTTAATTGTTATTTATCAGGATAAAAGTATAGCAAAGTGCTATAAATGAAATACGTAAGGTTATTACAAAAATTGTGATTTCGAGGACGCCCTGTTAAGGGGGGAAGAATGTGAGGACCCAAATTTTCAGGATCATTTTTAATAATATTAAATAAGAATTTAAATAACAAAATTGTTAAGGTTATTTAAATTACTTATGATTGATATATTTTATGTGATTTAAAGTGCGTGATGAGATTTTATTGATAAATTAAATCTGTAAAAAGATGATGATAATTGGTGTTGAATTAAAATAATTGAAAAGTAAATAAATTGTTTAAAAATAATTTATGAAGAATAAGAGAAATTACATGTAATGGCATAATGAAATTGTACAATAAAATTATTGTGGAGGTACATAAATTATTATTTAAATGGTGTTATGTGGTAATGTGAGAAATATGAATTAGATATGTATATATATACATTTGTATATATATAAGTGTGCATGTTTAATTGATAATTATAAATTCCATTAATTATGGAAATAAATGGATTAATAATTAAATTAATCCGAAAATTTATGAAAAGCTAATGAGGAAGTTGGTAAAATTGTAATTATTGATTTTAGATTTAATCAATAATTATGGAGGAAGTTTAGAAATTAATTAAGAAGAAAAGTAATTATATAAATTATATAATAATAAATTATATAATTTATATAAGGAAATTAAAGTCAAGTAAAGTAAAATAATAATTATATAAATTATATAAGAATAACTATATAATTTATATAAGGTGACTAAATTAAATAAGGATGGAAGAAATTTTTTATAAATTGTATTTTGTCTAAAATGGGAATTATATAAGGATAAAGTAATTATATAAATTATATAATAATAAATTATATAATTTATATAAGAAAAGTTAAAGTGAATAGTAAAGAAATAGTAATTATATAAAAATGATTATATAATTTATATAAGAAGAATATATTAATTAAGAAAGGAAATATAATTGTACAAATGGTGCAATATTTTATTATATGGTGTATTTAAAGTGTGCCGAATAGTGAAGAAATGAAAAATAAATGAGAAAAAAGAATGTTTTAATTTATTAAAAATTATGTTTATGTATAATGGAATTTTTATGATTTTTATGGAGGATAATATTTCAGAAACGTAAACATGTTGATGTAACATGTTGTCCAAGTAACGAAGTGAAAAAGTATGAAAACTAATTTTTATATGTTATATGAATTATTTTATGAATTTTGGAGATATAAATTACCTCATATAAATACATGCATATCATTAGGCGTGTACAAAATTTGTCAAGTAAGGTACCTGAAAAGGGTATAAATATTATTTATAAATCAAGTTATGAATTTTGGTGATTTAAAATAAATATATTATACATATTATATAAAATATTTACTACACGCAATAACTATGTGATGTATTAAATTAAATTTGCATGCATAATTTTGTGGCTAAGTTGGCTTGAGAGAGAGGCGGTGGAATTGTTGGTTTTGTTAAAAGTGGTTAAGTGGTTAAGTATTAAAAGAAAGAGAAAGAAAGAAAATAAGAAACAAAACAACAAATATACAAAAAAAAAAAAAATCTTCACTCTCCATTCCTTCTCTCCCCATCCGGCAACACCACCACCACCGAACACCACCGGAATATATTACCACCAAGAAAGGAGGGATGTTTGGGGCCATCAAAGGAAAATATTAAGCTTTGGAGAAAGTTGTTCGAAAAAGGGTTTTGAGCTACCAACTTAATAATTGGACTTTAAGACAAGTTCTTAAGTACTTAATATTAATTCTTATATGGTGTTATATGTTCTAATGCATATAAAAATTATGTGTTATGTGATATGTGGTTAACATGATCGTAATGTGTATTCAGTGTAATAATGTGACTATATGTGAAATAATTTAATGTTTTCTTGACGTAATTGCTAATATGAAGTAAATATGATGCACATGAGATATATTGCTTTACTAAAAGCACCACACATGATGTATGAAACACACAGAACATGTTATGTTATGTGTTATGTGCATACTGTTGAACTTACTGAGTCGTTGTGCTCATTAGTTGCATAATATAGACTTTTGCAGGTGAAAAAGTAAATTTCAATAATATCAAATTGTGTTAGAGGTGGATTACCCTAGAAGGTTGTAAATGTAATCGTTATATTTTCAATATCATAATTCAATGTGAGTAAATTGGTGAAGTTTACGTTGATGTGTTGTACATAAAATTGGATCCGGACAGGACGAATAGAGTTAAATTATGAACTGTGATTGTTCAAGATAGTTGTTACGATAGAAACTAATATATGTCTAATTATGAATTATGAAACAAAGAATATTTGTGTGAATATAAATAATACTAAATTTTGAATTTTGAGCTTTATGATACTTGTAATAGAAAGAAAAAGTAAAGGTTGCGATTCAGGGACTAGGATCGAGATATTAAGTTTTTAAATATCCAAATACTTTAATACAATGATTGAGAAAAGAGAAAAAAATTTATACCGAAAAATTTGATAATTGATGATTTAAAGTCCATTAAAAGGACTAAATAAGGTAATTAAAGATTTATTAACGGACCGAAATTTGGACGTTAAGGAAATAATGTATAATAAATATGAAATGTAAGGTAATAAGGTTTGTCAAATTTCGGGGTCGTTACACATACAAAGAACTGTTCAACTCAACTACTATATTAATATAGGAAGCTAAGTGGCTCTAAAACCAAGCACAAATTCCCCGTCCATACAAGGAATCGTACAACTCAGCCGCTAACATTAGTCCTCAATTAAAAAATCACAAACCTCTAATTTTTCTTAACTAAATACGAATTCTCTCAATTCATATTTTAGCACATCTGACTCATTACGAGTTTATCTCTCTAGATCATTTCATGACCTTATTAGCATTTTTTTTATGCTTCTCAAAATCTTATTATAAGATATTTTCTATCATTTCTTCAAATTATGTACAACATGACCCTTATCATTTCTCTTATATCTTCTTAAATCCACCTTTGGATAATCTTCTATATATGAATTTTCCAAATTAATTTTTTTTACTTAAACTCTTCCTGAGTTTATTCCTTTATCGATTTACTTATCTTCTATTACGGTTATAGCCTAAGGTACTCTTACCTAAGGTTTTTAACCTATCAGTTTTGATACCAACTTGTGACGACCCCGAATCCGGGTCCCTTGAACCTCGAATCCGGTTCAACACTAGTACTACCTTTTCTTTATTGTTCATGAATTATAACAATATTATAATTGATAAATAATCATTTACTTACAATTTTACAGCATCTCTTTCTATTCCAGAATCGCAATCTTTATACATTCCTAGTATGTCTCAATATCATATATGATACGACATTCTATTACAATCAATTTGAGTATTTAACACTCATACTACATACCAACCAATTCTTATACTACACAATCATTTTACCTGTCCAATTCGGACTAATATTTACAATGGTCGTGCTAGACCTTCAGTGAATGTAATATGCATTCCTGTTTCTTGATCTTTAACAAACTTTGAATAACTTGCACTATCTGAAAATGTTGGTTTTAAGCAAGAGTGAGCACGACGGCTCAGCAAGTATAACAGTTACACGTAACACATTACATGCTTCACATATTATACATGCTCTGCATTTTATTCTTACATTATACATTTCATGCTTTTTATTTTATGAATGTTTCATACTTCTAATGCATCACATACAATAAACAACTAGCATATAGTAAATCATGATTCATATCTGTACATATTTCACATGTAACCACATCTCATGTTGTTCACATATCACAAATCATCAATGTATCTTCTTATTAACAATTTAACATCATATTATAGCATAGCAATGCACATAGAAATAAGTTCTGAAAAACTTGCCTGGTTCGCTTCTACCAGTTACGCTTATTTGCGTCATTCGTTCAACCTACAATTTATATATAAAATTGACATAATCATTAGTTATAATAACTATAAATTAGTCTCAACTTAAGATCTTAACTTCAATCTAATAACTTTTAAAATGTTCGACAAACGAAATTTTTACTTTCAGACAAAAACCCTAGTCCAAACCTAGTTGGATATGCCGGGTACACTTAACCATCTTACGCCTTCACTACACGTTCTTCTTACGACTTACATTTAAATAAGTTGTCTAAATTAGTCACAAATTGATTATTTACATTTGTTTAATTCAATTAAACTTTCTTCTTATGCACAACTTAATGATTTGGATATTTAAAAATGTACCAAATATCTCAAAATATTATCTACATTTGATAATATACAACTACGTTCAAATATTATTAACCATTTAATAATATTTTAATCAATTATTAATATTATTAACCATTTAATAATATTTTAATCTCATACTAATATTATTAACCATTTAATAAAATTTTAATCATTTATTAATATTATTAATCATTTAATAATATTTTAGTCACTTATTAATATTATTAACTATTTAATAATATTTTAATCTCATACTAATATTATTAATCATTTAATAATATTTTAATTATTTATAAATATTATTAACCATTTAATAATATTTTAATCAATTATTAATATTATTAACCATTTAATAATATTTTAATCTCATACTAATATTATTAACCATTTAATAATAATTTAATCATTATTAATATTATTAACCATTTAATAATATTTTAATCATTTACAAATATTATTCACCATTTGATAATATTTTAGTCTTTTATTAATATTATTAACCATCCAATAATATTTTAATCACTTCTTAATATTATTAACCATTTAATAATAATTTAATCATTAATTAATATTATTAATCATTTAATAATATTTTAATCACTTATTAATGTCATCAAATATTTAATAACATTTTCATCATGTTCTAATGTTATTAATCATTTAATAACTTTTTAATCATATACTAATATTATTGATCATTTAATAATATTTAATTAATATCAATAGTTAACTTTTTAATTGTGTTAACCTTAATCTTTATCTTAAACATTTAGCTCCCAATTAGTTACTAATAAACTCTCTTACAATAGTTTATCTTTGTTTCAATGGCGAAATTTCTTTTTGTTAAGTTTTACAATGCCCGATAAGTGAAACTTTTAGTTCCGAACAAGTGTGGACCAAAAATCAAATTTTTATATAAGCATGGGCGTATCTACGCCGGCCCAAGGCCTTTCTGGGGCGTATCTATGCCCATGGGCAGAATCTGGGCGTATTCTGGGCATCTAGACGTCGGGGCTTGGCTGTCGGAACCTCTCTCAGTAGTTTGGCCATAACTTTGTCATACAAAAATATTTTGAGGTGATTCTTGAGTCTAAATTCATTAAAATGTCATGATCTACAACTTATCTTTAGGTCACGAATCTAAATTCAGAACGGAACTAGACTAAAAACTGCTCACAAGGACAAAGTGAAAACTATAATCACAAATTCTTGGTTTTAATTGTTCAAACTTGAATAAAATAAACTCTACACATCCAAATGACACCAACTTAGTGTTGTTTTTCTAACTTCTTGTTTTACAATATTTCATGGTTCAATCACATTTTTGAAAATGTTTTGACAAGAAATTTAAGATAGAACCGATTAGGGTTTCAAAACGCCCTATTTTGTGGTAAAAGCCACAACTTCCTTGTTTTTTCATGTTTTTGAAAGCTTCAAGTTTGGTTTTCTTAAAAACTCATATATATAACTTTCTAGCCATAGAAATTAATTTTCCAACTTGTACCTTTCAATCTACAACATTAAATAGCACATAGCTACCAAGGTTTTTACCGGTAAATCTCTATATGCACCTTTCTTCTAATTCTTTGCATACCACCTATAGAAATTGTAACGACCCCGAAATTCGACCCACTTTATTCCCTTAAATCTTGTATTTAATAAACATTATTTTCATTACGTCCAAATTTCGGTCCGTTAATAAATCTTTCATCTCCTAAATTGATCCATTATTTAATTTCAAAATCATCAATTATCAAAATTCTCATATAATTTTTTTTTCTCTTTCTTTATTCAATCATTGTATTAAAATATTTAGATATTTAAAATCCTTACATCTGGATCCTAGTCCCTGGATCGCAACCTTAACTTTTTCTTTCTTTCACTTGTATCATAAAGCTCGGCATTCAAATTTTACTACCATTCATATCCATACAAATATTCCTTGCATCATCATTCGTAATTAAACATATAATAATTTCTACCGTAACAATTTATCCTGACCAATCACAGTTCATAATTGAACTTTTATCATATCCATGTTCAACTTACATATACATACAATTCATCACAGTAATTTAATAAATTTCTCACATTGAATTATAATATTAACAATATAACAGTCACGTTTTCTACCTTCTAGGCAATTCATCTCTAACATAATCCAATATTCTTGAATTTCATTTATTTCCTGCAAAAATATATATTAAGCAAGTAATGAGCACAACGGCTCAGCAAGTTCAACAGTTATACTTCACTTAGCACATACCTTATCATGCTTGGTGTGTGTCATACATCATGTGCTTGTGCTTCTACTATAGCAATATATCTCATATATATTCATATCGTTGCACAAATTACACATTGTGGTCATATTAATCACGTATCACATAACACATAATTTGTATGCAGTTAAAACAAGAATTACATATCATAACATTCCAACATTTAACATAAAAGGGACTGAAGAACTTGCCTGGCGTCCAATTATTTAAATTGATAGCTCAAACCCTTAACTCGATCAACCTATGATCATAAAATAATCAAATAATAATTATTTATCTCTTTATGATATTAATTTACTTAATTAATATCATCTTTGGGTCAATTATTAATTTATATGGTTAATTATATTAACCTCGTCCTTTAAAATATTAACATAACTTAATATTTAATGCCTTCACTACGGACAACCCGGCTCCTCGGATAATATTTAACATATTTGGTTGTCCGAAAATTTTATTTAAACATTTTCTAAATTATAACCTTATTAGATTAATATTTAATATTAATCCCCAATATTTAATATTTTTACAAAAATATTAAATTTAATTCTCAAACATCATTTCTATATTTTTAGTATTTTTCTATAATTTTCTATGATTTTTAAACAATTTTTAAACATTTATTTTAAATTAAAAAACACTTTCTGGGGGCATTTTGGTAATTTCCGCGCCCTTAGGGACATAACCGGAATTTCTCGGAAAGTCCAGGGGCATTTTCGTCATTTTCGCGGCTTTAGGACTCATTCGGTATTTTCCCGGAAAGATAGGAGGCAAAATCGTAATTGACCGAGGGTCAGGGACACGTTCGGTATTACCGAAGAAGGCTAGGGCACGCTGGTAATTAACCCTGTTGCTGATCGCGCATTGCGCGGCCCCGTCCGCTGCTTACGCCAGCCAAACGACGTCGTTTGGCCTGGCAGTCGACACAGTTATAGCCGCGCATGGCGCGGCTCCCCTTTACCCCCCAAAACGACGCCGTTTCAATACCGGCGTCCGAAAAAAAATGGACTGCGCGCATGGCGCGGTCGTCCCTGCATAATTTTCTTCTTCGCAGCAGTAACAGTATATCAACTTATCCCAAAATTTTCCATTTTAATCACCAACTTCACAACATAATTATTCCATAAATCATCAAATTCATAGATATATATCTAAAAATTATTTAAAATAATTATTCTAATTATTTACTATATTTTCATAAATTTATCTTATCACCAAAAATCCAAAATAAAACAAATATATTGCTTTTATACCTTCCCAAAGCTTTGCAAATCCTTCTTTTGAAGCTTTTCTATACTTGATGACATCCTCTTGGTGGCTCATGAGGGTTTCTGGTGGCAAGGTGGTGGCTTCGGGTGGTGCCAATAGAGAGAAAGAGAGAGTGTTTTATTATTTTATGTGCATCCTCCCTTTATTTCCTTATTTCTTTCCTTTTTTAATAACCAAAGAATTTAACTATTTTGAAAACAAAGACAAGTCCACCGCCTCTCTCTCTCACGCCAACCAACTTGCAAGTTTCCGGATTTTCTAGAGAATTCCATGCAAAACTTTAGTTAATTTAACACATTACGTAATTATATCGTGTAATAAATATTTTATATAATGTATATAAAATATTTATTTTAATTCACCAAAAATCATAACATGATTTATTATTAATATTTATACCATTTTTGGGTACTTTACTTGATAAATTTTGTGCACACATAACGACATGCATGTAATTATATGAGATAATTTATACCTCCAAAAATCATAAAATAATTCATATGACTTATAAAAATTATTTTTCATAATTTTTCGCTTCGTTACTTGGACAACATGTTACATTAACATGTTCACGTTTCCGAAATATTATCCTTCATAAAAGTCATAATAATTTCATTATACATAAATATAATTTTTAATAACTTAAAACATTCCTTTTTCTTATTTATTATTTAATTTTTTTAATATTTACAATAATTTCTTTATATATAAATTATATAATTTAATATTATATAATTTATATATTTACACTCTCATTTCTTAAATAATTTCTTAAATTCCTCCATAATTATCAATAAATCAATATTTTCACATTTACTAACTCTCTCATTATTTTAATTTTCTTATATAAATTATATAATTTATTCTTATATAATTTATATAATTATAATTTCCTTTATACACTACATTAATTTTCTTATATAAATTATATAATTCATTATTATATAATTTATATAATTACATTTCTTCTCAATAATTTCTAAATTTTCCCCATAATTCTTAAATCAAAAATCAATAATTACAATTTTATTAACTTCCTCATTCGCTTTTTGTTTAAAATTGGATTAATTTAATTATTAATCCTTTTACTTCCACAATTAAACATAACACATATATATACAAATGTATATATATTCATATCTAATAACATTATTTAAATAATGATTCCTGCGCCTTCACAATAATTTTATTGTACAATTTATTGTACCTTTACATATAATTTCTTTTATTTTTCATAAATTATTTTTAAACAATTTATTTACTTTTCAATTAATTTAAATCCACATCAATTATCACCATCTCTATACTGATTTAATTTTATCAATTAAATCCCTTCACATACCTTAAATCACATAATATAATAATTAGTTTAAACAACCTTGAAAATTTTATCAATTAAATTCTCATTTAATATTATTAAAGAAATCCTGGAAATTCGGATCCTCACATAAATACATGTATTAACTATATTAAACAATGAATATACCTATATATCATAGTTTTAGAATTCTAGATCATCAAAATCATTTTTTATCGGTTAAAAATATATTTTAACCGTTCAAATCATATCTAAGCTATAAATATGAAATATAAGAAGGGTTGGAACACTTTTAAACCTTGATGACTTGTGTGTTCTTCTTCTTCTTCTCCTACCAAAGAATGATATGAGGCTTTGTGTCATACACCGAGAACTTTCTCTAGTTATTTTCTTCAACTCACAAGTGTATCTTTATTTCCCTCTTGGAAATGCTTCCTCTTTGTCTCTCTAGAAATGCTAGGAAATGAACTAACCAACATAGCTCATGTGTGGAGCATGTTATTTATAGGACTTCACTAATCCATCATCAACTCTCTTAATTCACCATCATAGTCAATTTAGTGCTTAATTATAATTACTATTGGAGTGAATGATCATTTGTAATATCCCGGATATTTAAAT
Organism: Hedera helix; assembly: GCA_947179155.2. Classification (NCBI taxonomy): domain Eukaryota; kingdom Viridiplantae; phylum Streptophyta; class Magnoliopsida; order Apiales; family Araliaceae; genus Hedera; species Hedera helix. Next base: position 23,207,686 of record OX359266.1, read on the forward strand.
GAATTAGAAATAAAATATTTAATATTTAATAAAGGTTGGAGTTTGATAACCTAGTAGTGATAGATAAATAGAGGTCCAAATTTAATTTAACGGACTAACTTAGATATGGTGATATCAAAATTTTTGATAAGTTAGCAAGTAAAGTGATAATTCAATAAACTTGACTAACAACAAGTCTAATTAAATTAAGAGAATTAATTAGTGGAGTTATGTAATTATGCGACGTGGTTGCGTGTAAATTAAATATGTATTTATATGAATATATATATATGCGTGCATATTTAGTAACATAATTTAATGGTTAATTAAATTGTGATAAATAGATAGATTAATATTAAATTAATCCGAATTGAATTAAAAGGTTTATTGTGGAATTAATTTATTCATTAATCAACAATTATGCAAATTGTTGATAAATTATTTGTGAGGAATAATTATGTAAATTATATAATTATAAATTATATAAAGTAGTTGAATTAATTAAAGGAGATTAATAATTATATATATTGTACAATATTTAATTTCATATATATGTACATATATATAAAGGGTTTAAATTAATTGAGAAATTTTAAATAGTAATTGAATATATTAAATGAATATATTCTATAATTAAATAAATCATTGTAAATGATTTATGGGATTGAGAAATTTAATTATACAATTATTTGTGTAATATTAATTAAATAATTAAATAAATTATTTAAATAAGAAATTGAGTAAATATATTATTATTTTAATGTATTTTCGGGTAAATGGAATTATTTCCATAATTGATGAGAAATAAATTATTTAATGTAAACGTATTAAATAATTTAATTTATGGCGTAAATAATATATATTAAATTATATATTGTATTTATTTAAATTTCATAATTTATTGTGAAATTGTTTTTGAGGTAAGGTGATGTGTATAAATAATATATATAGATTATATATATTATTATTAGCAAACACACTCTAAAGTTTTAATATCAAAATAATTGACAAGTTGTCATTAATTAAATATTCAATTAAATTGAATATAATGAGTGAATTAAATATAATAAATTAATTAATATGATTATTAATTAATGTAAATAATGTGAAATATTAATAATAATATTTATTAGTCCATTTAGTAATTTAATACTTATGGGTTAAAATGTTTAATTATTTATTCAATCTAATTATTTATTTAATCATGGATTGAATAATTAATGTGTAAATTATTAAATTAGCCCAACATGGGTCAATTAGTAGCCCAAGTGGAGAATAATAAAATTTGACAATTTAGTAGCCCAAACAATTTAATAGAAGCCCAATTGGTATTTTAAATTAAAGCCCAATGATTGGCCCACTTGGAAAATACTTAATTTAACTATTATTAATTTAAAAAGTGACTTGGACAATGAATTTGGGACAAGAAAAGAAGAAGTCAGCCGACATGTTGAATGAGGGAGAGAAAATTTGATTTTTCTTGTTTATTTTAGTTTATTATTTATTTATTTAAATTAAGGTTGCTTGTTTGATTTTTTTAAAATACATGGACCATCCCTCCTTTCACCAACTTTAGTCCTTAAGCCATTTCTTGTGCAAGTATCCAATATAGGTGCATGATGGTCTAGATTAATAGATACATATGTGTATCTAATATTTTGTAAGAGTATACTTACAATTTTGGAAATTTTTGTAGTCATTTCTTCTTCTTCCACTTTTCAAGTTAGAGAGAGTTGAGAGAAATAGCTTGGGTAAGAAAATATTTGAGAGCATGGAGAAGGTAGAGAAGGAGATCTTGGTGCATATCTTCAAGTTGCACAACCCATTTTGGAAGAAAAATGAAGATAGTCATTAGAATGAGGTAATGGTTATTTTAAATCTACCTTTGTTTTAAATTAATTAAACCATTATGTTGGTATAAATATGCTAATATAGTTAGTCATGTGTATTAGTAATATTTATGTCATGCTTGAGTTTAATATGCTTAGTTTGTGTTTTGGTATAATTTATATGCTAAAAACATGTGATTGGTGGTGATAAATCAAGTCTTAAAATAATGACAAGAAATTTATTTTTATAAAATTTAGATTTAATGTTATAATATTATAGAACATTAAATCATGAGAAAAACAAAGTTTGAATCACTAAAAATGGAGTTATACACAAAAAGTTATGATTTGTGTTAGTTTATGTGATGTAAAAATTTTTATAAAAAATTTTAATATTAAATCATGAAAAATTAAAATTTTCATGTTATAAATTGATACCAAGTGATTGGTAATTTTTTTGGATTTTTAAAGCTTACTTGAATGTATAATTTTTATTAAAGTGGTGTATTAAAATTACTATTCACAATCTGCTAAGAGGAAAGAAAAAGGGGGTGCCGCGCAATGCGCGCGACCCTGTTCATTGTCGTACGCGGAGCTAAAAACGACGCCGTTTTCCCTATAAAAAACGTCGCCGCGCATAACGCGCGGAAGCCAGCCGACATATCCCCAAAACGGTGCCGTTTTGGGGCCTCTAATTTCTTAAAGCGCGCAATGCGCGGGCGTAAGTTTTCGGCAGAAATTACCATAATGCCCCTCCGTTCGGTTTTCTAATTAATTACGAAATTGCCATCGGTCCGGTTTTTCAGTTTATTTACGATTTTGCCATTCTGGATAATTTAAATTAATTTAAATGTTTAAAAATTAATTTAAAATTATAACAAAAATATTAATAATACAAAAATGATATTTAGGTGTTGAATATTATATTTTTCAAATATAATAAGTATTTAGGATTAATATTTAAATGTTGTAAATATTAATCTAGTTAGTTTAATATTATATTTTTCAAATATAATAAGTATTTAGGATTAATATTTAAATGTTGTAAATATTAATCTAGTTAGTTTAATATTATATTTTTCAAATATAATAAGTATTTAGGATTAATATTTAAATGTTGTAAATATTAATCTATTTAGTTTAATATTATATTTTTCAAATATAATAAGTATTTAGGATTAATATTTAAATGTTAAATATTAATCTAGTTAGATTAATATTATATCTTCTGAATTTATGATTAATATTAAATAATAAACAAGGATGATAAATTAATTAATTATTATTTAATTATTATTAAATAATAATTAAAGACAACTAAGATTGGGTATTTAATTATTTGTTATTTGATTAACTTTAAATAATAAATAAATTCAGTTAGTTATTATTTATTATTAAATAATAACTAATGATATTTGAGTATTTACTATATAATTTTATTATTTATTATTTAATTAACTTTAAATAATAAATGAATCTAGTTAATTAGTTATTATTTATTATTAAATAATAACTAAAGATATTTGATTATTTTTAATATAATATAATTATTTATTATTTGATTAATTTTAAATAATAAATAAATCTAGTAAGTTATTATTTATTATTAAATAATAACTAAAGGTAGTTAATTACTTACTATTTAATTAATGATAAATAGTAATTAAATGAAATTAGACTTAATGAAATAAAGAATATGTCTTTTAACTCTTTTGTTTAAACAATTATAACAAATTGTTTAATAGTTTAATAAGTGTTTAACACTTGAGAAAATTATTTTCTAACTTATTAAATTATTAACCTAATATGATTGAGGGTCTATAAGGTTAATAATATTGTTTTGACTGATGTATATCATGTGTTAGTACTTATGTGGTAGATAAGTTCCTTAGTAAGCGTATAGTTGTGCAAATACGTCGTATTAATTATTAGACCAACTTTATTGATGTTAGGTCTTTCAAAGCCAGTTAGTTAAAGCTAGACATTAATTGTAGCTGAGCAAACAGGCAAGTTTCCTAAATCCTACTCAATTTATATTCGAGCAGGATATATTATTTTATTGTTCAAGTCCCTAACTCAAATTCAAGTTATTACGTTTCAAGCATGCTATGGTTTAATTTTGTATAATTATTCCACATCTTTAAATTGTTGATTCGCACATAGTGCTTGTTGCATGTGTTCATCAGGTATGAAAGGCTGATCACCTTCATTACCATAAGGTTCAGTTAAAATTGTTCATGGTCATTATTGACACTCACATTACTTGATTCAGTCATTCAATTATTGAAATTATGATTCGTACTCTTTCACAATTATTATATTGTTGAAAATCCGAAAGCTTGTTCTTTCTTTCAATCATGATATATCGTTATTGTATTTAAACTTGCTGAGCAAAGTCGTTGCTCACTCTTGCTATATCATGATAACAAATTTCAGAATAATACGAATGTCCGAGGAGAGACGGAGACAGAAGCAAAAGACAAGATTATAGTGTTATTCATTATAACTAAATTGTTATATGATGTAAGTAATTTTATAAACCTTTTTATGAATCTAAAGGTATATATGTAGGTTAAGGTTAGAAACCTTGGGAAATGTTGTAGAATAAACAATTTATGTTTATATATTCCGCATTAGTTATAGAAAGTGTATGAAGATGATGTATCGTGACGTACCAAGTCTAGGGTTCAAGGAACCCAGATTTGGGGGCGTTACAGGTTGGTATCAGAGCTGATAGGTTATAGTTCTTAGGTAGCAGTACCTTAGGCTATAATCATGGAAAGATAATGAAGACAGTGAAAGGATAAACTCAGATAGAGTTTAGAAATGAACATATACAGTTCATAAATGAGGAAATAAATCTATATAGATACATAGATGTATGAAAAGATTCAAAGAAGGATCTTCAATGAGTGTAATCCAAATAAATAAAATAAGAATCAGGGAACACTTGATTCAAGAATTTAAAAAGAGAAGGATCGTACAGTAAAATGATCAGAGATGAATGATAAGATGATAGAATTAAACGATCCTAGAATAAAGGAGAAATAGTACAGTGAAATCAATTGTGTTATAAGATCACGATGATCATAGTAAAATCATGGAATGACAAATGGTCTGTTAAATGATTAAGAGGTTGTGTTGATAGCATGGTGCTATAACAATGAAGATACTGAAATAGTAACAAGTGGACTCTTGAAGTGTTGAGTGTGATAAGGTATGAATTGACAAAATTCATATCAAGTTAAGAGAAGTTAGAGGTTTGTAGGTTTTTAATTGAGGACTTATATTAGTGGCTGAGTTGTACAATTCCTTGTATGGGCGGGGAATTAGTGCTTGGTTTTAGAACCGCTTAGCTTTCTATATTGATACAGTGGTTGAGTTGAACAGTCCTTTGTATGGGCAGGGGATTTGTTCTTGGTTTAACGACCGCTTAACTTCCTATATTGATTAGTGGCTGAGTTGACCAATTTCTTGTATGGGCAGGAGATTGTGTTTGGTTTGACGACCACTTGGCTTCCTATAATGATAATCAACTGAAACCTGGTGTCGCGCTATTCACTATATGTATGTTGAGAAGGTGATTCTTTTCTCATGTGTATAACGGATAGGTAGAGGATGTTAAGATAAGTTCGTGTTCTGAGAACTGACACGCATAGTAAGTTCGTGACTCATAGTCATATGGTGGAGCCCCTCAGCGAATGGGCGACTTTGGCCTGACTAGGACAAGTTCCTCAAACCATATGATCGTGGTAAGTTGCTGAGCCCAAATACGTGGTAAGTTTGATGAACAGTAGGTATGGATAGAGTTAAGTAATCAGGTTAAGGCTATAATAGATATAGTTATTAAGCTGGAAAAGAACGTGGAGGAAAAAAAAAAAAAAATTTTGAGGTTTTTTTTTTGAGGTTTTAGGATATTCCAAATCTTCTAGCTATGCTAGACTTTGAAATTCTTAAAAATCGTGCCAAATTCGCACTTTTGTGCTTTTGAAAAGACAAATATATTTTTGAAATCATTAATGCATTTAGTGCAGAGATGATAACCGATGGAGTCATCAATGCAGAGTAACCTAGTGTTGGATGTATTTTTAAGCCCACTATGGTATGATGTAATATGACAAAGTCAAAATGATTTTTAGTATTTTGAAACGTTTAAAGAAGAGTCTATGCTAATTGTTTCGGCTAGACAAATTGTTTGAAAATATCAAAATGTATTTATAAAATCATCACACGCCATTAAAGCCATGGTGCAGAGATGAAAAGACGGAATCCTCAACGCACTGTTGCAACGGTGCGGTATCATGAAGTCCTATAAATGAATTTTTGTTATTTTAACTAATCTGAAATGATTTTTGAGTCGTAATATACGAACAGTTCAATGATGTGAGTCTATGTCATTTATTTTGACTGGACACTTTTTGGTCAGAAATGACTCGAGTTTTATTTTCCAATCCAACTTATGCTGGAGCGGAATTTTGTAGTAAGTCTGAGGTGAACAACCCCGTAATGGGGGATATGTCAGAGCCATGAATAAAGAACCCGCGAGGGGGCGCCCAACAGTGGTGGCATGCTGATATGGGTTGGTAAATCCAAAGAGTTCGACCCCGTGAGAAGTCGTTGTGCACAACGCAGAAGTACAATAGGCTGATCACCTAGCGTACACCTATGGAATGTTTTCAGTCTTTGTGATTGATAAACACTCTGTTTATAAGTATTTACAGAGATAAATACTATTTATTCGGAATTCAGTTAATTCCATGTTCACAGTCTTGATGACCCCTCAGCATATTATGAAAGTTTTAATGAATATTTTGATTTTCAAATTATCCTTCTGTAAGATATTGATTTTCAATTTATTCTTCTGCAAGATATTCCATTGTTCTGGAATTATGAGTTTAGAAGTATGAACTTCCTAGAAAAGGGTGGTCATAGAATTTGATGAGTAAAGAGTTATACTCAGAGATGAAAATTGGTAGAAATGTGTATGAGATAATTTCGGGGACGAAATTTTTAGAAGAAGGGGTGAATGTAATATCCCGGATATTTAAATGAATTAGAAATAAAATATTTAATATTTAATAAAGGTTGGAGTTTGATAACCTAGTAGTGATAGATAAATAGAGGTCCAAATTTAATTTAACGGACTAACTTAGATATGGTGATATCAAAATTTTTGATAAGTTAGCAAGTAAAGTGATAATTCAATAAACTTGACTAACAACAAGTCTAATTAAATTAAGAGAATTAATTAGTGGAGTTATGTAATTATGCGACGTGGTTGCGTGTAAATTAAATATGTATTTATATGAATATATATATATGCGTGCATATTTAGTAACATAATTTAATGGTTAATTAAATTGTGATAAATAGATAGATTAATATTAAATTAATCCGAATTGAATTAAAAGGTTTATTGTGGAATTAATTTATTCATTAATCAACAATTATGCAAATTGTTGATAAATTATTTGTGAGGAATAATTATGTAAATTATATAATTATAAATTATATAAAGTAGTTGAATTAATTAAAGGAGATTAATAATTATATATATTGTACAATATTTAATTTCATATATATGTACATATATATAAAGGGTTTAAATTAATTGAGAAATTTTAAATAGTAATTGAATATATTAAATGAATATATTCTATAATTAAATAAATCATTGTAAATGATTTATGGGATTGAGAAATTTAATTATACAATTATTTGTGTAATATTAATTAAATAATTAAATAAATTATTTAAATAAGAAATTGAGTAAATATATTATTATTTTAATGTATTTTCGGGTAAATGGAATTATTTCCATAATTGATGAGAAATAAATTATTTAATGTAAACGTATTAAATAATTTAATTTATGGCGTAAATAATATATATTAAATTATATATTGTATTTATTTAAATTTCATAATTTATTGTGAAATTATTTTTGAGGTAAGGTGATGTGTATAAATAATATATATAGATTATATATATTATTATTAGCAAACACACTCTAAAGTTTTAATATCAAAATAATTGACAAGTTGTCATTAATTAAATATTCAATTAAATTGAATATAATGAGTGAATTAAATATAATAAATTAATTAATATGATTATTAATTAATGTAAATAATGTAAAATATTAATAATAATATTTATTAGTCCATTTAGTAATTTAATACTTATGGGTTAAAATGTTTAATTATTTATTCAATCTAATTATTTATTTAATCATGGATTGAATAATTAATGTGTAAATTATTAAATTAGCCCAACATGGGTCAATTAGTAGCCCAAGTGGAGAATAATAAAATTTGACAATTTAGTAGCCCAAACAATTTAATAGAAGCCCAATTGGTATTTTAAATTAAAGCCCAATGATTGGCCCACTTGGAAAATACTTAATTTAACTATTATTAATTTAAAAAGTGACTTGGACAATGAATTTGGGACAAGAAAAGAAGAAGTCAGCCGACATGTTGAATGAGGGAGAGAAAATTTGATTTTTCTTGTTTATTTTAGTTTATTATTTATTTATTTAAATTAAGGTTGCTTGTTTGATTTTTTTAAAATACATGGACCATCCCTCCTTTCACCAACTTTAGTCCTTAAGCCATTTCTTGTGCAAGTATCCAATATAGGTGCATGATGGTCTAGATTAATAGATACATATGTGTATCTAATATTTTGTAAGAGTATACTTACAATTTTGGAAATTTTTGTAGTCATTTCTTCTTCTTCCACTTTTCAAGTTAGAGAGAGTTGAGAGAAATAGCTTGGGTAAGAAAATATTTGAGAGCATGGAGAAGGTAGAGAAGGAGATCTTGGTGCATATCTTCAAGTTGCACAACCCATTTTGGAAGAAAAATGAAGATAGTCATTAGAATGAGGTAATGGTTATTTTAAATCTACCTTTGTTTTAAATTAATTAAACCATTATGTTGGTATAAATATGCTAATATAGTTAGTCATGTGTATTAGTAATATTTATGTCATGCTTGAGTTTAATATGCTTAGTTTGTGTTTTGGTATAATTTATATGCTAAAAACATGTGATTGGTGGTGATAAATCAAGTCTTAAAATAATGACAAGAAATTTATTTTTATAAAATTTAGATTTAATGTTATAATATTATAGAACATTAAATCATGAGAAAAACAAAGTTTGAATCACTAAAAATGGAGTTATACACAAAAAGTTATGATTTGTGGTAGTTTATGTGATGTAAAAATTTTTATAAAAAATTTTAATATTAAATCATGAAAAATTAAAATTTTCATGTTATAAATTGATACCAAGTGATTGGTAATTTTTTTGGATTTTTAAAGCTTACTTGAATGTATAATTTTTATTAAAGTGGTGTATTAAAATTACTATTCACAATCTGCTAAGAGGAAAGAAAAAGGGGGTGCCGCGCAATGCGCGCGACCCTGTTCATTGTCGTACGCGGAGCTAAAAACGACGCCGTTTTCCCTATAAAAAACGTCGCCGCGCATAACGCGCGGAAGCCAACCGACATATCCCCAAAACGGTGCCGTTTTGGGGCCTCTAATTTCTTAAAGCGCGCAATGCGCGGGCATAAGTTTTCGGCAGAAATTACCATAATGCCCCTCCGTTCGGTTTTCTAATTAATTACGAAATTGCCATCGGTCCGGTTTTTCAGTTTATTTACGATTTTGCCATTCTGGATAATTTAAATTAATTTAAATGTTTAAAAATTAATTTAAAATTATAACAAAAATATTAATAATACAAAAATGATATTTAGGTGTTGAATATTATATTTTTCAAATATAATAAGTATTTAGGATTAATATTTAAATGTTGTAAATATTAATCTAGTTAGTTTAATATTATATTTTTCAAATATAATAAGTATTTAGGATTAATATTTAAATGTTGTAAATATTAATCTAGTTAGTTTAATATTATATTTTTCAAATATAATAAGTATTTAGGATTAATATTTAAATGTTGTAAATATTAATCTATTTAGTTTAATATTATATTTTTCAAATATAATAAGTATTTAGGATTAATATTTAAATGTTAAATATTAATCTAGTTAGATTAATATTATATCTTCTGAATTTATGATTAATATTAAATAATAAACAAGGATGATAAATTAATTAATTATTATTTAATTACTATTAAATAATAATTAAAGACAACTAAGATTGGGTATTTAATTATTTGTTATTTGATTAACTTTAAATAATAAATAAATTCAGTTAGTTATTATTTATTATTAAATAATAACTAATGATATTTGAGTATTTACTATATAATTTTATTATTTATTATTTAATTAACTTTAAATAATAAATGAATCTAGTTAATTAGTTATTATTTATTATTAAATAATAACTAAAGATATTTGATTATTTTTAATATAATATAATTATTTATTATTTGATTAATTTTAAATAATAAATAAATCTAGTAAGTTATTATTTATTATTAAATAATAACTAAAGGTAGTTAATTACTTACTATTTAATTAATGATAAATAGTAATTAAATGAAATTAGACTTAATGAAATAAAGAATATGTCTTTTAACTCTTTTGTTTAAACAATTATAACAAATTGTTTAATAGTTTAATAAGTGTTTAACACTTGAGAAAATTATTTTCTAACTTATTAAATTATTAACCTAATATGATTGAGGGTCTATAAGGTTAATAATATTGTTTTGACTGATGTATATCATGTGTTAGTACTTATGTGGTAGATAAGTTCCTTAGTAAGCGTATAGTTGTGCAAATACGTCGTATTAATTATTAGACCAACTTTATTGATGTTAGGTCTTTCAAAGCCAGTTAGTTAAAGCTAGACATTAATTGTAGCTGAGCAAACAGGCAAGTTTCCTAAACCCTACTCAATTTATATTCGAGCAGGATATATTATTTTATTGTTCAAGTCCCTAACTCAAATTCAAGTTATTACGTTTCAAGCATGCTATGGTTTAATTTTGTATAATTATTCCACATCTTTAAATTGTTGATTCGCACATAGTGCTTGTTGCATGTGTTCATCAGGTATGAAAGGCTGATCACCTTCATTACCATAAGGTTCAGTTAAAATTGTTCATGGTCATTATTGACACTCACATTACTTGATTCAGTCATTCAATTATTGAAATTATGATTCGTACTCTTTCACAATTATTATATTGTTGAAAATCCGAAAGCTTGTTCTTTCTTTCAATCATGATATATCGTTATTATATTTAAACTTGCTGAGCAAAGTCGTTGCTCACTCTTGCTATATCATGATAACAAATTTTAGAATAATACGAATGTCCGAGGAGAGACGGAGACAGAAGCAAAAGACAAGATTATAGTGTTATTCATTATAACTAAATTGTTATATGATGTAAGTAATTTTGTAAACCTTTTTATGAATCTAAAGGTATATATGTAGGTTAAGGTTAGAAACCTTGGGAAATGTTGTAGAATAAACAATTTATATTTATATATTCCGCATTAGTTATAGAAAGTGTATGAAGATGATGTATCGTGACGTACCAAGTCTAGGGTTCAAGGAACCCAGATTTGGGGGCGTTACATCATTTGATTGACAATGTGAATGACAAGAGTAGTTAAGCTACTTTGATTTAGTGTGTGAAGGAAGCAACAAGAGCAAATCAAACCACCCCCTTGTGGGGACCACTAAATCTCAACAAAATGGGATTAAATCCCTCATTTTTACTTTATTTTTATAACTTATACATATATATATATATATATATATATATATATATATATATATATATATATATATATACTTGTATATATAAATGTTGACCAATTTAATTTTGAATACCATTTGGGCTCCACATTGGACTCTATGATTTAAATATATTTGGCTCATCCATTTAATTTGGTTGAGTTTAATTTAATTATTCTATTGGGCTAACATTAAATACCCTATGTTACATTTAATTAAAACAAACATCGGGCTTGATTAATTATAACTTGAATCAATATTTAATTAATTACATGGACTACTATGTTAATTTATTTAACTTAGTTTAATACATCAATTGGATTTATAATATAATCCAATTAGACTTACTTTAAATTATTTTACCAAATTGGGTTACTCAATTAACTCATCCAAAGTTAATTCTCATCACTACCTTCCTTCCTCTAGCATTTAACCAATGTTTGGTTAATTCCCTCTTGCCTACCAACTAGGGTTATTCAATTAACCCTACATTAGTTAATTCTCTGCACTCAATCAACACTTGAAAAATATTCTCCTAATACATTGACCATCATTTGACTTTAATGTGTTTGGGTTAAATGGATTACTTTGCATTGAGTTCTCTTATTTAATTACTTGGGCTACCCAACATAACTCACACATCTTCTATAACTTAGGCTAGGTAATTTATTTAGTTGCACTACATCCCATTATATACAATATTTGCCAACATAATTTAATTGGACTTATCTTAATTACCTCTTGGTCTATAACCTTTGAGCTTATTATTTAATTACCCACCTTCATGCAAGTATTCCCATATTGGGCTAACACCTATAATCCTTTTAGGCTAGTCCACTAGTAGTAATTTTAAATTATTTGGACCTCTATATAAATTATCAACAAGACTTTCAACCATTCAAATATTGGGCTTGTTTCAAATTCATTAATGCACTCTATACAACAGCTTAATAATTAAGTTATTTACTTAATTAATTAACTTCATAATATTGTCATTCTAGACAACCATTCTAGTTTTTCTATAACATTAACTCATAACTAATATAATTAATCTAGTTAATTATATTTCATGACTTCCCTTCTTACTTCACATTTTAAACTAATTAAATTATTAGTTTAATTGAGTATTTAATCTACTCATCTTCTTATTGGGCTAACAAGCACACATTAGGTGTATATATATTAATATCACCTTCACTTGTCAATTGAATTTATTTCCTTAATAAATTCTCTTCATGCGTTATTAAAATATTCACACATTTAATTTATAACAAATAAATTATGTTAAATAAAATGTTTACCCATTTTCTATACATCTCACTTCTACAATTCTAGGTTTTAAACCTTAACCTTTAATTTATTATTTAAAATCTCATTTAAAAATATTATAAATATCTGGGATATTACACTTGTCCACCTATTTCGATTTATTTTTATTATATTTTGTAGTATCTTTGGCCAATGTGTTGACTTTTCACTTAATGCAGCAATTTGACTCTAGTTTAAGACACTAGTTAATTTCTATTGGGCTCCGACAATTAATTCATTGGACTAACATTACTACTAGCATAACTTGACAATTAAATCAAGTATTGGGCTAGTCAGATTAATCTATATGATCACATATTATTGTTTACACGTCCATTACTTAAATTAAATTCTTGAGCTTGTTTAATCAACTCATTAGATTAGTCCACTAATAATTAATTATTTACTTGAACTATTAATTTATTCACATTAAACTTGACACATTAGGCTCATTTAATAGTCACATTAATTTAATCATATAATCTAATTAGATTTACTATATTCAAAATTAATTGAATACTTAATTAGGTTTACTAATTTATCAATTTATTAATATTAATTTCATTAGGTTAGTCCATTAATTTAATTAATGAAGTAATTGGACTTTCCTTTAATTACTTGTACAATCACTTCGTGATTATTTATCTTCACAATTGTCATTCAAGACCAATATTCAAGTCATATTAATTTAATAACAAAAACTTATCTTGCTCCTCACTAACTTTCTTAGTCAGTTCCACAACTTGCTGATAATGAATTTTTATACATATTTATTTAATATTTTTAGACTTAATTATTTATGAGTTTTTAAGTATTTTTATTATTTTATGTATTTTATTTATTATTTTGCATTATTATTATTTTTATATTATTTTTATTTATTTTTAATAATTTGATATTTTATTTTGTAGGAAAAAAAAGAATTAAATTAAAGTTGGAGGGCATTGTCGTAATTTTTGCAAGTGCTAGTGGAAAAACCGTGAATAACTGCGACATGGTGTTGGTTTGTAAAAATTAATAGACATACTATCAAATTGCATAAACTAGCGGAAGTACAGTAAAATCAAACTTACAAACCATAATTCAGGATCGATCTTTATGTGCAACTATTAATTAATAAAGAAGAAGTTAGAGAATTATACCCTTGTAGAACTCAAAACTTCAATGGGTACAAGTTCAACTCCAAGTCCTTCGCGTTCTCCTTGAATTTCACCGATTGGATTCCAATGATCAACGTTAGCCACCCAAGTATTTTGCCTCTAGAGGTAATCCACTAAGAAATAATAATAATTCAAGAAGTGGGCAATGACAAATCTTAGTTTTCTCTCTTTAGAGAATATGTGAGTACTCTCCCAAAACTTATGGAAGTATATGTGTGTACCCCTAACCCATAATAAGACTTCTCTTATTTATAGATATTGTTAAACATCCTTACACATTTAGGAATATGATTTTTAATTAAACTCCTAATCTAATTAAAAACTTAATTAACTTAATATAATAATTTAATTCCTAAACCATTTAGGAATTTAATTATTAATTATGAGAATGCTCTTATTAATTAATTCCTAAACCATTTAGGAACTAAATAATAATGATAATAGTAATAATAATAATAATAATAATAATAATAATAATAATAATAATAATAATAATAATAATAATAATAATAATAATAATAATAATAATAATAATATCCAAAATATTTCGATTATGATATGACAAGATCTAATTAAGGTTGTCGATTTAAAATCTAAGAACGATTGCTCGAGCATATCTTGAGCTATCTTAAAGAATATATATGACTCAAAAATGCGATAGTATACAACTAAGAGGTTAAAATCTTTAACCTAATTTGTGTTATGTGAATAGTAAATCTTGAATTGAGCTTTTAAATGTTATATGTGAATTATCTATGTATAGAATTTTGTGTTTTGGTTCAAACAGTTAACCTTAACACTTAATAAAAATCAGAAGTCAATTTAGGGCAAAAACCTAAATTAGAAAAAGAGTTAAACCCTAAACCCTAGGGTCTAAACCTTAAGAAATAACCTAGGCCTTCGAGCAAAACGTGAAGGTCAAATTGACATTCCGTTTCAAGATTCATCATTTCCACACTTTGAAAACACGTAACAGTCGATAAAAGTTTTTTTTCCTCAAAAAACGTGTAAAATTACTATTCATGAGGAAACATTTTTCGTTCGTTTGACTCTTCCTTTCATATATAGAACTTCTTACATTTCACAATATAGTGTTAATATGAAGTTTAGATGTCAGGAAACCAATAAAATTTTTTAGGAAAAAAGATGAAAATACACGATTTATGAGAAAGTGTTTGTCGTCTTTTTGACTGTTCTTTTCGACGTCTTGACATATCGTATTTCACGAAATAACATTTATATGAAGTATAAATGCTATTTAGCTAATAAAAGTTTTTCTCGAAAAACACTACTCATTTGAAAATTTTCTTCCGAATTTTAAAAATTCACATTCCTTAATAGCGTTTTTATTGACAGTAGATGCATTATGACCAATAAAATTTTTTCCCAAAATAGTTTTTGGAGATTACTATTCACATATACGGGACGAATACGTGACGAATACGGAAGGAATACGAAGGACAATACGAGTATATTGTAATGTATAATACGAGAATTATATGAGATTGATACGAGAATAATATGAGGTGAATATCAATAGAATACGAATATTATACAATGTGTTATACGAAAGAAATACGCATAAATATTTATGTATTATACTATTTAACTAATTAGTTGAAAACAAACTAGATTATAACTAAGAATCCAGGTGAAAATTTTTCGACCAATCATATTCAAGTATGATTAATTATTGACCAATCAGAGTCAAGCTAGACAAAAACAAGTTAAAGTAACCAAACTGGGGAGAACTAGCACGATTACAGAAACTAAAACTTAAAATGGACCAATCAGAACCAAGGAAACCAAACTAGCAATCTAGGTGAACATTTTGTGACTAATCACAGGAAAGGATGATGCAAGCATGACATCATCCTCAAAGAAGCACAAAGATGATGTCATCATGATGACGCTTGGTGGAGAAAAGTAAGTAAAGTTTAGGGTGCAAAGTGTAATAAGCCGGGGTAAAAATGCGATTAATGAAACTTGGTTTTTCTATAAATAGGAAGCTAAGCTCTTCATTTTTCTCATCTTTTTCAAGAGCAAAATCAAGAGCACAAATACTCTCTCTCTCTCTCTCTCTCTCTATATATATATATATATATATATATATATATATATATATATATGTATATATATACATATATTGTCATTCTCCGTGTTCTTCACGTGTTCTTGAGTCTTTCTACATTTTGTAGTAGTTATAATGTAGAATTTCAGTTCGTAGTTAAAGCTCATTGAACATACATCGTACCATGTATGATTTATCCGTTCTCCATTTTTTTCGTATGTTCTTGAGCATTTTTATAAATTATTTTAATCAATTATGCAAGCCGTTATAATGAACAAATTTTGTCAATTATAAAGTGTAATAATCACTTATGTAAGCAGTTATAATGCTCAAATTATTTCAAGTACAACAACCAAAAGCTCAAGAACATAGTAGTTACCACGTACGGTTTATCCGTTTTTAGTGTTCTTCATGTGTTCTTGAGCAAAAATCATGAATCTTTCTATGAGATGGTTTATGATTCATTATTTTTATGTTATAAAGTGTTATTGAGTCTTATAACATGATTTCTTAAAGAGTTAAAGCAAGCGGTACCATGTTTCACATGGTTAACCCTAAATATGTTGAGCAAAACATGCATACTGTTTGTTTTTGCTATTTTTTGAAAACTTAAAATCCGAATTAGTCTTAGAAATACAAATGAAAGTTGTAGATCATGAAATTATAAGCAATTTAGACTCAAAAATCACTTCAAAACGTTTTCTTATGATAAAGTTATGACAGTTACCAGAAATGACGTCAAAGCTGCGAAAAATAAGCATACCCTCGGATTTTGGAACCAAAAATTAAGGTTTTGAGTTAGCCAAGCCGACTAAACATTCCGCCAATGAAAATATTCTAGTTTAGTTATAAAAACATGTATAGAACAAGAAAATTTGATAAACTAACATTCGGTATGCGAAACCCTTTATATAGGCACTTTAAGCGATTATTGAAAAATCCTAATTGTGCAAAAAGATAAGTTTTCTACCCTTAGCCATTGTTTACTTTCTTTTGATGTGATTTATACATTTTGTAGAAACAACGTGTTATAAATCTTTGATATGTGAGTTATTGCTTCTTGTTTCGACATAACTTGAAAAATAAAATGCTTATTCGTGATATATTTTGAATCATGCTTTATTATATCAAACCAAGTCGTCTTGGGACAATCCTGACATGTGAAGTAAGCTGAGATGAACAAAAATGTATAGCTATTTGTAATTAGTCCAGTGGAAAGTATGTTATGCATAACATATGATGTCGTTAGGTTGATCCCCTTTCAATATCCACAGTAAAGGTTCTAAGTCGAAAGACAAAGAACAGTTTAAGGTCTAACCACCACTCAGTTTTACTATGTTAAGAACATTTGTTATATCAATTGTTGTGCCATGAATCCTTACAATCTATATCGGTGTGAGTACACTTATATGCTATGTGTTTAAGACTTGCTGATCATCTTAGCTCACCCTTACATAAACCTAAATTGTAGACATACAGAGAGCTCTGGCTCAAAGAAGAAAGGAAAGAAGAAACGCATAGACTAGTTTATTACTTTTTTTAATTGTTCTTAACTGTAGTCATAATGACATTTTATAATAAGAACAAGTTCTACATATGTAACCGAATATTATATTAATATTATCAGATTTTATCACATTCTCTTGTTATGTCTTTACTTTGATTAAACTTAGAATTATTAAAACTTAACACAGTATTAATAATGATCTATTTATCTAGATGATGATCTGTAAATAACTTGTAAGTGTTATACATACGAGACAGAACTAAGCGATGTTGACTGGTCAAATCCATCGTTAAGGTTCCTCGAAACTAGGTATTACTATTCTGAATGTCGGATAAGTAAGATTATTAATATGAAGAGATATCACTATAAACAAATATTTTTCGAATGAGGGTTTTAACTAGTTGGGTAATGTTCTGTACGGAAAGAGAATTTTGCACCGGACAAAGATATAACCATTTGTCACGGATAAAGATGCAAACATTTATCATCGGGTGAAGATACAAACATTCACCGCAAGATTCTCTGTTCCCAAGAGCTGTCCTAATGATTTAATGCCATGGATGTTAGAATATGTAAAGTTATAGAATATTTAAATATTAAGGATAAAATGTTATGATTGAATATTAAGTCTCTTGTATCAATTACAAGGACTTGATAGAAAATAATGAAAGATCTTTGAGAATTAAGATTAGAACTTTGTTTATGAATAAAGGGAATCATCTATAAACCTAATGATTTAACATTTATAGCGAGCACCAAGACGGCTATCGCACGTATAGTGATTTGGAGGCGTCACAATAAGACTCCTCTTATTAATTTAGAAATACTAAATAATAAATATTAGGCTACTTAATTTATTCTATCCCCATAGTATAAATTAAATATACTTAATTCATTATTACAATTATATCATTTACTTCTTAAATAATTATTTTTCTTTTGCGGTGTGACCCTTTAGGTTCTCCATATTAAACGGGTTATAGAATAAATTAATTAGAACTATTCTAATCTTATTTATATAAATAAATTAAACTATTTAATTTATTTAAATAAATAATATTTATTCCATAATAAGGGTAAGCCCCCTTAGCGATCAACGATTTTACAGATAATATAGATTTCAACATTTAATCACAAAAGAACCTATTCAGCGAATAACTACCGTAAAATTTAATCATTGTACCTCACAATGTCTCAATCAAATATAAGACATGATATTACTGTCAAGTCTTATTTTATTTGATTATATGAATTTCGATGCTTAAATGAATAACTATAATTAATGTAAATTAGAAACTACTTTCTAATTTTCATTCAGGACATTCCCTTCTTTTACTAGAAGTGATAGATTATTTATTGATCATTCACATATGTATAACTTATTATATCTGATCATACCATCTAATACACCCTAAAGGTTTTAAGGAATATGTCAAAATATAATTCATTATATACAAGATACTATGATGATCTCAAGTCCAATGATCAATTGTACTACTATCACAAAAGGAACTCCTATTGACAAACAAGTAAGACTCCATTAGGTGTTCCTTGACTGAGTCACGTTCAGTGAACTTATTCTTTAATAAGCACCTACATACTTGCTTTAGTGTCTCTGCACAAATGATTATGATATCAATCATCCTCTTCATAAGAGCAAGCATAGTATGTACTAATTTATCTGGATTCATTAATCCCTATTTTAGTGATCTCATGATTAGGAACAATTTTAGTTTTGAACTATCCTGAATTTAGATCTCATTAGCATGATCATCATCATGATTCTAAAAGTATTGCTCAACAACTATGGGTTTATAACAATTAATATCATCTATTAAATATGGATAAAGAAAATACCTTTGTATAAATAAACTTTTATTAATAAATGAATAAGATTACAAAGTATATTCTACATCATATCAAATATGATTGGCTTGCATACATACATCTTTCAATCTCCCACTTGCAAAATCTTTACTATGGCATTGATATGTTTGTGTAAATCAATTTTGATGGTAGTATGCTTGGAAAGATTCATATATGTGTTGTATGAGTTTATAGAGTTGGTAAATTGACTCTTTATTAATTATATGAAAAAGGGGTATAAGAGCTCAAAGTTGGTTGTTATGAATTTTTTTGTTAAGTTTTGTAAAATCCTATCAAGAGGTGATTTTTGACCATTTTGAATATTTAATGGTGGAACGAAGTTGAATGACTTACTTTTATATATTTATACGTGTTCACATTGATTTGGTGGTCTTTTGATGAAAACGAATACGAACGTATATTTTAGGCGATCAAAATCATTCGTAAGAACCTAAAAATTATTTTACGTCAAAATAATGCCATTTGAAAATATAAATTATTTTTGAAGGCCTAGATAAGTCTTAAATGTGTTATGTATGCTAAATCAACTTTTGGAATGAAGTCTTGCAAAGTATGGAAAAAAATAACATGTGAGTCGCTTTGAAATTTTTTTTAAAAAATAATTTTTTTTGGATTCTGATGAAGAGCAACCCTGTTTTTGTATGTTAAAAGAGGGTCAGGGCCCTGTTCTATTTTCAAAGGCAAAGTGAAAGAAGGTTGGGGGTACTGTTTTGTGAAGAAAAAGAGAGTCGGAGCCTTGTTATAGAGTTACAAATTTTCATATTTTATTATCATGTGATGCAATATTAAGCTGCTTTAAGATGGTATCATGTTATGTAAACCTATTTTTGATAAAAAAAAAAAATCTATTTGGTAGATGTTAAGGTGCAATGGAACGATGTGATATGTGTTAGGTTATATGTAAAGGTAGACGGTGACATTAATGTCGAGTTAGAGCAAGTAATGTGTAATGTGTTAGTGGTAAAGGGTTATGTATATAACTAACTAGTGGGTTGACATTATTATATGTAGGTCATAAGCATGATGAGGTAGTAACGATAAAAGTAATTAAGGACAGAGGCAAGTATTCTATTCGAACTAACTTTTGAGATTCCTTTGATGAATGAAATTTAAATAGGCACATTTAGAAGGGGGGTTGAATAAGTGTGGAGTAAACTATGACCAATTTATGTAAATTAGACTATCTGTCAAGGAATGCAGTTTACCGTATTATCTTATTCAGTTTGCCAAATCACTTGCTGTATTAGTCTGAAAATAATCTGCTTATATTTATTTGAAAAACGACTCTGATTATGTTGTTTTGTAATTCTGAAAAATAGTTACTGATATATATATATATATATATATATATATATATATATATATATATATATATATATTTAGAAATACAAATATATGTTAATTAATTAACTTTGAAATTCAAAACACACAATTAAAATATTTCAACCAATCACATCAACACGAAGAATATTTACGTGGTTCGGCCCCTAACCTTTATTCTAGTGGCCTACTCCACGTCCAATATCAAATGATATTGGAGACTCCTTTTATTAAATAAAATACTCACAAGGTAACAATGTTACACAACACGTTTTTCAATTGACCCAAGCACACTTGCTCAACTTGTGCACTTATGCACCTCTCGAGTACTTATACTCACTTGAACACTTTTGTTCCCTAAGCACCTATGCTTCCCAAAAACTGTTTGTAACACAACTTAAACCAATACTTGGATTAAACAAAATAAACCCAGAACCTCAATCTAGTACTTCAAGAAACATAATTAAATGATTAGTACACAAAACAAACTTATGATCACAGTAACATATATATTCAATTCAAAGCTTTACTAATGCAATGAAGTGATCGAAATATGTAATATCACCAGTTTGATTTTTCAAAGTGGAGTGATAATCACGTGGCTTGAACGTACAGTGAATACACAAAAACTTTTCTTTGTGTAGCTAGACAAGATGCTGTAAACTGACTATTGCACTTTTGTGTATTGTATATATTGACTTCGGTAGTTCCAGCAATCAACGTGACACACTATATATAGGTGTTGAAAGATATAGACATTATAGTGAAAGATGCTTTAACATGAAATCTGCCTTGCTTTACCGTAGGTGACAAAGGTAATGATTGACCAAGATATTTGTATATTCCAAAGCAAGATTTCAACAAAGATACATTTATACCCGTTACTAATAGATTGCCCATTAATTTAGCTTTTTTCAATCAATTAAGCCACGTATGGAAAGTTCACCCAATCAGTTCGTATTGACATGTTTAGATTTGAAATTCCCTGATTCAAGGCACCATGTACAATCATGCCAGAATATGTTTTATTTGATATAGTTTCCTTATAAAGCCACTAATTAATTTAACGTATTTAACTCAATCAATTATGGAAGAAATTAACTTAACAGATTTTATATACTCTTTCCAAAAAGCTGAATAATAGTTGCATGGTTTTTATTACACCCAAGTATTATTATTATTATTATTATTATCATGCAAATGCAAACCTATAGCTTTGATTTGAAATATATATAAAACTGTGATCTTACAGAATATTCTAGAATCCTCCATTCTTCATTCCATCTTGATTCTTGGTTGCATTGTCGTTCAATATGGTGAGTTGAAAAACCAACCTTTAAAAATCTGCATGAAAAGTACCAATAAGGTTTATTTTATTTAGCCATGTCATCATTAAAATCATAGGATAGAATATGGCGAAACCAACATTCTCCCCCTTTTTGATGATGACAACAAAATTAATTTAGGCTCCCCCTAAAACCATGCATACCATAAATTTAAACCCAACAGGTCAATACAGTCCTTGTAGTTCTCAATTTAGCATAGCTGTTTCAGGCTCACTATATAAAAAAGCATTAATCAACAATAATCTATTTTGTCTCCCCCTTTGTCATCATAAAAAATAGTAACAAAGATCACATGAGTAATTAAAAAAACCAGAGGACCAAAACAAAACAGAATGAAAATAGCTATTAGACCAGTTTGAACATTGGGAGGAACACGATTAGTAAAATAGCGACGATAGGAGGAGCACAATTAGTAAAATAGCGACGATAAATAGCTATTACATCAGTTAAGCTCCACAATCTGAACATTAGGAGGAGCACGATTAGTAAAATAGCGACGATGAATAGTGCGAGCAATGCGTTCAACCAAGGAAAGTTCATTTGCAAACTGAGGAGGTCGAGGGATAACAGTCTTTGGAGGTAGGTCCATCCCTATGAAATTTCCACGAAATTCTGCAAGCCAATTTCACTAAGGCCATTCGGGAACAGGGGATGAAACACGACGAATACGAGGTTCATTCATATATTCCCCGATTTGATTAAAGCGATGAGCGGCAAAGTTGCTCAAGACACCTACTTGACTGCTCACAAATTTAAGTTCTTGACTCAATTGACAGGCATTTCTATTCACCTTTGTCTGCAGAGCAGCAACCATGGCATTAGTCTGAATCTCGAACCCAGCATGAAGATTAATAAACTCAGATTTCAGATCACGATACATGACAGCAGTAGCAGGGGATGCCATGTATAATTGCCCCTGTTCAAGGGACGTTATCCTCTGCTTGATGTCCAGTATATCAGTCTTCATTTCAGTTTGGTTAGTCAGAATTTGAGTAAGAAGGGACATGAGTTCAGGAGGGGTACCAAAAGACGCAAAGTTGGGTGTGGCAGATTCAGGAGGAGGTACCTTTGGTAAGCGAATGAACTGACCATCACAGAAAGCTAAGTGAGATAGTTTCAAATTATCAGAATCAATAGAGTCTACGAGAGTGACTAAGGCTTCATCTTCCAACGATACTTCAAAGTGATGGAATAAACGAGTGAGAATGGCCCCATAGGGTAGACATTTTTTAACCTGATGTATACAATTGAGCATATGTTGTAGCATCATAGAGGCGAGATTAAACGGTACACCACAAAGAATCATAGCAATCACAACCAAATCTTGGAAAGTAAAAGCAGCCCCACCACCAAGACGTGGTAATAAATTGTACCTTAACACTTTGTGAATAATGCAGGCTACGGGTGACACATCCACTATTTGGGGTAAAAGAACAACGTCTAATAATGGGTCATTTCGCACAATACGTAATTGCTCGAGTGGAGTGAATGGGTGATAGGCTGCCCCTTTTAACGTGAAAGGACAGATACCAGAATGTGGGATTGACAGAATATGGCCCAATTCGGTGACAGTGAACTCTATGGATTTGCCTTTAACAAAGGTACTATAAGACTCCTCTTTATGCTCAAAATTAGTGTAAAATTGTTGAATCAATTTAGGATAAGCAAGGGATGGAGGAAAAACCATAGTAGCAATACCAGATGATTCAAAACAATGTTTTAGACGAGAGTTTTGGTAAAGAAGAACATCAATGGACTTCTCATAGACGATTGTTTTGGACACAATGGAGGTTCTATAGCGAGATTCAAAATTCAGACCCCTAAAAAAGCTATTAGAAAGATTAGGAGAGGAAGTTACCGGCCGAGATGCATGAGAACGCTGACGAGTGGGAGTAGTACGTTTCTCTTTCCCCTTTGATTTCCTCTTCTTGGATAAGCCAGGGTTATCGGACTTGGTATGATATGATATGGTTCCGGGTGCTTCCTTCTCGGTTGGAGCTTCATTTTGCTGAGTGTTTAACTCACTGGGTTCAGAAGGGATTGAGGATAGGAGTATTTCATCCTCTGATTCGGACATCTCCCTCAATCGTTTTGCTTGTCTGGTTCTCATAGTGAAAAGCTTGAGATGGATAACAATGACAGTTAGCACTTAGCACGAAGAAGGAGGAGATGAGTGGTCACGGTTAAATAGTAAAGTAAGTGAGAGGATTTATGGTAAACCCAAAATTACCGCACGAGAATCGAAAATTAATTTTCCAAATTGAGACACTTACCAAGTTGGATACCAGCTAATTTGAAAAAATTACTCAGTTAATCCCAAAAATTTCTGTTAATCACGTGATCCAGAATAAAGTAACTTTCAAAAATTTAAACTCTTATTTAGTTACCATTAATATTTTGAAGAGAGAAATTTTTTTTAACTATATTAAAGAATTAAGATGGTTTACACAGAATGCAAAATATTTTCAATTAAAGACCAGTGATGCACATAATATCATTCAAGTATAATTCAGTAAACCACATAAGGAGTAAACAGTTAGTCAAATGATGCACATCCCAAGTTCTCTTCTTAGTGTACAAAACCGTTCTTCACTTAAGGGTTTAATGAATATGTCAGCCAACTGATGCTCGGTGGGAATGAATATTAATTTAATCAAATCCTTTTCCTACATTATCCCGTAAAAAATGATGTCTCACTTCTATGTGTTTTGTACGTGAGTGCAATACTGGATATTTTTGATATATCAATAGTGCTAGTGTTATCACAGTAAATTGGCACATTTTGGCATATAACATCAAAGTCACATAGAGTTTGACGCATCCATAAAATCTGAGAGCAATAGCTTTCGGCGGCTAAATATTCTCCCTCAGTTGTTGATAGTGCGACTGAGGTCTGCTTTTTACTATGACAGGATACTAAGCTTTGTCCCAAAAATATACAAGCACCACTGGTGCTTTTTCTATCAATTTGACAACCTGCATAGTCTGCATCTAAATAGCCTATTAGATCAAAATTATTGTATATGGGATAAAACAAACCAAAATTTATTATCCCACACAAATACTTAAAAATTCTTTTAATTCTTTTGGTTTTTCTTGAAAACGAGCACATAAGCACACACTATACATTATATCAGGTAGTGATGCAATCAAATATAGTAAACTTCCTGTCATACCTTGGTATTTAGTTACTTCTACATTAGTTCCTGTATCATCATATGTAAGCTTAATAGACGTACTCATTGGTGTTGTCTTTGACTTTGATTTATCAAGACCAAATCTTTTGAGCAATTCTTTTGTATATTTGGTCTGATGTATGTAGATACCATACTTGTCTTATTTTATCTGGAGCCCCAAGAAGTAATTAAGTTCGCCCATTAAGCTCATATCGAACTCCTTATGCATACACTTAGAAAACCACTCACAGAGGTTATAGTTAGTAGCACCAAAGATAATATCGTCTACACATATTTGAACAATAATAATATCTTTCTTTTCATGTTTAATAAACAAAGTAGAGTCAATTTTACCTCGTGTGAAACCATTTGAAAGAAGATACTTACTTAGCCTTTCATACCAAGCCCTCGGAGCTTGCTTTAATCCATATAGCGCCTTTTTGAGCTTATAAACATGGTTAGGATATTTCTCATGTTCGAATCCGGGAGGCTGCTTTACGTAAACTTATTCACTTATATATCCATTAAGGAACGCACTCTTAACATCCATTTGATGTAACTTGAATTCTTTGTATGATGAGAATGCTAGTAAGATCCGAATTGACTCCAATCTTGCTACGGGGGTGAATGTTTCTTCGAAATCAATTCCTTCTTGTTGGTTGTACCCTTGAGCCACAAGTCTTGCCTTATTCTGTGTTATTGTACCGTGCTTATCAAGTTTATTTTTGAACACCCACTTGGTTCCTGTAATTGAAGTTTCCTTTGGTGGGGGTACCAACTCCCATACTTGACATCTTTCAAATTGTTGTAATTCTCTTGCATTGCAAGTAACCAATTTTCATCACGTATAGCTTCTTTTGCATTCTTTAGTTCTACTTGGGATAGGAATGCAGAAAATGCACATAAGTTTTGAGCTCCTCTTCTTGTTGTAATGCCACGATTTATATCTCTAATTATGTTTTCTGGAGGGTGATTTTTAACAAATCTAGCTGTTTTGGGCATTGATGTACTTGAAATCTGCTCCTTAGGTTGAGCTGAATCCGACTCGGTCGTTTCTTCATCATTTTCTGCTGAGTCTAATTCTTGTTCATTTTTGTTCTGCCAATTCGGTTTGCTGTTTGTTTGTATCCAATATGTCTTTCTGAGCAGTTTGGTTGACTGGAACTGTAGCAGTTTCTAAAGCACCTGCATCCCCGTCTCTTTCCTTTGGTAGATCATTGTTAGTCTCATTAAAACGAATTTGAATAGATTCTTCGACACATGATTTATCATTGTTGAACACACGATATGCTTTGCTATGTGAAGAATAACCAAGAAAAATACCTTCATGTGATCTAGCATCAAATTTTCCTAATTTACCACTTGTGTTTAGGATAAAGCATTTTGCACCAAAGACTCTAAAATAGATTATATTTGGAGTTCGATTATTTAATAATTCATATGGTGTTTATAAAATAATAGGACAAACAAACACTCTATTAAGAACATAACAAGATGTATTTACTGCTTCGGCCCAAAATTTCTTTGGAAGCTTGCTTTCTTGCAATAATGTACGAGCTGTTTTTTGTAACGTTCTATTCTTTCGTTCCACCACCCCATTTTGTTGAGGTGTTCTTGGTGCCGAGAATTCATGACTAACCCCTTTTTGATCACAAAATGGTATGAAATCTTTTTAAAACTCCCCGTCATGATCACTCCTAATCCGTAAAAGCTTGAGATTGTATTTTGTTTCTAAGTCCTTATAAGAATTTCAAAATCTCTAAAAGCTTCATCTTTAGATTTAAGAAATGTTACCCAAGTATATCTAGAATAATCATCAACTATAACAAAAGCATAAAATTTACCATTTAAGCTAGCATGCCTTTCTGGTCCAAATAAATCAAGATGTAAAAGTTATAGAGGTGAAGAGGTTGATACCTTGTTCTTTGAAATGAAAGAACTTCTTACTTGTTTACCAAGTTAACATGAGACACATAATTCTTTCTTTTTATAATTTATCTTTGGTAAACCTCTTACGAGATTCATTGTGGAAAGCTTCTTTATTAAGTCCATGTGAACATGTCCCAATCTTTGGTGCCATAGATTAGCTTCATCATGCACGGCTGCGAAACACATCTCCGAATCCTGTTGCTCAAAATCAAGTGTATATATATTTCCTTCCCTTTGTGCAACTAGAGTAGAATTACTAGAACCATGCAAAATAGAGCATTTACCTTTTTCAAATTTTACCTGATGTCCGTTATCCATTAATTGACTTACACTAATAAGATTAAATTCAAGACCTTCAACTAAATGAACATTTTCAATGTTAATCTTACCATTTCCTATTTTACCTTTACCAATTATTTCGCAAGTTTTGTTGTCGCCAAATGTCACTGTTCCATTTTTCTTCTTAAGAGATAACTCCAAAAATTTTGATTTATCGCCTGTCATATGGCGAGAACACCCACTATCTAGAATCCACTTTTGTGACGGAACTCTTACTTTGAGGCATACCTGCAATAAGAAACCAGTTTACTGTTTTGGTACCCATATCCTCTTGGGTCCATTTGTGTTAGTAACATGCAAACTACTTTTTCTTACCCACATCATTTTACCTTTCTTATTACAATTAATGTCTAGGTGTCCTATAATTCCACATTTTGTGCAAGTAGTAAAAGGAGAACAATGGTTTAATTTAAACTGCGATTTGGATTTTAACATTTTAACATTTTCCTTTTTATTTGTTACTTGATATCCAATTCCTTGTTTTTCTAAACTAGATATTTATTTTCCTAGCATTACATTTAAGTTCTCTTCTCCTTGAACAAATTTTACCAGAGATTTTTTTAATGATTATATCTCTTTTTGTAATTCTTTTCCATCATCATTATGATTATACTTGTAAGAGCTATCATTAAAGGCATCAATACATATATCTCTCATTTTTATTTCATTTTTTAATTTATCATTTTCACCATTCAGGAATTTTACCTTGTTGTATAGCATTTTGTTATAATTACCTAGAAAATCAATTTTAGCATTTAAAACTTTTTCATCTTTAGATGGTATTTCTTTTTCTTCATTTTCTTTAATTAATGTATCAACTTCATTCATTAAGGTGTTTATTAGATCTTTTAAATATGTATTTTTCTCTTTTAATTTTTCATTTTCTTCTTTCAAGAAATCTAACCTGGTTACCTCATTTGAGTCGTTTCCAAGTCCCATGAAGCATACTTGAGCTATTTCATCATTGACGTCTATTTCCACATTAGAATCCTCATCACTCCAAGTTGCAAGTGCTTTGTTCTTTTTCGTGTCTTTGAAGTTTGCTTTTCCTTTATTCTTTAGTTGAAAGCAATCCTTCTTTTAATGACCGGGACGTCCACACTCAAAACATGTATCTTCACTTTGTTTTCCTTTGAATTTGTTTGATGGAAAAACATTTCTTCTTTTGTTCTTCCTTTGTAGTAGTCCTTTGACCTTCCTTGTTATCATGGCTATTTTTTTGTCTGAATCGCCATTTGAGTCATCTTCATTTTCTGCGTTAAGAGCTAACACTTTCTTTCTAGGAGTTTCCTCCTCCTCATCATATCTTTTCAATTGATGTTCATATTCTTCTAGTTCACCAAACAAGGTTAATGTATTCATAATAGATATATTAGAAGAATCTTGTAAAGTAGTTACTTTTGATGCAAACCTTTTAAGCATGGCTTGAAGTAGTTTACGGTTTATCTCACTTTGTGGAATGGATTTGTCTAGTAACTTCAAAGAATTTATCAATGTGAGAAACCTTGCTTGTGCTTCCTTTATAGGCTCATCTTTTCCAAGCTTGAACATCTCGTAGTCATGCATGAGCATGCTTAGCTTTACTTCCCTTACTTTTGAAGTTCCTTCATGGCTTATTTTCAAAGTGTCCCATATTTCTTTTGCTGTGTTGTATGAGGAAACTTTGTCGATCTCGGATTGAACCATGCCACTTAGAAGAGTGTTCATAGCTTTGGAATCATAAGATGTCATATATACTTCGGTTGAGTCCATTTCCAACAACGTCTTTGGGCTACCATCACTCTTCCTTGGAATGACTGGACCATTCTCTACGACCCACCATTCCCATGGATCTCTTTTAAGGTAAATCCTCATTCGAAATTTCCAAAAATTGTAATTCTCCGCTCCATGTAGCAATGGTGGTCTATTAGTTGATTGCCCTTCTTGGATATTGCTTCTGAACTGTGCCATAGCAGAATCTTTCCTTACAAGTCGCCTTTAAGACCAAGATAAGTAGAGCCAAGCTCTGATACCAAATGAAATTTAAATAAGCACACTTATAAGGGGGTGGGGGGTGGGGGGGTGGGGGGTTGAATTAGTGTGGAGTAAACTATGACCAATTTTTGTAAATTAGACTATCTGTCAAGGAATGCAGTTTACCGTATTATCTTATTCAGTTTGCCAAATCACTTGATGTATTAGTATGACAATAATCTGCTTATATTTATTTGAAAAACGACTCTGATTATGTTGTTTTGTAATTCTGAAAAATAGTTACTAATATATATATATTTAGAACTACAAATATATGTTAATTAATTAACTTTGAAATTCAAAACACACAATTAAAATATTTCAACCAATCACATCAACACGAAGAATTTTTACGTGGTTCGGCCCCTAACCTTTATTCTAGTGGCCTACTCCACGTCCAATATCAAATGATATTGGAGACTCCTTTTATTAAATAAAATACTCACAAGATAACAATGTTACACAACACGTTTTTCAATTGACCCAAGTACACTTGCTCAACTTGTGCACTTATGCACCTCTTAAGCACTTATACTCACTTGAACACTTTTGTTCCCTAAGCACCTATGCATCCTAAAAACTGTTTGTAACACAACTTAACCCAATACTTGGATTAAACAAAATATACCCAGAACCTCAGTCTAGTACTTCAAGAAACAGAATTAAATGATTAGTACACAAAACAAACTTATGATCACAGTAACATATATATTCAATTCAAAGCTTTACTAAGGCAATGCAGTGATCGAAATATGTAATATCACCAGTTTGATTTTTCAAAGTGGAGTGATAATCACGTGGCTTGAACGTACAATGAATACACAAAAACTTTTTTTTGTGTAGCCAGACAAGATGCTGTAAACTGACTATTGCACTTTTGTGTATTGTATATATTGACTTCGGTAGTTCCAGCAATCAACGTGACACACTATATATAGGTGTTGAAAAATATAGACGTTATAGTGAAAGATGCTTTAGCATGAAATCAACCTTGCTTTACCGTAGGTGTCAAAGGTAATGATTGACCAAGATATTTGTATATTCCAAAGCAAGATTTCAGCAAAGATACATTTATATCCATTACTAATAGATTGCCCATTAATTTAGTTTTTTTCAATCAATTAAGCCACGTATGGAAAGATCACCCAATCAGTTCGTATTGACATGTTTAGATTTGAAATTCCCTGATTCAAGGCACCATGTGCAATCACGCCAGAATATGTTTATTTGATATAGTTTCCTTATAAAGCCACCAATTAATTTAACTTTTTTAACTCAATCAATTATGGAAGAAATTAACTTAATAGATTTTATATACTCTTTCCAAAAAGTTGAATAACAGTTGCATGGTTTTTATTACACCCAAGTATTATTATTTTTATTATTATTATTATTATCATGCAAATGCAAACCTATAGCTTTGATTTGAAATATATATAAAACTATGATCTTACAGAATATTCTAGAATCCTCCATTCTTCATTCCATCTTGATTCTTGGTTGCATTGTCGTTCAATATGGTGAGCTGAAAAACCAACCTTTGAAAATCTGCATGAAAAGTACCAACAAGGTTTATTTTATTTAGCCATGTCATCATCAAAATCATAGGATAAAATATGGCTAAACCAACAGGTTATGTATGTTATGTGCTCACGTAAGTGCATTTATGGAATTCATGAATTATTGAACTATTTAATAATATGAAGTTCATTTATTATGAACTTTTTTGAGAGAGGCAGATGGCCATTTTAAGTCGGCTAGATATATGTTGTTATGCATGTTTAACTTAGATAATTCATTGTTATGTTCTCCAATCCATATTGTGTTAGTGCGGAATATATGAAAATGCTGTGATAGAACAACCCTTATAATAAGGGATAAAATTAAAAAGGGATATAAATCCTTTGGCGTGGTCGCATTGTTTTAAATTAGCGTGGTTGCGTCGTTAGATGGTTATGTTGTGCATAATATAAGATACTGTAATGCCCCCAAAATCCCTGCACTCACTATGCGGCAGACCTTGTCATACATCTATTGACTTAACCAATGATCCCATAATCATATAGGTTGAATTAGTCTTATTTTAGACTATACATTAAAAATTTCTCTTAACTTTGTCCTTGGATCTTAACTTGATCTCGATCTCATTATTTATACAAGTATCAACTTGTATTTCATCCGTATAAATGGATAACACCATATATAACGGTCCCATTTTAACCTTAAGATTTAAATATTCTATAACTTTACATGTTCCAATATCCACGACATTAAATCATTAGGACGGCTCTTGGGAACAAAGAATCTCACGGTGAATGTTTGTATCTTCACCCGTGATAAATGTTTGCATCTTTATCCGTAACAAATGGTTGTATCTTTGCCCGGTGCAAAATTCTCTTTCTGTATAGAACATTACCTGGGTCTGAGGAACTTTAACGATGGATTTGACCAGTCAACATCACTTAGTCCTGTATCGGATGTACAACACTCACAAGTTATTTACCGATCCTCATCCAGATAAATAGATCATTATCAATTGTTAAGTCTTAACATTTCTAAGTTATATCAAAATAAAGACATAACAACATTCTGATGATAATAATTTATATCATCCATTTAATATTCGGTTACATGTTTATTTGTTCGTATTACAACAGTCATTATGACTTATAGAAATACAAGTAATAAACATGAAAACCTAATCTACGCTGCATCTTTACGTTAATATTTAATATGCAAATAAGGTTTTATTTGCAAGAATGAGCACAACGGCTCAACAAGTTTAACATATAACACATACGCAGTTTATGCTTTCATATAAACTTTAACATGTCTTGACTGAACATAATTCTCCATTTAATATCACATATAACTCACATTCCAATAATTTATATCACATTGATAGACAAAGTATATAAATCATATTCATAACTCGTAAACAAAACACATAATAGTTAGAAGGTTTGCAAATATCAGTTAAACAATTCACATAACATGTATCACATATTAACATGACATTACACATCTCATTTATCATTATAACAATACTAGACAAGTAGCACATAGAAAGAGATAGAAGACATGAACAAATAACACAGAAAGTTTTAGAACTTGTCTTGAAACTGTTTCAGGGTTTCTCGAAAAATCGTTAAACGCCTATAAAAAGGGTTACGCGACCCCGAATGTTAGCTTATCAAAATTTCTTTTGAATAAGTCTTAGAATAAATTAACTAGACTATTTTCATAGGTAGAATTAATTGGAAAGTTGGCTAACTCAAAAACTCATTTTTAAGCCCTAAAATCCGAATGCCCTTAAAAAATTAAGCTTTGACCTATTTTATTGCGATATTCATAACTTTATTAGATGGAAATATTTTGAAGTGATTATTGAGTCCAAATTTCTTAGAATTTCATTATCTACAACTTTCCTTTAGGTTTCTAAGGCAGATTCGGACTTTAAAATTTTGGATTTTAGCAAAAATAGTCTGCGAGTATATTAGACTTATCTTTCTTTGATCCGATTGGTAAAGCATGATACCTCAAGCATTAATTTTTTAAGATAATATGTTCTAACATTTCATAACATAAAAATGACAAAATCATAAACCTACTTATGTACGATTTATGAATTTTTCTTAAGAATGCGAAGAACAAATCGAAGAACACGAAGAACAAAGTTTCATCGTTCTTCGTTTCGACTACTAAAACTTGATGCCAGAAGCATTATTTAGCAAGGTCATCATGTTTCATCATCCTATAACACTAAATTACAAAATCATAAACCTACTTATTTAAGAAATTATGACTTTTTCTCAAGAACACACGAAGAACGAAAAATCGTACATGGTAACAATTTATGTTCTTGAGCTTTTGAATTTCATACTTGAAATAATTTGAGCATTATAACTGCTTACATATATAATTATAACACTTTATAATTGACAAAATTTGGTCATTATAACGGCTTGTAAATTAAATTATAATAATTTTTAATAATTGCTCAAGAACATACGAAGAACACGGAGAACGACAATCGTACATAGCTACGACGCACATTATTGAGCTTTAAACTATGAAATGAAATTCGACATTATAACTACTGCAAAATGAAGAAAAGCTCATGAACACATGAAGAACACGGAGATCGACAATTGTACATGGCTACGACATGCGTTCTTGAGCTTTTATTTCTAACTATAAAATGAAATAGACATAACAACGACTTGCTCAAGTCTTAAGGAACACAGAGAATGAAAAATCGTACATGGCTACGACTTATGTTCTTGAGCCTCATCGATAAAATAAAAATTTAGGCATAATAACGATTAGGAATCGTACCTTTTTTTATTATAAGCTTTAATTATTTCTTTACTTACAATTTCCTTGAATTAAAACTATGTAGAATATATATAGAGAGAGTATTTCTGCACTTGAATTTGCACTTGAAAATGATGAGAAAAATGAAGAGATTAGCTTCCTATTTATAGAAAAACTAAATTTCATTAATCTCATTTTTACCCCGGCTTATTACACTTTGCACCCTAGCGCTTGCATCATCGCTTACATCACCCTTCTTTTGATTAGTCGATTCATTTTCACTTGGATTTAGTTCCAAACAAATCGGGCTAGTTCTTTTCCAGTTAGTGTAATCGTGCTAGTTTTTCCTAGTTTGGTTACACTAAGTTAGTTATACATAACCTAGTTTGATTTCAACTAATTAATTAATTAGTATAATACATTAGTATTTATACGTATTTCCTACGTATAACACATCGTATAATATTCGTATTCTACTTGTATTATACCTCGTATTAATCTTGTATTAATCTCATATAATCTTCTGTATAATTCTCGTATTTATACATTACAATATACTTTTATTATTCTTCATATTCCTTCCGTATTCACTACGTATTCATCCCATATACGTGAATAGTATTCTCCCAAAATTATTTTGGGTAAAAATTTAATTCGTAAAAATGCATCTATTGCCAATAAAAATGCTATTCAGGAAGGCGAATTTTTAAAATTCGGAAGAAAGTTTTCTGACTGAATAGTATTTTACACGTTTTTTAAGTAAAACTTTTATTGGCTAAATAACATCTACACTTCATATAAACGCTATTTCGTGAAATTAAAAAAGTCAAAACGTCGAAAAGAACAGTCAGAAAGACGACAAACGTTTTCTCGTAAATCGTGCATTTTTCATATATTTTCCCATAAAATTTTATCAGTTTCTTGATATCTAAATCTCATATTAACACTATGTTGTGAAATATGAGAAGTCCTACAGATGAAAGAAACAATCAAACAAATGAAAAATATTTTCTCATGAATAATGCTTTTACACGTTTTTCGAGAAAAAACTTTTACTGACTATTTCGTGTTTTTAAAGTGTGGGAAGGATGAATCTTGAAACGGAATGTCAATTTGACCTTCACATTTTGCTCAAGGGCCTAGGTTATTTCCTAGGGTTTAGACCCTAGGGTTTAGGGTTCAAGCTTTTTTTTCCAATTTAGGTTTTTGCCCTAAATTGACTTTTGATTTTTAATAAGTGTTAAGGTGAACTACTCAAACCAAAACACAAAATCCTACACATAGATAATTCATATAACACATATAAAAGCTCAATTCAAGCTTTACTATTTACATAACACAAATTAAGTTAAAGATTTTTAACTTCTTAGTTGTATACGATCGTAGTTTCGGGTCATATTTTGTCTTTAAGATAGCTCAAGGTATGCTCGAAAAATCGTTCTTAAGTTTTAAATTGACAACCTTAATTAGATCTTGTTATATCATTTTTAAAATATTTGGGATATTACATTTATCCCAACTTATTAGAATTTCATTCTCGAAATTAACTTTACAATTCACTTTAGTCATTTAATATCATATTTATAATTTCTGTAAATATTTAGGATATTACATTCTCTCATCCTTATCAGAATTTTGTCCTCGAAATTACAGTATAATCATCTCCAATTTACTCTTAAATATTAATTTTCTAAATCCATCTTTTACTGACATTAAACCTCTAATACTTTGATTAGGTCTGAACAATGTTCACTTTTTCCTACACATTTCCTTTCATAACTCTAGATTTTAAACCCTTTACCCAACTAGACTTTCAGTCATATTCTTCCTTTATTGAGGATTTTTCTAACTTATACTGCAGTTAATCAAGACCTTGACCTTTTTCAAATTTTATAGATGTTATACGACCCATAATTGTTTAACCGTCACTAGGACTGAAAAACCATATTCTTGTGTAGCAATCGAATAAGACTGAGAACACTTTGCTTTGTGTAACAATCAATTCAGATTGAGAACACCCTTTCATTGTACTTCAGGTGGTCAGTCTGTTGTACCATATTATCTTTAAAGAGGCGGTATGTTGCGTCTATTAGATTAATTCATCCGTTTCTTTATCATAACCAAATGTGTCTAGCCGAAACAATTGGCATTGACCCATATTTCAACAATTCAAACTTTTGAAAATCAACTGTATGACTTTATCATAGACACATCATGATTGCGTTAATGATTCCATCATCTATCATTCCACACCAAGTTAAATGATGTGTTGATGAATAAATCAATTTTTGTATTCTTCACATTTAATCCGTTTAACTAAAACAATTAGCATAGACATATGAATAACATAGCTAAAAATTTCTATTTTGAAGATCAATTTTATGACTTTATTATACCCACATCCTATAACTGTGCGTTGATGACCTTCGATCATAACCACAATATTTGGCTATGTGTTCATTATAAAATTCATTAAATTTAACTATATCTAGCTTGAAAAATTAGCATAGATATAGCTAACAAAATTTTTCTAGTTCAACTAGTGAACAATTATTTTCAAAGGCACTAAAGTGCGAATATAATCATGAAGATCTAGCATAGCTAGAAGATTTTTGAAATACCCTTAATCTTCTATCTTTTACATTATTCTCTAACCATAACACAAGTTTTTACAAATATATAGTAATACAGTAAACTGATTGGTTGTATTAAACCAAGTACAAACAAATAAACTAGTTCCCCTGCTCATCAACACGGGATTGAAATATCTTAGTGCACATTGATTCATCAACATCGCACTTAATAGACAAATCGTAGCCGCATCTCACAAGTCAATTTGACTAACATATCATAGCCCAAGCCCATAACAAGAGTCCGTTTGTTCAGTAACTAACATACAAATATTTTTAAAACTATTCGTTTTGACGTAACAACTAATAACTAATCAATATACATATGAGAAAATAATCACTTTCTTAGAATATATACAACGAATTAGGTTGACACAAGATTTTAATTTACTTATCAATATAGTAAACTGAATGTTTCCTCCACCTAAGAACTAATGAATTAGTTCTCTGTGTCATCAACACTATCCTCAAATGATCTCATTCAGTGTGTAACCCGCTTTGAGAACACTGGCCATGAATCATTTATACCAACAGTGTAGTTAGATCAATTATCTGAAGCATATTAAACTCTTTCCCATACAAGAGAGTCATTCTACTCAGTTTTACTAACATGAGTTTTCAATTAAAATCCAAATGTACTTTAACTTAAACTATCTCTAGTCACTTTTCTTCAATTTTCATCATTTACAACTCATTATAAACTTAATTCTTACAATCTCCAAATAAATTTCTACTATCTCCAAATGAATTTTGATTATCTCCAAATGGATTTCTCATGAACATCTCTCTATGAGTTTACTCATCTCCTTTTTAGGTATAATTACACATAATACCAAATACACCATTTCATTTTTATGAAATAGTTTCACACAAAACTAATGCGAGGACTCGAATTTTTGGGATTATTTTAATAATAATAAATAAGAATTTAATTAATATATTATCAAGGTTGTTTAAATTATTTGTGATATTTTATGTGATTTAAAATATGTGATGAGATTTAATTGATAAATTAAATCTGTACAAAGATGGTGATAAATTGTGTTGAAATAAATGTAATTGAAAAGTAAATAAATTGTTTAAAACCAATTTATGAAGAATAAGAGAAATTTCATGTAATGATACAATTAAATTGTTGATATTTAATCAATTATTATGGAGGAAGTTTAGAAATTAATTGAAAAGAAAAGTAATTATATAATAATAAATTATATAATTTATATAAGAAAATTAGAGTAAGATATGAAGAAAATAATAATTATATAAATTATATAAGAATAATTATATAATTTATATAAGGTGATTAAATTGAATAAGGATGGAATTTTTTTTTGAAAAATTGTATTTTAGATAAAATGAAAATTATATAAGGAGAAAGTAATTATATAAATTATATAATTTATATAAGAAAAGTTAATGTAAATAGTAAAGAAATGAAAAATAAATGAGAAGAAGGAATGTTTTAATTTATTAAAAATTATGTTTATGTATAATGGAATTTTTATGATTTTTATGGAGGATAATATTTTAGAAAAATGAATATGTTAATTAAACATGTTGTTCATGTAACGAAATGAAAAAGTATAAAAAATTATTTTTATAAGTAGTATGTGTTATGTTATTAATTTTGGAAGTATAAATTACCTCATATAATTACATGCATGGTATTATGCGTGTACATAATTTGTCAATTAAAGTACCTGAATAA
Source organism: Hedera helix (assembly GCA_947179155.2). Lineage (NCBI taxonomy): Eukaryota > Viridiplantae > Streptophyta > Magnoliopsida > Apiales > Araliaceae > Hedera > Hedera helix. The sequence goes on from OX359266.1 coordinate 23,245,940, forward strand.
GGTATAAATATTATTTATAAATCATATTATGAATATTTGTGAATTAAAATAAATATTTTATATACATTATATAAAATATTTATTATACGAGATAACTACGTAATCTATTAAATTATTGAAATATGCTTGAATTGTGCTAATCCGGTTGGGATAAGTCGGCGGATGGGGTGGGTATATCCAATTTGACTAAGTGTAAAAGTAAGGAAATAATATATATATATATATATATATATATATAAGTGAGGAAGGAAACAAAGCAAATAGCAAGAGAGAGAGAAGCAAGGGTCGACGGAGATCAAGAAGGGGAAGAAAGAAGGCTTCAAACCAAACCATGAAGGAAATTAATGCAACTAGAGAAGCCATACCTGAAACCATCAAGGAGGTATAAATCATAATTATTATTTCATTTTAATTATTATGGTGTTAATTAAATTTTATGCAAAAATAGTAAATACTTAAGATAATTGATGTTTATCATTTTTGGGGGTATATATGTGGATTATATGATGTTTAGAGTAATTATTGTGAAAAAATTGGATCAAAAATATTAAATTATAGAATTTATAGGAAGCAGTCACGAACAGGGGAAATCCTGTCCATTTCGGCGCATAATTTGAAAATTTTTCCTTCTAAAAAGTTGTAGAGAGTTAAATTTTGTGTGGAATGGACTTAAAATTTGTAATTTTTTAATAAACAAACTAATTTCTATGAATTTCGGAAGATTTAGCACAGTAAAATCCGATCTGCCCAAATCCTGTCCATTTTGGTGCAGAATTTGATAATTCTTCCTTATACAAAGTTGTAGAGAATTAAATTTCGTATAGGATGGACTTAAGATTCGTAATTTTTGGATAAATGTGCTAATTATTGTGAATTTCGGAAGTTTCATTGCATTAAAATTAAAATTTAATTATTAAAAATATTTTTGTGCTGAAATTTGTTCTGTACAGCATTATTGCTATATTATTCCAGAATTTTTGAAAAATTTTGGTAATTTATTGAATAGCATAGTATTTATTGTATTTTAAAGCTATTTAAAGTTAATGTAAAAATAAGTGAAAATTCATGGAAAATTATATGAATGTTGAAAATTTACGAAACATGGTGGATAATTTTATAATATTATAAGATAAATATTGATGTGGTTTGGGGAATACAAAAGTATGTTGAATGATTATTTATATTTTTAAAGCTATTAAATAATAGTTTTTATATATATAAATAATTACATAAATTTGTCGGGTAATCCAGAAATTATGAAAATTGGTCGAAAAATCTAGGATGATATTCTAGAGACTTTAAAAGGTTTAGTGGACAAACGTGATGTTGGGATTATATTTACCTCTTTTAAATATTAAACCATTAATGTACGAATCGAAATAAATTACTAGGAAATAAGCACGAACGAACGAATATCTTAGGATATATCCGGCATGTCAATTGACATGTACGGTATATGTTATTAACATAAACTGACGTGTTGTTGTTGTAACTGACTATATTTAAAATAATTATAGGTCGTGCAATACGTTTTTGTTCGAGTTACGACTATTAGTGAACTACGGACCGAGACAAATTTTTCGGTAATGGTTAATTGTTTAATTGTTATATGTAACTTAAATTGCTCAATTGCTTATGAAATTCCTGTTAAGTGATTAATTGATAATGTGCCTTATGTGTACACATGAAATTCGTTGCAATATTCGATGCTCGTGAAATTTACTACTTTAGTATAAACACAACACATGATATATGACATACAAAGAACATGTTATGTTATGTGATACGTGAGGCATGTAATGTGTTTACTGTTAAACTTGGTGAGCTGTCGTGCTCATCCTTGTATGAAAATAAACCTTTTCAGGTAAAAAAAAAATATGAATCCGAGAGTACCAAATCGGGTGAGAGATTTATGGGGGTATCATTAAAGGTTGTCAATGTAAATGTAGTATATTTTAATTATAGTAATCAATGTGGTTAATTTGGTACAATTTAAAGCTTTATCTATATGGTGGTGGTATTACGGATCCTGATCAGATATGTAAGGTTAAGTTACGTGTAACAATTATTCAAAGGTAATTGTTATCATAGGGAAGTAAGATATATTTAAAAATGTGAACGATGAAGCAAAGATGTTTGTATCGATATTAAATTTTGAATGTTGAGCTTTACGACACTGGTAATATAAAGAAAAAGTAAATGTTGCGATCCAAGGACTAGGATCGAGATGCTAATATTTTAAATGTCCAAAAATTTTGATATAATGACTGGAGAAAAAAAAATTATACCGAAAAATTTAGTAATTGATGACTATAATGTCAATTAATGGGTTAAATAAGGTGATTAAAGATTTATTAACGGACCGAAATTTGGACGTTAAGGAAATAACAAATAATAAATATGAAATTTAAGGTAATAAAGTTTATCGAATTTCGGGGTAGTTACAACTAATAAGATTATTTTACTTTATTGCTTGCTTTGAGAACTCTTTTGAGTCCATTTATCACCAGATATTCTCGTAAAGAGTTTATCTTTATTCGTTATATTCTTTTCACATAATAATTTTTATGTATTAAGATTTAATAAGATTTATGCATATCTTTGAATTATCTTCGGACTTTTCACAAGTTCATTTATTCTTAATCCATCAGATTATACTCCAAGGTACTTGTTACCTCGAAACTATATTCCACTACTCTGATACCAACTGTAATGCCTCCAAAATCTCCGCACTCACTATGCAATAGACCTTGTGCGTTAATTTCAAACATCTATTAATTTAACAAATGATCTCATAATCATATTGGTTGAATCAGTCTTATTTTAGACTATTCATTAAAAATTTCTCTTAACTTTGTCCCTGGATCTTAACTTGATCTCGGTCTCATTATTTATACAAGTATCAACTTGTATTTCATCCGTATAAATGGATAACACCATATACAATGGTCCCATTTTAACCTTAAGATCTAAATATTCTATAACTTTACATGTTCCAATATCCACAGCATTAAATCATTAGAACGACTCTTAGGAACAAATAATCTCACGGTGAATGTTTATATCTTCACCCGTGATAAATGTTTGCATCTTTATCCGTGACAAATGGTTGTATCTTTGTCCGGTACAAAATTCTCTTTCCGTACAGAACATTACCCAACTAGTGAAAACCCTCACTCGAAACACATTTGTTTTATAGTGATATTTCTTCATATCAATAATCCTACTTATCTAACATTCAGAATAGTAATAACGAGTTATACCTGGGTCCGAGGAACCTTAACGATGAATTTGACCAATCAACATCACTTAGTCTGTCTCGAATGTACAACACTCACAAGTTATGTAACGATCCTCATCCAGATAAATAGATCATTATCAATTCTATGTTAAGTCTTAACATTTCTAAGTTATATCAAAATAAAGACATAACAATATTCTGATGATAATAATTTATATTATTCGTTTAATATTCGGTTACATGCTTGTTTGTTCGTATTGCAACAGTCATTATGACTTATAGAAATACAAGTAATAAACATGAAACCTAATCTGCACTTCATCTTTACATTCATGATCTTCTTAACGTTCATATTTAATATGCAAATAAGATTTTATTCGTAAGAATAAGCACGACGACTCAACAAGTCTAATATATAACACATACGCAGTTTATGCTTTCATATAAACTTTACTATGCCTTGACTAAACATAAGTGTTCATTTAATATCACATATAACTCACATTCCAACAATTTATATCATATTGATAGACAAAGTATACAAATCATGTTCATAACTCGTAAACATAACACATAACAGCTAGAAGGTTTGCAAATATCAGTTAAAGACTTTACATAACATCTATCACATATCAACATTACATTACACATCTTATTTATCATTATAATAATACTAAATAAGTAGCACATAGCAAGAGATAGAAGACTTGTACAGATAACACATAAAGGTTTAGAACTTGCCTTGAAACTGTTTTAGGGTTTCCCAGGAAATCGTTAAACGCCTATAAAAAGGGTTACGCGACCCCGAATGTTAGTTTATCAAAATTTTCATAGGTGTAATTAATTAAAAGTTGGCTAAATCAAAAACTCATTTTTAAGCCCTAAAATCTGAATGCCCTTAAAAAATTCAGCTTTGACCTCTTTTATTGAGATAGTCATAACTTTATCGTACTAAAATATTTTGAAGTGATTATTGAGTCCAAATTTCTTAGAATTTCATGATCTACAACTTTACTTTAGGTTGTTAAGGCAGATTCGAACTTTAAAATTTTGGATTTTAGCAAAAACGGTCTGTGAATATATGTGACTTATCTTTCTTTGATCCGATTGGTAAAACATGATGCCTCAAGCATTAATTTGATAAGATAACATGTTCTAACACTCCATAACACTTCATAACATAAAAATTACAAAATCATAAACCTACTTATGTACGATTTATGACTTTTTTCTCAAGAACACAAAGAACGAATCGAAGAACACGAAGAACAAAGTTTCATTGTTCTTCGTTTCGACTACTAAAACTTAATGCCACAAGCATTATTTAGCAAGGCCATCATGTTTCATCATCCTATAACACTAAATTACAAAATCATAAACTTAGTTATGTAAGAAATTATGACTTTTGCTCAAGAACGCACGAAGAACGAAAATCGTACATGGTAACGACTTATGTTCTTGAGCTTTTGAATTTTATACTTGAAATAATTTAAGCATTATAACTACTTACATATATGATTATAACACTTTATAATTGACAAAATTTGGTTATTATAACGACTTGTAAATTGAATTATAATAATTTCTAATAATTGTTTAAGAACATACGAAGAACATGAAGAACGACAATCGCACATAGCTACGACGTACGTTATTGAGCTTTAAACTATGAAATAAAATTCGACATTATAACTACTACAAAATGAAGAAAAGCTCAAGAATACGTAAAGAACATGGAGAATGACAATCGTACATGACTACGACCTGCGTTCTTGAGCTTTTATTTCTAACTATAAAATGAAATAGACATAACAACGACTTGCTCAAGTCATAAGGAACACGAAGAACGAAAAATCGTACATGGCTACGACTTATGTTCTTGAGCCTCATCGATAAAATAAAAATTTAAGCATAATAACGATTAAGAATCGTACATTTTAGTATTGCAACCTTTAACTATTTCTTTACAATTTCCTTGAATTATAACTATGTAGAATATATATAGAGAGTATTTTTGCTCTTGAATTTGCGATTGAAAATGATGAGAAAAATGAAAAGCTTAGCTTCCTATTTATAGAAAAACCAAGTTTCATTAATCGCATTTTTACCCCAGCTTATTACACTTTGCACCCTAGCGCTTACATCATCACTTACATCACCCTTCTTTTGATTGGTCGATTCATTTTCACTCGAATTTAGTTCCAAACAAATCGTGCTAGTTCTTTTCCAGTTAGTGTAATCGTGCTAGTTTTTCCTAGTTTGGTTACACTAACTTAGTTGCACATAACATAGGTTGATTTCAACTAATTAATTAAATAGTATAATACATTAGTATTTATACGTATTTCCTACGCATAATATTCGTATTTTACTTGTATTATACCTCGTATTAATCTTGTATTAATCTCGTATAATGTTCCGTATAATTCTCGTATATATACGTTACATTATACTTTTATTATTCTTCGTATTCCTTCCGTATTCACTACATATTCGTGCCATATACGTGAATAGTATTCTCCCAAAATTATGTTGGGTAAAAATTTAATTGGTAAAAATACATCTATTGTCAATAAAAACGCTATTCAGGAATGTGAATTTTTAAAATTCGGAAGAAAGTTTTTCGAATGAATAACGTTTTACACGTTTTTTGAGTAAAACTTTTATTGGCTAAATAACATCTATAGTTCATATAAACGCTATTTCGTGAAATGTAAAAAGTCAAAACGTCGAAAATAATAGTTAGAAAGACAAACATTTTCTCGTAAATTGTACATTTTTTGTCTTTTTCCCTAGAAAATTTTATTGGTTCCCTAACATCTAAACCTTATATTAACACTATGTTGTGAAATACGAGAAGTCCTAAAGATGAAAGAAACAGTCAAACAAATGAAAAGTGTTTTCTCGTAAATAGTGCTTTTACACGTTTTTTGAGAAAAAAACTTTTACTTACTATTTCGTGTTTTCAAAGCGTGGGAATGATGAATCTTGAAACGGAATGTCAATTTGACCTTCACGTTTTTCTCGAGAGCCTAGGTTATTTCTTATGGTTTAGACCTTAGGGTTTAGGCTTTACCTTTTTTCCTAATTTAGGTTTTTGCCCTAAATTGACTTTTGATTTTCAGTAAGTGTTAAGGTTAATTACTCAAGTAAAAACACAAAATCCTATACATAGACAATTCACATAGCACATTTAAAAGCTCAATTCAAGCTTTACTATTCATATAACACAAATTAGGTTAAAGATTTGTAACCTCTTAGTTGTATACGATCGTAGTTTTGAGTCGTATTTTGTCTTTATGATAGCTCAAGGTATGCTTGAACAATCGTTCTTAAGTTTAAATTGACAACCTTAATTAGATCTTGTCATATCATTTTTGAAATATGTGGGATATTGCAGGTACGATAGGCTGATCCCTTAAAGTACACATCTGGTATTGTTCTAAATAGGTTCTGGGTCTTGTGACTATACAACAAATAATTTTAATGATTTAAATTAGATAAGAAAAGTTTTATGCTACTATTTCAAACTTCTTTACAGTATTGTTAAACTGTTGAAGTTAATAGAGAAAATATTTATTATTTCTGAGATATTATGTCGTTATTTGTTTATATGCTTGTTGAGCTATTTAAATGTTCATTCTTGCTTAAACATAATATTTTAGCTAAGCCCTAGCAGATATGAGGTTTAAGAACATATAAAGGAAAAGAAAAGGTGAGCAAGCAATACTCCTATAGTTATAATATTATGTTGATGTGTTAAACTTGTAATATTTCTTAAAGTTAAATGTTTGTAGTTCGTAAAGGTCTGAGAACCTGGGATAGTTATGTATTATTGTAATTAAGGTTTTTTTGTTCATAATAAATGGATGTAAATGCATGATAGATTAGTATCGTGAGCACTGAACTCGTGGTTCAAGGAACTCGAATTTGGGGGTATCTCAGGTTAGTATCAGAGGCGATATGTTATAAAACTTAGGTGGGGGAGCACTACTACAAAACAGTAAAAAGATAACACCTAAAAAACGTTGTAATTTTCTCCCAGAAACGTCGAGGTTAAGGGTGTCATCTATTTGACACATTTTATACAACGTTTTTAAAACGTTGTAGTTGGCTCATAATGCAACGTTTTTTACTAAAAAACGTTGTATATTGTCTTTAAATAAATACTAAGATGCTTGAAAACGTTGTAGATGGTATCATTCCACAACATTTTCTGGTATAAAACGTTGTAGTTTGATACATCACACAACCTTTAGACTAATTTATACAACGTTTATAGGATGTCATCTATTGTAGTACGTTTAGACAACGTTTTTAAAATGTTGTAGTGTAACATAAAAATGTTGTAATATATCTTTGTTAATACATTACACAACGTTTAGGCTCATTTATATAACGTTTTAAAGGTGTCATCTATTTAGCACATTTTTGGTTTAAAATGTTGTAGTTTGTTACATCATACAACATTTAAACAAATTTATACAAGTTTAATAAAGTGTCATCTATTTGGTAACATTTAAACAACGTTTTCAGACAGTTGTAGTTTAACTGAAAAACAGTTGTAGTTCACCCATATTTGAAAATACATACACAGTTTCTCATTAATGCAATGATATATAGCTAAAAAAAACTCTAAATTCTCATTTAAAACCAAAATGTATCAACCATTCTCAGTTTCAAAATACATCCAATAATACAATACGTTTACAGTTTCAAATTACTACATCCACAAAATATACCAACTATCCACAAAATATACCAAACTAACTGTGGTGCACTACTACCTAATCATGTGCAAAAAAGCCTTCTCTCAAAATACATTCATCTAAATTAACTTGTACACTCACCGTTAACTTCCAAAATACATTAATCTAAACATGTACATCCACTGTTAACTCGAGGCTTACATGTAGCTGCTCACATAAGCTGTCCACTCACCCCGTACTTCGTCAATTTGTTCTTGTGTGTACGTTAATCCATTTACCTTATCCCACTGAAATAAATAACAAAAAGTTTAGTCTCCCACTGTAGACTAATTGGCCAAGTTTAGTACAAATTAGAATGTTAGCAAACCACAACAGACCCATAAACAAAAAGGATAAAGTAACAGTAGATATCCAACATAGTAGAACAAACTGTTAACAAACTAACAAAACAAAAATAACTAAGACACCCATAACAGTAGCGATATCAGATATTTGCATTCATAAATTGACAATGTCTACTTTGCCTCTCAGTCACATTTTAGAAATAAAAATCAGAAATATAGATTCTTTTGTATCCATCCATTTGTATTAGAAGGTTATGATTTATATTGTCCTTTTGTTTTTTGTTGTCAAGTCAAAATAGTAATTGATGAAGAACATTCAGATTTGGAGTTTTAGTTCAAGGATTGGGCTTAGTTTCAGGCATTCTCCAGTCCTAGTAAATTTCATATACTTGGATATGATAGATAAAACACCTGAAGCTTTACAATCCTTGCCAAAAACCAATAAGCTTGGATGTCACATACCACCATAATATGTAAGCAATTAGAAATACCTACAAGGAAAGTTTATATTAAACATTTTTACTATGTACAAATTTTTTGTTGAAACCATTTTATTATTTAGAAAATTGGGCTACAAATTCCATTGAGGCCAGTTACAGTGCTACAATTTTGGCTCTCTGAGAAGACCATTTGATGGAAAATAGTAGAAGTAACTAAATTTTAAAATAGTCATATTTACTAACATATGCATACATTAGATATTTACAGCTCAAAACAATATCATGTTTGATCACATGAGAACTTCTCTAGGATAATTCAAGGTCAACCCAACATGAGACGGAACACAAGTTACAGAACAAAAAAAAAAGCAACTTAAAATATAATTTTAAACACATCAACCTACCCATCACTGCATCCTTCACACTGAACCATTAGGTCATCAGGATTATACGACATCTCACATTTACAGTACCTGCCATATTACAATGAGCTAGAAAAATCATACCAGCAGTATAAACTTTCAGAAGCAAAAAAATCTCTTCCTTTCTCTATATCTAGAGGATGTCTGTAATAAGTCTTTTCACTTGTCGCCTTTCATTCTAATCACAACTTGAAACCTTAAGAAAGAAAAAGGAGTAGATTGAAACAGAAGCAGAATATACATCCAATAAGATTGAAGACAAGATGCCAATCCTACAAGTCTCTATTTATGGAGTCACAAGTTATTTATTTTCTTCCTTTCAATTCTATATACTTCATATGTAAAGTGACAAACTGATTTAATTTGCTCTTAAATTGTATGACACGCAATGTCTGCTAAACTATGGTTAAATCAGCATTGTAGATGAGCATCTAATCGGCTATACTATTGAAATCACCTTTGAGAGGGGATAATGAACGAGTCAAAGAGATGGATGCACCGAGGGAGACCAAGGAGGAAAGGGAAGAGCGGCTGCATAGAGAAAAGATTCGTGAGGAGCGACGTCGAGAGAGGGAGAGAGAGAGAGAGAAGGTTGGAGGCAAAAGATGCTGCGATGGGGAAGAAAAGTAAAATTACCAGAGACAGAGACCGTGATATCAGTGAAAAGGTTGCGCTTGGAATGGCTTCTGCTGGAGCAGGACGTGGGGGAGAGGTCATGTACGACCAACGATTGTTCAACCAGGAGAAGAGGATGGATTCAGGCTTCGCAACTGATGATCAATATAATGTTTATGACAAGGGGTTGTTTACAGCCCAACCTACGCTATCTACCCTTTACAGGCCAAAGAAAGATGCAGATTCTGATATGTATGGAGGTGCAGATGAGTAGCTAGAGAAGATTATGAAGACTGATAGATTCAAACCTGACAAGGCATTTGTAGGTACGTCTGAGAGGACTGGTCCAAGGGATAGGCCTATTGAATTTGAGAAGGAGGCATAAGAAGCTGATCCATTTGGTTTGGATCAGTTCTTAACTGAAGTTCCTTCGAACCTACCAAGCTTTACCAGAAAAAGAAGAAGTCTGCATGCTTCCCATGTCCGTAGGAAATGAAGAAACCAATTAATTATTTAAACTCTGCGATGATTTCTTTTCTACCTGATAAGGACAGAGGCAGTATAACAGCATGTGATATTATATAGAAAATTACTGCACATTTAATGAAGATTTTAGAAAAATCATCAAAATTTCTATACTAGGTTCTCTTGATGCTTCTTCTAACTTAGAAAGCACTAAGGGATCAATTTCAACTAAAACATCAACCCATAACATTGGAATGCACATCCAGCACCCATACTCCACTGCTGTAATTTTACTTTGGGCATTGAATTCATTCCAACAACTGATATCCTTCTCTTCAACATTAGGAGCAAAGGGAAGCCCTTGATCCTCATCTTCATCATTGAACTCGGTAGACATGCTTCTATTAATAATTGAAGGTGTATGGTTGTTCATTATTGCAGTTACTAATGCAGCAACGTCAGACACTATAATAATTTGAATAAGATCAAATGCAGGTTGTCGAAGAGAACTATGAAGTGATGAATCCTTTAGAGAAGACACAAGAGAAGGACCCCTGTCCACCGCAGAAGTAATTTAAGTTATGTATCACAGAGTCATGCACTTTTATTTGATATTTCTTTACACTTTCAGAATTACATTTATTTATTAACAAAAGCCTATTTGTAATTTATACAGGTCCATATATATTGTATTAACTTGAATTTCTATCTAGAAAATAAAAAGATATGAAACCACGCTCTCCTAGTATATAAAGGAAAACTGGGAAATGTCTAAACCAATTACAATTACTGAAGAAAAATCAATTACAATGATTGTTTTAGATTTATCAACAATTTTAGATAAGGTAAAAGGCCTTTTCCTTTCTCTCTGATCTCCTCAGTCCAAAAGCTATGATGAACCAGAGACTGCAGATAATGCACAAGTTTACAGAAAAAGTTTTATTTTTTAACTAATAAACATAATGATACTTGTTGACAAAATAGAGCATATTATGTGATAATATAGTATGATGAAGTCCTCCTCACATGAGCACAATACACTTAAAGCTACATACCACATATGTGCACATTCAAAAGGTGGGCATGGTGGATTCATCTGGTAACCTCGATGAATAATGTGAAGAGCAATCTGCAAAAAGAATCTAACGTAAATGGCAGAAATATAGATATTGACTGAAATTTTACTTGCCTAACCACCAAATACTGATCAAATGTAATGATTTTGATTCGACATCCTAAATTCAAGATGAAATAGCAACCTGACAAGCCTTTCTCCTCATCAAAATGTTGAAGTTACTGCTTACAGTCACTTGGTGTAGGAGAAAATAAAGACAATGTCTCCGTTGCTTTTCATGTTCACCATCTTGCAGAGCTTCAAGGGACTGTAAAGATTGGACATTTAGACATCAGCGACGTTACAAAAATGGCTACTACCATGCACGGTGGTTTTGAAATAAAGAAGTAAAAATAAAAGAACACAACCACTAGAGGACTGCAAATCATAATGGCAGAATTAAACTACCAACCAGTTACAACCTGTAGTTTTTCAAATAAGGCTTAATATTGGACTACAGCTGCCTTTGCCTTTGCAAGTTGATCTTTTACCAATATGTAGGCTTAGGAAGATAATATACACTTCACATTCTTTATATTGTTCTGTGAGCAAAGTCCCCATTTAGAACATGAGTCACAAAGTAGTATTAAACTAAAAACAAAATATATAGGGAACCCCGAAGAGTAAAACAAAGAGATATAAATACCATTAAAGTGAGAACAAATATATGAGAACGAAATATCAACCTGCAAATCAGTTAACTGCTTTAATACTTCAATTCTGCCTTCATAAAGATGCTTGACTTCAAGAAGCCGTAAAGAAGATTGATCCTGTACAAGAGCTTGATTCAGTAAATACAAATAACAGCTTAATAGTCACCGAATTTACAGAGATATAGAAATTTGTCAAAAACTTACCAGTAACTCCTTGAGTGCATACTCCATATCTTGCAAATCTTTTTGTTTATCCCTTGCCCTGTCGCTAGAAACATGCTTATTCCCAACAAGGACAGGGAAAAATGCTCCCTTTGCAGCATCTCTTTGTGCTTTTAGAGTAGCCAGTTTACAGTTACTTTCATCAAGTTCAGCAACGGTACTCTCCAACTCTCCTTTTAAGAAAACAAAAAACAACATTATAACTATTTACAGACCATGACTCTATGAACACAATGGTCATATAATAAAATATATAATCTCATACTAGAAAGTAGAAACTTTGAAAACCAAAAGAAGTGTTCTAAAAAGTAACTCTCATACCAATTTCATTACAATAAGTCAGACCATAGAGTAGTAATAAAATTTGTTGTATAATTTGACTGAATAATAAATAGGCTACTGGAATATATCATATATTCTGCAAACACAAACAATATTAGAAGTTCTATTCAAAAGTGAGACAGATTTAAACTTGATAGATTGCAAGTACTGCATAGCAACTGGATCTCCCTTAATATTTGATATAAAAAAAAATAACTATAAAAATGGGCACAACTCTAAGAGAAATCAGACACTTAAATCCAATTTAACAAATCATAAGCAACTATTATATTACAGATCCTTTCTTAAAGTTACTTAATTTAACAAACTATAGATATACGTGGATGAGTCACAACAACAAAAGAGCAACTTCATTGTACAAGAAAATGTCTTAAGAACATTGCATACTTGGAAGAATGAAGTGGTTCAAATAATTACTGTCGAAGCAAATAGAAAGAAAGAACTGAGGGAAATGATACAGAAAAGTAGGTCGATAAAAGAAACTTCAAACACCAAATCTACACAATTAGACTCACCATCTTTTGGAAGTTCCTTCAAAGCTGCAACATACAATCCATCCTTCAAGCTCTACAGACCATTAATGGCATCTACAATATTACATAATATGTTTTTGGTCCTTTCAGTGGTTGTTCTCCTTTCTTCATCAATCTGATTCGGAATGTTACTCACAGAGCTACATTCAGTTGCACCTGTTTCTAAAAGTCGGCTAAGAAATACATCCTCAACGGAAGACAAAGCACCACCTAACAATCATATCAAAGAAACAGAAAGCAACAATGATACAATATTAAGCCCATACCAAACATGAGTTCTGCTCAAAGGAGAACTAACACCCAAAGCAAAATCAGAGACTTTAAACACACTAGTCTCACGGAGTGAGTAAGAAAGACAGAAAAACAAACAGAACTTATTCGTCGAAGCCAAATCCACAACCCATAACCAGCTAAACTAATCAGTTGAAAGAGAGGATTAAAGGGATGAGCGAACTGTACCTAACACCCAGGATGCAGAGATATCAGCCATTCAAAGAATCAGATCAAGATCGATGGCAATGGAAATCAAAGCCTTAAACCCAAAAACCGAAGAGACAGAAGCTCTAATAGACAAAAACTCAGTACCCAAAAAGAACCCCTATCAAAACCCTAAGCAAAGACAAAGATTAGAAACCCTAATCGAAGGATGGTGAAATCAAAGAACAAGATCAGCAGAAATATCAAGAGGTATCGGTTCCGATTCAACCATTTCAAGAGAGGTAGGTTTAGAAACCCCAAATTCCGAGAATAGGTCCCTCGAGGGACTGCTATTGGAGTTACCCGCTGAGAGATGCGAGTAACCATCCATATGGGAACAGAGAAAGAAGAGGGAATGAGAGTCTGGGTCATGAAGATCGGAAAAGAAGAGCAGAAGAAATGCAGGGAGGAAGGAGTGCGGCGGCTAGAGAAGGGGGAGGAAAAATTTTAGTGAGAGAAAACATTTTTTTCACCTATGAAATTTGTTCATTTAATAATTAGAAACTATATATATATGCTCTGTGTTTTAATTTCAAGTTTTCACTTTCGCATTGTTTTTTCAAGCTCCGTGTTTTTTAAATAAATAACGTTTTTCTTAAGAAAACGTTATAATTTTAAAACCAAATATTGCCCTTTATAAATACATAACGTTTTTACATATGTATCTATAACGTTTTTTTTAAAAACGTTGTGAAAAAAAATACCACAACGTTTTTTATAAAAACCTTGTTGTTTAAGTGTTATCTTTTTGCTGTTTTGTAGTAGTGGGGGGGGGGGGGGACCATATTAATATGACCGTAAGGAAGATAGTAAAACTTATTTAGAGTTTTATGAGGCGAATCATAGAGATTCGTCAAAGATAAAAAAATTTCCACAATATGTGTTATGTGTAATAGAGATAAGTAAATTGCATTAAACTAAATAATTATTTTGTGATTTTATAGTATGCCAGAGATTGGAGAATCTAGTCAGGCAATAGAGGAAGTATGTCGTGATATTCACGTGGATAGGGAGGCAACAGTAACTGTTGTACCAGTTGCTGTAATAGTACCAGTAGACGATAGTGGCTATGAGGAAGATCTAGATGAGTTAGAAGGAGACTATGATGGGGTATTACCTAAAAATGCGTCATCCGAGAAAGAAAATGATAATAAATGGGTAGCTAGTCTGATATAGTAGAACAACGAGTTTGTAGACAGAATTCTAGAGTTGGAGACTCAGACAATAGAACTCTAAGAAGTTGTTAAGCAGAATGAGACCACAGTGCACTTATTGGTCACCCGGAATGTAGAGCTAGGAGCTAAGCTCTGCTAGGAAGAATTGAAAGTTCAAAGCCTTAAGAATGAGAAGTAGGCCTTGGAGGTCAAATTGAAAGAAGAGGCTGCTGAAACCGTCAGATTTGAAAATGCATGGGTTAAAGCAGCAAGAAGGGTATATGGTGAAAGGTGAAGTGAGGGCTAAGAAAGCCAGGATGGATAACATGAACGCGAGAATGGATGATATGTACTATACATTTCACACATCTTTTGGGAGGGCACAAGATATGATTTATTATTACCTTGTTGAACATGGACAGACCTATTGTACTTTGAGTCGGTGGGAAATGATAAACATCATGAATGAGGAGTATGAATATGCAGTTCAGCGTGGAATGCATCTATAGAAGGCTTTAGTAGATAATTATGGTTGTATATATATCTATATATATATATATATATATATATATATACATATATATATATATAGAATGTAAATTCCTAGTCTTTTGTTATAAACTTGGATATATAGTTTTATGCACCCCATTGACATGATAAAAAATTAGTAACTACAAGTGCACATCATCAAATTGAAGAACGAGCAAGTACATGTTGAACCATAAAGACTAAATTAATTTCAATGTTTTCTTAATTTATATTCTAAACAAAGTAGAAATAAAAAATGGCGGAGATGATTAATTAACTAAATAATGCAAATTAAAAATTATTAACGAAAACTAATAATGAAAAAAACTACATAGGAATCCGAATCTACTAAATATTAACATAATAATTAAATTCTTCCTTCCCTAATTAATTTCTAATTATTTTTTATTCCCTTTAAAAATAGTGATTCATATAATTAATATGGGTAATCATAGATTATAAAAATTTAAGGATTACCTATAACTCATCAAAAATTCATCGAGAAAGCAAATATTAGGAAAAACTCATATATTAATAATAACCTATCAAAACCTCGTAATTAATATATAAACAAAATGAATTATGTGCAAAGGTAAAATTGAAGGAATAAATAATTAGACATTAATATCGGAACTGTAAGAAAATATTTATTATGAAATACCTAGATTCATCTTCATCCTAGGTATTAAAAATTTATCTAGCCATAAAATTAAAAATTAAATACATAATAATAATTGCATGAAATTACTAATAAAACGAAAGTTGAATCAACATGTTTAAACTAATTGGGAAAGCATAAAGTAATTAACTAGCAGGAGAGCATAAAGTAAAAAAAGAAACACAATTTAAAACTCATCTACTTGATCCTACCAAAAGTAAAAGAAAAGAAAAATAAAATACTACCTCATATTCTCTCTAAAATAAGACTTCTATTTTTATAGAGACAATAAATTAAATCCTAATTTAATTTGGAGTAACTTGGTCTCTTCTTCATTTTTCAATTCAACTTCTACATGGTAATCTTCCAACTCTTTATTGGAATTCAAATAAAAATCAACTTGAAACTTCTAGAACTCCATTTCAAACTCAACTTTAATTATTTATCTAGTTCCTGTAAAACAAAA
The DNA here is from genome assembly GCA_947179155.2 of Hedera helix. Lineage (NCBI taxonomy): Eukaryota > Viridiplantae > Streptophyta > Magnoliopsida > Apiales > Araliaceae > Hedera > Hedera helix. The sequence goes on from OX359266.1 coordinate 23,262,323, forward strand.
TAAAATGTATTAATTAAATAAAATAAATATATAAAATAATAAAAATGAGAATATTAAAATACATAATTGTGTGTCTATCACCCATCTTTTATTATAAGGGGGAAGCCCTATTTTTGTTGTTTAGGGTTATGTAACGTAAATCCCTACTTTTGTTGTCTAAAGGGATAGAAATATTTATAACAATATGCTTTATGTGATGTAAGGTGCTTGGCACTAGTCAAAATGTATATGAATATAAACTCAGTTATTATATTTCGTTTGAGTTGTTACATGTTTAAATTAACATAGAAATGTGATAAATAAGTGATGTTTAATGATAATATACATTTTATTAAACAGATAGAGAGAAATGCCGCATAGACGAAGGCAAAATGTTCAACCTCCACCGGAGGAGCCAGTTAATGCTCTAGAGGAGCAAAATGTTCCCTCTTACTAAATTGTTTTTAGTAAATTGTTTTTAACATTCACGCCAAGTCCACCGCCTCTTACTAAATTCGGATAGACAATAGCATGCATAACCAATTTTTTTTTCCTTCCGGAATGTTCCAAAATTAAGCCAAATGAAGTATTTGTTATACATTATGTAATTATACCATATAATAAATATTTTATATAACATATATAAAATATTTATTTTAATTTACTAAAAATCATGAATTGATTTATAAATAATATTAATACTTTTTCGGGTATTTTACATGACAAATTTTGTACACACATAACGCCATGTATGCAATTATTTGAGGTAATTTATACCTCCAAAAATCATAAAATAATTCATATAATATATAAAAATTATTTTTCGTAATTTTTCACTTCGTTACTTGAACAACATGTTGCATTAACATGTTCACATTTCTGAAATATTATCTTTCATAAAAGTCATAATAATTCCATTATACATAAATAAAAATTTTAATAACTTAAAACATTCCTTTTTCTTATTTATTATTTAATTTCTTTAATATTCACATTAACTTTCCTTATATAAATTATATAATTTTATATTATATAATTTATATAATTACATTATTTCTTTTTAAATAATTTCTTAAATTCCTCCATAATTATTAATTAATTATATAAGCAATAAATATACATTCATTAATTCTCTCAATATTTTAAATACTCTTATATAAATTATATAATTATCCTTATATAATTTATATAATTATAATTTCCTTTATACATCACTTTAATTTTCTTATATAAATTATATAATTTATTATTATATAATTTGTATAATTACATTTCTTTTCAATCAATTTCTAAATTTTCACCATAATTCTTAATTAAATCTAAAATCAATAATTACAATTTTATTAACTTCCACATTCGCTTTTCATTAAAAATTGGATTAATTTAATTATTAATCCCTTAATTTTCATAATTAATAACATTTATAATTATCACTTAAACATATACATTTATATATTTATAAATGTATATATACATATCTAATTTCATATATTTCACATTACCACATAACCTCTATTAAATCATAATTTTTGTATTTTCATAATAATTTAATTGTACAAATTAATGTACATTTATTTGAAATTTCTCTTATTCTTAATAAATTATTTTAAAACAATTTATTTACTTTTCAATTACTTTAATTCAATACCATTTATCATAATCTCTGCACAGATTTAATTTACTAATAAAATCTCATCACATACCTTAAATCACATAAAATAATAATTAATTTAAACAATCTTGATATTTTTATCAATTAAATTCTCATCTAATATTATTAAGGAAATCCGAAAATTCGGGTCCTCACATTCTTCCTCCCTTAACCGGATTCCGTCCTCAGAATCATAATTACCGTAATAATTATATGTTTTTTTTATAGCACCTTGCAATACCTTTATCTTGATGAATAATAATTTAAATCCATAATAATCATATTTTATCTCTTTAATATCCATAACTCACATGGATTACCTCATACTGATCATAACTGTCCAAGTATTTAACTCTTAACTCAATTCACAATTTCTTTGATTTCTCATTCTCTAAAAATTTCCTTTCTTTAATCATATTTATCCTTACTCAATCCGCTTATTTCATATTCTCTATTCCACCTTATTGCTACTTTACACATTAATCATTCTTTTCTTAATTCATATAAATCTTCGTTTTCACTTTATAAATCATTCCTTAATATCTCTATTATTCAACACTAGGTTTTAAACACTAACATTTACTTCATTTATCATAATCCTTATTTGAAATTATTTCAAAAATCCTGGGTGTCACATTCACCCCTCCTTCATAAAATTTCGTCCTTGAAATTTCTATGTACTCATACTTCACAATTTCTTTACATTTATTCCACATATCTTTATTTCCTTTATTTCTCGTAATCATTTTACATTACAATTTTCTAATCCATCACATTTCATACTTTCTTTACTTCACAATTATTACTTTCATTATCACTCACATTTAAATAATACTACCCCATCCTATCATCCAATCTTCATAAGAGTAGAGGAATTTAAAATTTTTATTTTGGAAAACTTTCATGATATGCTGAATGAACATTTATCTCGGTTTACAGTACTTAGCTCCCCGAGTACTTCATACTGCAAACCCTGACAGTGGATCAGTCTGCCATTAAAGTGGTGTATATTTAATCCATAATTTGGCACTCCAGTACAACAATCTGTAATGCATGTGTATCTTATATCAGGTGACCATTCGATCAGCCTGCAACATTCTTAATCTCTTTGTTCATCTCAGCATTAGGATTCATTCAAAAGTAATTTGATTTGATATAACTTTCAAAGAATACGAATTCAATAAATATTTTTCAAAATTTGTCTAGCTGAATCAAATATCTTAGACTTGTATTTCTTTAACGCTTGTCTAGCCAGACCAATTAGCATAGACTTACTTTTAACTATTTATAACCCGCAGACATTTTTAAAACATTTATCATGTCAAAACTTTTCAAAACGTCAAGCCAAGTCAAATGGCAATGACTTATAGCTTTGACATACCTTCATAAATCAAAATCATTTATGACTTCATGTTACCGCATCATTTTGACAGTACGTTGAGAATTCCGTCGTTAATAATTCCTACCCCATACTTTATGGTGTTGAATCATCTTATGACGAAATAGTACTGCACCGTCTCAACAACACGTTGAGCATTCCGTCATTCATCACATCTACACCGGACTAAAAGGTGTCTGGATGATTCTTTTGAAATACATTTTGATATTAAAAATATTTTTGTCTAGCCGAAACAAGTAGCGTAGACACTTTTTAGATTGCTTAGAAAAATTTCATTTATATTTTTCAAAACACATTCATGCCAAATTAGCTTGAGGCCAAAAATTTCGAAGTCTAGCAAAGCTAGAAGAATGGGAATATCCTAAATTCCCTAACATTCACCTTCTGCTTCTTCACTTAATTAGTAAGTTAATTGCTAGGACTATTATTATTTATCATGTTAGAATTTTCTATCTACTCCAACTTTTCTATACCCCTGTATAGTTCATCAAACTTACCACATATTATGAGTCCAGTAACTTACCACAAGAATATGAGTTTTAAAGCTTGTCCTAGCAATATGTAGTCTAAGAACAAATTAAAGACTATCCACATGCTGAGGGGCTCAAACATACCATACAATTATGAGTCATGGTCTTACCATATGCATGAGTTTTAAGAACTCGTGCCTAAACTTAATATTATTACCTATCAAAAATTGCTAACGCGACTCTAACATTTCAATGATTATCACATAGTAACTAAGTAAACACATGTCCCCTGCCCATACAAAGGATTGTGCCACTCAGTCACCCCGTGAGTCCTCAATTGAAATTTCGTACCCAGCTTTCTACCCCCCTTATCATAACCTTTCTGTCATTCACGTCTCATCATTCTCTGAACTCTTCTTGTACTATTTCATAGTACCATACCTCTTTATAACATTAAAATATGCCTTTTCGACCATTAACAGGTCTCTCTGTTATTTCACATTCTCACTTAATCCCATCATGATATTGTTTTACAATCTATTCCTTACTTGCTTCCTTTATCTCGTGATCGTATCGTAGTACGATCCTCTTACCGTTCCTGATCATGTTATTATGATCTCTTTCTATACTTTTTAATTTTTCCTTGTCATCTTTCTCTACACAGAGATTCCATTACCATGTATAATACCATTCGTATAAGTCGGACATTCACGTCTCATTCTCTGTCTTTATCGACATCGTCTAAATTTCTCGAGCTTCAACTGAAAAATGTTGTTTAAGCAAGAGTGAGCACGACGGCTCAGCAAGTCTAACAGATAGCACATAACACATAATTCATGTTTATACGTGCTTCTCGTACTTCATGCATTATATTATATGGATGCATCATGCTTCTCATGCTTTGCATTTATTTATGCAACATACTGATCATGCATTATAATGAATACATGGCATACAGTTCAACTTATTCAATTAACTCAGGCTTTCTATCATATAGAATCAACACACCTCATATGGTTTCAGAAGAGCATATTTAATTCAAATTCTCACATGCTTCAAATGCACACACAACAGTTATACACATAGCAACAATATCTGAAAAACTTGCCTGGACTGCAAACCAGCTTACGTTATCGCTTCACATTCCTTGTACAACCTACACGGTATGAGAGATCGACAACACATATTAGTCAAAGCTTGACTCAATGTTTAAACTTTTATTAAGACTCTATTTTATTTTCTCTCTCTTAACCTTCATTTGTAAGTCCATTATTGATTATCCATATCAGGATTTAATCTAATGATTTAACCCAATTGTTTCTCTTTATACACGTGGATCCCTGATTCAAAGATCGCAAAATGTTCATATTATCATCTAGATCACGATTTTTCAAAATAATCACCATATTATACATTAAATATGGCCTACTGAATGTACAAATAATAACTTAATTCCTCTTTTAAACTCCATTTAATATTATTAATTATTTAATAACATTAAATTCACTTACTAATATTATTAATCACTAAATAATATTTTAAATCAATAATTTAATAACACTTTAATCTAAATGTTATCAAGCATTCAATAATATCATAATATAATATTATTAATCTTTTAATAATAACTTAATCATTTCCTAAACTTATAAACAATTTATTTTAATTGTTTACACTTTACTGATTAATGCATTTTTATCATTTTAAAATGCCATACCCATAAGATTTTATCAACAATGACTAAATCCCTCATCAAAAATCTGCGTATACTGTATATAGGATTTCCAAGCCATAAATCATATTTTCTAAATTTTCAACATCACATCACATATTTAATTCATTTACTCATAACTAGTCCATTTCCATGAAAAATACCAAATTAGTTCTAAAAATTCTTCTTTTCTGGTATTTGACAGAATATAGCTCCAAATTGAACATATATTTTTCTCGTAATTTTTAAAATTCATTTACTATTTTTTTTAAATGGCCAAAACTGCCGAATATTACGACATTTATCATAAACTGTGTTTTTGTCCAAAACTTCCGAAAATTACAGGGTATACTCCTGCTATGTATATGTACTCCCAGTGAAATTTCACAATTTTTGGAATTAACCACAAAGAGTTATACAGGTTTACTTTTAAAATAGTATTTTCTCGTAAAATCCATATCTCTCATTCTATACATCCAAAAATCACCATTTTTGGACAAAATCTATAAAACTCATCATATTATCATCCCAAAGTTTTCCAGAATTTTTAGAGAAATAAAAGTGGACTAAATTGCCCCTGGACCAAACTGAACAGTAATTATTTTTGGCCTTTTCAGATTTTCGGACAGTTTTGGGGTCCTTCACGGAAACAATTATAAAACGAAATTTACAACTCCGATTGAGGTCCAGTCAGAGGCGTTGGACTCGTATTTTCCTAAAATATAGTTTTCATTTATCAAACATCAAATTTGGAGTTGTCTAGGTCTCGAAAAAAGTGTTAAAGGGGCTGATCAGTAGCTAATTTTTCTGATTTTCCAACATGGATGTGTTTTACTAAAAATTCCATAACTTTCTCATTTCACAATATTTTTTTGTCATTCCAACTAGGTTCTTCTCCTTATGAATTCATTTATCAACTTAGATCATGAAACCAAGCATACAAGTCACACATATGAGACCACCTAGTTAACCTAATATGACAACATAAGTCATCTAATCCACAAAATTACCTAGTTCACATACATGGCCACATAGATGCCATTAAAACCTATATCCTTACATATTCAAACCTCACATGGTTCCACAAGCACACAAAAGTACCATATCAACCATGTCATAAATATTTAAAACAATAAATAACCAAAATAAAAGTTAATGTTTAGAGAGACTTTAAACCTTTGCGATTTATGAGCTCTTCTCCTTGATAGTCCAAAGTAAGTGCTCAAAGGTGGTAACATCCACTTTCTCTCTCCTCCAAGATCTTAAAAACTACTCTTTTAAGGTTTATGGTTTAGATCTATGGAAGGATCAAGCTCTAGAACAAGTTTAATGCTAGAGGTTTTATGTTTTGATTGCTAAATCAAGCTTTCTCTCTCTAAGCTTTCATGTCTTCTTCTTCTTCTCTCTCCTCTCTCTCTCTCTCTCTCTCTCTCTCTTCCTACGTTTCTTGGACTTAGATGAAAAAAAAATGAAATGAAAAGGAGCTTGGATGGATGGATAAGAATGACATGGATTTGAAATAATAATTCAATTTCAATTAAATCTCATTTGAAGTCCACAAATATCTTTCTAAGGCTTATCTCCTTATTAACCATTTTGAATACTTATTTTAGGTCCACTAATTATAAAGTTCAAACACATGGCATATTAATACCCTCTCTACCATCCGACCCCACCTTCATTCATATCCATAACTAGATAATGCTTTTGCTTTATAATTTACCTAACAACTTGGTATACTTATAAACCATTAATTGACTTCCATGTAAAATACATTTAATTTATCTCGTAGGATACTAGAATGCATCCAAATATGCTCAATCTAATCACACAATAGGACATTATAACTTCACAAGCCAACTTGCAATTTAATGCTTAAGGTAGCTAGCTTAAATAACTAGTCTCACAATAATAATTCATTTCACTTAACTCAATTATTTAATCCAATTAGACTTGTCATATTCAAGTATTACTTGAATATTTACTTAACTCAACTCATCAATTTCTTGATATCAAACTCTTAGATTTAGTCCAATATTTTAATATCTTAAATAATTGGACTCCCTTTAACTAAATAAAATTTCCAATCAAATGATCCACAAAGTTACATAATGATTTAATTAAACTCATTAGAGTTCATTCTATTGGAAATGAATTCCTAATTTAATTTACAATAGGCTAATAATTTATGCGTTTATTACATCTTATGACGAAATAGTACCGCACCGTCTCAACAACACGTTGAGCATTCCGTCATTCATCACATCTACACCGGGCTAAAAGGTGCATGGATGATTATTTTGAAATACATTTTGATGTAAAAATATTTTTGTCTAGTCGAAACAAATAGCATAGACACTTTTTAAATCGCTTAAAAATTCATTTGCATTTTTCAATGCACATTTGTGCCAAATTAACTTGAGGCCAAAAATTTCGAAGTCTAGCAAAGCTAGAAGAATGGGAATATCCTAAATTCCCTAACATTCACCTTCAGTTTCTTTACTTAAATATTTAATTTATTGCTAGGACTATTTTCATTTATCATATTGAAGTTTCTATCTACTCCAACTTTTCTATACCTCCGTATAGTTCATCAAACTTACCACACATTATGAGTCCAGGAACTTACCACAAGAATATGAGTTTAGGAGCTTGTCCTAGCAATATGTAGTCTGAGAACAAATCAAAGACTATCCATAAGCTGAGGGGCTCAAACATACCATACAATTATAAGTCATGGACTTACCATATGCATGAGTTTTAAAAACTCGTGCCTAAACTTAATATTATTACCTATCAAAAGCTACTAACACGACTATAACATTTCAATGATTATCACATAGTAACTAAGGAAACACAAATCCCCTGCCCATACAAAGGATTGTGCAACTCAGTCACCACGTGAGTTCTCAATTGAAATTTCGTATCCAAGCTTTCTACTCCCTTATCATAACCTTTCTGTCATTCATGTCTCATCATTCGCTGAATTCTTCTTGTACTATTTCATAGTACCATATACCTTTTGGACAATTAACAGGTCTCTCGGTTACTTGATCCCAACATGATCTTGCTTCACAACCTACTTCTTACTTGCTTCCCTTATCTCGTGATCGTATTGTAGTACAATCCTCTCACTGTTCCTGATCATATTATTATGATCTCTTTCTATACTTTTTGGATTACTTATCATCTTTATAACTTGAATCAGGTGTCTCCTAATTTTTCTTTGGGATTCATCTTTGAATCATTTCTAATATTGTTTTAGATATGTTCTTAATTGAACTTATAAATTTTTCTCAACTCGTTATCTTCATTCAAGTCTTCCTTAACATCTTTATCTCTTTCTTGTAATCTTATATCTTTCATATTTCCTTTACTTTAGCTAATATCTGAGATCTGTATTTCTTAACTTACATCTTTCTATTTTAATTCCCCTATGTTCATCAAACTTATCACGTATTTGGACTCAGGAACTTACCATAATCATATGGTTGAGGAGCTTGTCCTAGTCAGGCCATAGTCGCCAGTTCGCTAAAGGGCTCCACCATATAATCATGAGTCACAAGTTTACCATACGCTTGAGTTTTCAGAACACGCGACTAACTTTATTCTTTCTTACTTTAGGTTATAGCCTAAGGTATTATTTACCTAAGGTTTATAACCTCTGGCTCTGATACCAAATGTAACGTTTATCCTTCACTCGACTTTTCAACCTTGCTTAGGACAACACCCAACAGTTGTACCTATCAGCTTGCTACCTGTATTTTAGGCATCCCCTACGGAGAGTCTGGCTTCGGTGCATTCCCTTAAACCACTAGGACGTCACCAGCGAGAGGCTCGGGGCTCTTTCTTTATGGCTCTGATACCAACTGTAACGACCCCGAAATTCGACCCACTTCACTACCTTAATTCTCGTGTATATTAAACATTATTTTCTTTACGTCCAAATTTCGGTCCGTTAATAAATCTTTCATCACCTAAATTGATCCATTATTTAATTTAAAAATCATCAATTACCAAATTTTCGGTATAAATTTTTCTTTTTCTCAATTCAATCATTGTAATAAAATATTTGGATATTTAAAATCTTTACATCTGGATCCTAGTCCCTGGATCGCAACCTTTACTTTTTATTTCTATCATTATCGCAAAGCTCAATATTCACAATTTAATATTGTTCATATCCATACAATAATCTTTGTTCCATGATTTATAATTAAACATACCATAGTTTCTAGCATAATAACTATCTTGAATGATTGTAGTTCATAATATAACTCTATTCACCCTGACTGGATCTCATTTGTACATGCATATATCACATCAATACAAACTTTGCAAATGTATCCACATTGAGTTATACTATTGCAAATATAACAATTACGTTTACCACCTTTTGGGTTAATCCATCTCTAATATATTTTGATATTCCTGAAATTTTGTTTCTTTACCTGCAAAAGTTTATATTAAGCAAGTAAAGAGCACAATGGCTCAGCAAGTTCAACAGTTTATGTTTCACGTAGCACATACCTTAACATGCTCAGTGTGTGTCATACATCACGTGCTTGTGCTTCTACTATAGCAATATATTTCACATCATCGCACAAAGTACACATAGTTGTCATATTAGCCATAGATCACATAACACATAATTTATATGCATTTAACATATCATAACAAACAACATTTAACATTAAAGAACTGAAGAACTTGCCTGAATTGCGGAATTAAATAATAATTACCCTTCTATCATGCTTCTCGTACAACCTATGATCATAAAATAATCAAAATAATTATTTATCCTTTTATGATATTAATTTAATAAATTAATATCATCTCTAATGTAATTAACCCTACCCGACGATTTATTTTAGGGTACCGGGTTAATTATTAATTAATATGGTTAATTATATTAACCTCATCCTTCAATATATTGATTTAATTTAATATTAAATACCTTCAATACGGACAACCCGGCTCATCGGATAAAATTTAACATATCTGGTTGTCCCAAAAATTTTATTTAATCATTTTCTAACCTTTAAACTTATTAGATTAATATTTAAAATATTTAAATATTAATCCCCAATATTTAATATTTTTACAAAAATATTAAATTTAATGTCCAAACATAATTTCTATATCTTTAGAAATTTTCTATGATTTTTAAACAAATTTTAAACATTTATTTCAATTAAAAACAATTTATGGGGTTATTTTGGTAATTTTTGCGGCCAAGGACATAACCGGAATTTCCCGAAAAGTCCAGGGGCATAGCCGTAATTTCCGCGGCTAAAGGACACATTCGGTATAACCTGAAAAGGCCGAGGGTATAACCGTAATTTCCCTGCGTGCGACTGCCGCGCATGGCGCGTGGCCTCCCCACTACCGACGCCAAAACGACGTCGTTTCTAACCGTTTCCTGAAGCCCCGCGCATTGCACGAACGACCCTTCCCACGCCCAAAACGGCGTCGTTTCTGACTAGCTGTTGGAAAAATTTCGGCACGCGCAATGCGCGTCCTGTCAAAAAAAAAATTTCTAGCTTTCTTCTGCGAACACAATAGCCAACTTAGCAAAATAAATTCCATTTTTGATCAGATTTTTCCCACAAAACAATTCTAAAAAATTATGTAATTCACACATATATATCCAAAAATTATTTGGAATCATTATTTTAATTATTTTCTATTTTTCCATAAAATTAATTTATCATCTAAACTACCAAAAATAATCAAATAAAACCATTTTGATACCTTTTAATGCTTTAAAATCTTTCTTGGAGGCTTGTTATTCTTCCTCTCCTTGTTAGCTATGGTGGTTACCGACGTGGCTTGGTGGTGGCGGCTACGGGTGGAAGAAGAGAAGGAAGAGAGAGTTGTGTTTATTACTTTTTATTCCTTTTATTGGCTTTTCTCTTTTTTTTATTCTCTCTCCGTAACTTAAACACTTGATCATATATATAAAAAAATTCCACCGGCTTATCCATGCACAACTTGGTCTCTCGAATGTTCCACGCAAAAAAATAAAAATAAAATCAAGCATGCAAATTTTATTTAACATTACATAATTATTTCGTGTAATAAATATTTTATATAATATATATATATATATATATAATATTTTAATTCACCAAAAATCATAACATGATTTATCATTAATATTAATACCACTTTTGGGTACTTTTCTTGACAAATTTTGTACATGCATAATGACATGCATGTAATTATTTGAGGTAATTTATACCTCCAAAATTCATAACACAATTCATAGGACATATAATAATTATTTTTCACAATTTTTCACTTCGTTAATTGGACAACATGTTACATTAACATGTTCACATTTCTGAAATATTATTTTTCATAAAAGTCATAATAATTCCATTATACATAAATATAATTTTTAATAATTTAAAACATTCCTTTTTCTTATTTATTATTCAATTTCTTTAATATTCACATTAACTTTTCTTATATAAATTATATAATTTAATATTATATAATTTATATAATTACATTATTCCTTTTTTTTTTAATTTCCATTTTACACAAAATACAACTTATAAAATCTTTCTTCCCTCCTTATTCAATTAAATCTTCTTATATAAATTATATAATTATTCCTATATAATTTATATAATTACTATTTTCCTCATATTTCACTTTAATTTCCTTATAAAAATTATATTATTATATAATTTATATAATTACTTTCCTTCTTAATTAATTTCCAAACTTTCACCATAATTATTGATTAATTATATAATCAATATTTTTAATTTTACTAACTTCCCCATGAACTTTCATTTAACTTTGGATTAATTTAATTATTAATCCCTTAATTCTCATAATTGATGAAATTTATAATTATTAATTAAACATGCACACACACACACACACACACACACACACACACACACACACACACACACACACACACATATATATATATATATATATATATATACATATCAAATTTCTATATCTCACATTACCACGTATACTATTAAATCAAAATTTTTGCACTTTCACAACAATTCTTTTGTACGATTTATTGTACCTTGATATGCAATTTCTCTCATTCTTAATAAATTATTTTAAAATAATTTATTTACTTTTCAATTATTTTAAATCAACACAATTAATTACCATCTCTGTACAAATTTAATTTATCAACTAAATCTCATCACATACCTTAAATCACATAAAATAATAATAATAAATTTACACAACCTTGATAATTTTATCAATTAAATTCTCATTTAATATTATTAAAAAAATCCTGAAAATTCGGATACTCACAATAATTATATTAGTAAAGGTATAAAATATTATTAAATAAATAATAATATTAGAAAATAAATAAAATATTATTAAATAATTAATAATATTCGAAACTCAATAAAATATTATTAAATAATTAAAAATATTAGTAAGTGAATAAAATATTATTAAATAATTAACAATATTATAAAATCAACACAATTAATTACCATCTCTGTACAAATTTAATTTATCAACTAAATCTCATCACATACCTTAAATCACATAAAATAATAATAATAAATTTACACAACTTTGATAATTTTATCAATTAAATTCTCATTTAATATTATTAAAGAAATCCTGAAAATTCGGATACTCACAATAATTATATTAGTAAAGGTATAAAATATTATTAAATAAATAATAATATTAGAAAATAAATAAAATATTATTAAATAATTAATAATATTTGAAACTCAATAAAATATTATTAAATAATTAATAATATTAGTAAGTGAATAAAATATTATTAAATAATTAACAATATTAGTAAGTGAATAAAATATTATTAAAAGATTAATAGTATTAGTAAATAAATAAAATATTATTATAGAATTAATAATATTAGAAAATGAATAAAATATTATAAAATAATTAATAATATTTATAAGAGTTTAATGTAATATTAAATGGGTAAAATATTATTAAATGATTAATAATATTAACAAATGACTTAAATATTATTACTTGATTAATAATATTAGATAAATGTTTAAACTATATTAAATGGTTAATATTGATTTTATGTGATTTAAATGTTATCAAACAATGATAATATTTCTAAGTGTTTAATATACCATTAAATATATATTTATGTGATTAAGTGTTAGTAAATTAAGATGTACAAAAATTATTATATAAACCTAAATATGATACTAATTGGAAGACCAACTTTATTAATTGTTAGGTCTTATCAAATAACGTTAAATTGTATTGGTTACTGTAATCAACAATCAAGAGAAGTTTCCTATACTTAAACTTGTATTTATTTTACAAGAGCTTTAAGTGATTTAATTATTGAAAATTAATCCATATCAATGTTATTTATGTATTCGCACACAGTGCATTTGAAGCTTTATACTTCGTTTGATTCAGGAACTGTTTAAGAATGTCTAAGCTAATTGTTTCGGCTAGACACCGCATGTATAAAATCATTAACTTAAATACTTTTAAAAGCTTATCCAAACTATTGGTTGATGTGGATTTTTATAGTAAGACTGAGAACGAATAACCCTAAATAAGGGGACTATATTCGGAAAACCAACATTTGCGTAAGATATCTGAATATTATGCATATACATAGGGGTACAAGAGACTGATCCCCTCAAATACCAAAATAATAAAAGGGTCAGATACACATATGATTTACCTTATGCATTAGTTCATGGTCCTTAGTGGTTACTCAACAGTAAGACTTAATCAATTCTTTTATTTGAAACTTAACTCTCGATCCTTCATGACTTCTATTCAATCATGATATATCATTCTTGTATTAATTATTTTTAAACTTACTGAGCAAGCTAGTTGTTCACCCTTGCTATATCATGAACTATTTTTCAAATAAGCCCGAGTGTTTCAGAAAAGACAAGGGCAAGGAAAAAATCAAAGAATAGAAATTGCATACTAGTAGGTATTGTTTAATATTTATTTTAATGTTGTAAATCTTTTGTGAACCCTTAAGATATGCATTGTTTATATCTAGATTAGAAGACATTGGGATTGTATTACCTTTTATAAGGAACAATTATGTATTATTCCGCTAAGTTTAATGAAGACTATGTATTTAGTTGTTATTTATGTTTTGGATTGTGAGCACTAAACTCGAGGTTATGGAACCCGAATTTGGGGCCGTCACATTCATCACCTGTCTCAGAATCTTAATCTTCACATTCTATACGTTAGAACTCAGATCATAAGTACAGAAATTATGACCTAGTCTATTACAGTTCAAAATCATATAATTTATGATTTTACCTTATTCCAACCTTTGAACATAGTCACTATTCATAAATGTCCATACATAATCATGTTTACCCATATCTGTTCCGTACGTGCGAGTTTATTACATATAATACTCAATTTACAATGATACATTAATCGTATCCCAACATAAGTTTCTTTAATGGAAACTTATATAACTAGCTATCCCAATGGATTTACAATATCATACATCTCATTACTAATAATGCAGTTTAATATTAAAACAATGATGTCAAACAAATTATATATTTACAGGATTACATTTTCTATTGACTTGTTATATTACACAACTAAATATAACATATTTCTTCACGCGCTTCTATGCATTTACCATTCCTTACGCTTTTGTTGTACCGAAATATCAGGCCTTCTCGTACTTAGCTGAAAATACCAATTTAAAGCAAGAATGAGCACGACGGCTTAGCAAGTTAAATAGTTAGAATTTTAATACCAACCTAACTCATATGAAATCTCGTATCAACCTTCATCGTAGCAAGAGGAAAAATTAAATTTGGAGAAAATTCTTACAAGCTTCACAGATAATATCGATGTGAGTAGTAAACACAATAAATAATTACTACAAGACTGGGAAATTCAAAGGGAAGATGATGACATTCAAAGGGAATAACTTGTCAATCTTCTTAATGAATGCCTTCATAAACTTTTACCTAGCAATACAGAGATAAATTGTAAGGATGGAGGCAAGGAGCAATGCAATGCATATACACTAAGCAGTGGTGAAGAGTTCTATGAAGCTGTTGGCCAAAATCTTGAGTATTAAGCGAAACAAGAAACTAGTGCACTGAAAGATTGTCTTCTCAATACTTTGACAAATGACATTAAAGTAAATCTAAGAAGGGAAGGTGAATAATTTGGAAATGTTGTAATAATTCGGAATGGTGATGAGGCAAATGAGGTTATGTTATAATAATTCAGAATGGTGATGGGAAATATTATAGCTATGATGGAAAGAAAAGGGTCAAGATTTATCCACAAAAAGTAGAGTTTAAATTCAAGGTGCTCAAATAAATCAAGATCCTAAATGATCATGAGGAATGTTATCGGGTTTATATGGTTAAAGATGTGGTAATGGATGAATTGGATGATGGAAGTTATTTTTTTCCTTTGGTTAAAGATGAGTTTAGGGGTGGTCCGCGCTTTTGCATTAATGCTAAATAACTCAAAGAAAATACCACAAGACGGCATGTAATGGACATTTTTGCATATGAACCGAATTGATAGAACATATTAGTCAGGTTGAAAGACTTTAAATTAAGCACTCGTTGGGAGGCAACCCAATATTAGTTCATCGTTTTCATGCGTTTTTCAATTGTTATGTTCTTTTAGTTTTATTTCATCAATTTTTGGATTTGATAGTTTTCTAGCTTAGGATATACTAGTCCATGTTAGCCATATTTATCCTTGTGATTTTTTCATCATTATAGGTAGAGGTGAATTGAGATTGCAGTTAAATTGAAGTGGGAATTTTTTTCAAGAAAACTGGGACACAACACCGACCATATTTTAAGCCTAAAAACCATGGCCCCGGCCACGACCTTGCAACCAAATTTGGGCCCGTTGCATTTTGAAACCGTCCCGGCCACGAGTTCTCAGCAAAATCTGGCCCCAGCTAGATTTTAAGCCTACAAAATATGGCCCCAGTCGTACACTAAAATTTTAATTTTTTTAAAAAACAAACCAAGCGTGATTAGGACTCGTTAAACAAAACCAAAGGCTTCTAAAACTCGAACTCTCTCTCCTTAAGTGTCGAGAAACCTACACCATCACCCCCACTCTAAAAACTTCACAAATCCTTTCTATCTCCACTCCATCACCATTATCAGCCATCACCCCGATTCAATTCCATCTCAAATTCATACCTCAATCCCAATCTAGCCCATTTGGGGTTTACTGTTAGTGAAGGAGTTCGAGTTTACTCATTAATTGGGGCTTCAACTTATCAATTAAGGTAACAAGTATAGATTATCTTATCTAAAATCTTAAAAATTAGTGTTGCTTGTTATTCTTCATTCATCAGTTGGTACTGTTGAAACTTTGGCTTCCCAAGTGGAGGAGTTTGAGGGTGTGGTGTGTATTCAGTGTTATTCTAGCAGTGTATTAAAGCCATTGCAGTGGGTGAGCTATTCCGAATTAGTAGTAAGCTTTGAGTTTGGGGGAGTAAACACTATGCACACCAAGTGTTTGCTTTACAGTCTTTAAGAGAAATCCTAAGCAGATTGAGGGTAAAAGAACGGTTTGGCTTGTGTTTTGAATAACATTGTATTATTAAGTCTGAAAGATAATATGGAACCTAAACGATAGAGGAGAAAGTTCAATACTTACATAGCCTTTTGCTAAATGACAAGATCATATGTTCGCCTTTCAGAAAAACTTTAATATGGCATTGACTAAGATGTTCAATAGGATGAATTTGAGTGCTAATCCAGTTCATTTCCCTGAGCCTCAGCCATTGTCAGTTTACCCACCTCCCGATGTAGATGATAAGGAGGTCGAGCGCGACGTTTGACCTATCAAGGAAGTACTCCATTTCTATTTCTTTATTTTAAACAACGAGGACATTGTTTATTTCGAGTTTAGGGGTAGGGTCTACCTGTTTATAGTTTGCATAGTTCGTAGTTTGCATAGTTAATATTTGCACATTGCATGTAGTTTAGGCATATTAGCATATGAATGACCTATTGATTTTATTTTTTGTAATATTTCAGCTAAAAAAATTAAAAAAATGAAAAAAAATTGCATTTAGTTTAACATATTATGTTGCATTTATATTAGAAAAAAGTGATAATTTTTTGCATATTTAGGGTCATATTTTATTGCATTTAAATAACTTGAGTAGTGAATTGATGTATGAAATTTAATGAAGGCCAATGATAAAATTTTGATTAATTATCTAATAATTTAGTGAGATGGGTAAGGAATGCTAAGTCAAAAATTTAAACTATTTTCTAATTTTATTAAACTTGAGACCCTTAATTCTTAGTTACACATTCAATATATTGAGTCAGTTGAATTTTGGTTCAATTTTGTGAATTAGGTGCTGATTAAGAATAGTAGTAACCTCCATTGCTTGTTGGATTATAAAATATAAAAAGGGAATTAAATAACTGCTTAGATGTCGGTCTTAATTGAAATGAAAAGAAAAATATAAAGAAAATTAGACAGATATGAGCAAAATTTGACTAGTCTGTTTTTGTGCCTTTATTGCTCAAACAAGTAAGCCCTTAAAAGTGTATCTACACTTAGTTCCCTAAAGCCAACTGGTTTGGGAGTCAATGGTGGAAAGTTCGCTACATGGTTAATTTTGAAAAGCCAAAGAAAAGTGGACATTGCACACGCTGAGATAGTAATATACAAAATGGAGCGTAAGACGCACTCGTTAAATAAATAAGAAAAATAAAAAAAAATATGAAAACAAGTGTATAGAGGGGTTAAAAAAAATGCTATTATGATTAAATATATTTTATTGAGTACTTTGATTCATGAGTTATATTGGAATTTTACTTGGTTTGATATATTGAATTCCCACACACACACGAAAGTGTTGATAGTGAGATAAATTGGTGATATGTTTGATTTTTTACTATGCATAAATTTGAAGTTTCCCTGATTTATTACTTAAGGATCTTTGAGGTTGAATTTTCATAAATTATGTTGATTTATTGCTAAAGCCGTTAGTTTGTTATACATATGCATTTATGTAATTAGTGTAGATATTTTGGTTTATTTTTCTTTTTGGTGTTTTTTCTTAAGGACAAACAAAGTCTAGAGTTTGGGGGTATTGATGAGTGTGTTTTAAACCTATGAATTAGGTAGTTTTAGGCTTAATTATTCGTTATCTTTGAGTATTTGTAGTTCTATTTTACTTGTTTTTATGTTTATTTTGTAGAAAATGGCAACGGAGGGTCAAACAGGTAAAATCGGAGCTTAAGGGCATTTTTGTAATTTCTGAACATAGGTCACGATTGGGGCCGTGGTTGGCAAAGTCAGTTGGGCTGTTTTGTTTGCTTCACAGAAGTCGAGCCCAACAAGGACTTTAATACTGCTACGACTTAAGGGATTTTAATATAATAAGAATATTAGAGAGAACGTAGAGAATAGTAGAATAAGAATTAGAGAAGCCACTCTTGGAGACTTAAAGGATTCAAAGAAAAAACACGTGAAGATCAACTTAAAGACTAGAGAGGGAGGAAATTTGATAAAGTTTAATATTCTTTTTTATCTTTTATTTTGATTATTTGGGATGTTCTTTTCTTTGTTTAATTCTGTTTTCAATTGCCATATTATGTGGAACTAAACTTTTTATTAGGATTTCAATGGAACCGATTGTTGAGCTTTAATTGATTCATCTCGTTTTTAGTTAATTGATCTATTATGGTTTGTTTATTATATCTTGCATTAATTTATAATTGTTTGATCAAACAATTATTTAATTTTTTAAATGGAATTGAAAAATGAAGTCTAGGAATAGATCTGGGTATAATAACGTGTGAACTTATTTATTCTTTTTGAAAAGAATAACCTAATAGTGCATAGGATAAAAATATTTATGTTTAATATATAATATGATTGAAAGTTTGTGCTTAATGAATTTATTTTAAGTGCTTTGCATAAAGATAGTTATATAACTAGAGTATGTTTTTTTATTAATTATTGAAAAATGTTAATAAGTAGATAAGAAATCTTAGTTAACAATCCATATGATTAATTGATTAGAATTAAGATGATGACATTTTAGTGACGTAATTGGGGAAGTTGTTATCCTAAACCTTTACATATCTGGTAATCCGTTATTGTTGGATTTTTTTAGTTTTAGTTTTAATTTTAAATATTTCTTAATAAAAAAATGGTGATTGTTTAAATAGAATTAAATTGATAGAAAATTGATAATTAGAATAATTATTAACTGTTCCCTGTGGATTCGACATCATTCTCATTACTTTATTACTTGATTGACCATGTATATTTGCACATATTTGTCATTATATAAATTGTACAACAGGCGCTAAATGAAATAACACCGGTTCTTACAGAACTCCCAATATTATTTAACACCCTCATTCAGATGTATAGTTCTTTATCGATACTAGGTTAGTGTTTAACATTTCTAACTTCTATCAAAGTAAAGACATAATACAATTTGATGATAATAAGATAATGTCATTGATGTAATATTCGGTTTCAAACTTCCCAGTTACTTATTCGTAGTACAAAAGTCATTATGACTTCATATAAAATACATATAAAGGATAAAAAATAAAATGTATCCTAGTGTATGCTTTCGTTTTTCCTTTTTGTTAGTATAAATGCATGATGATTTGTTGATGATGCTCGTATAGTTCAATACATAAACTGCATATAAAATATGAGGAGTTTATCAGTGGACTGCCCAATTTTGGGTTTTCCAGCGAAAATCGATTTTATATTTTTGTCAAACTTTCCAATATAGATGCACATCAAAACTCATGTTAAACCCAATTTAATCCTAGATCTACTAATCTAGCATGAATTTAAGCATAGAGAGTTTTAAAAATAGTTTTCTACCATAGAAATTAAATATAGAGCAAAGAAAACACAAAATTAAGGTTTTATACCTTTAGCTCTTAATAGCTCTCCTTCTTTACTTTCCCAAGGTAAGAACTGAAGTTGTTGGACATCCCACCACCACCTATGGCTACCGAGCACTTACTCTATAAGCCCTCTTGGTGTGCTCTTTGATTATCTCTAAAGAACATAAGTGTTCTCTCACTTTTGCTCTCAAATGCTCTTTAGCTATTTTTCTGAAGACTTGGTAAAATGAACCAACCTTTGCTAGCATTGTTGATGAGTCCTATGTAAAGAACTTTTCTAAGCATACTTAACTCTTACTAATCCACCAACTCTTGGTCAATTAGGCTTAATTACATAGAGAACATGGCCCCCCAATTTAGGGAAAAAGGACAAGCATGTGAGTGATTTAAGGGATGTTCTTTTCCAAGCCAACCTTGAGCATTGCACCACATTGGTTCTCCCCACCCCCCATATGGCCAGCTATATCACTATATTCCCTTCATTTTTGATTTATTTTTTTATTAATTTATGTTATATATACACCAAAATATATACATACATCAATCTATATCCATATCACCCAACACTTACATCATTTGGGCTACCCATCGGACTTTGAATTAACTTTCACTGGGCTACCATTTAATTATGTTTGGGCTCCCAATTTATTTCTAATTGGACTATTAGATTAATTCTTTTAGGCCTCCCAACAATTAAATTGCTTGGACTCAAGGTTGGGTTACCAAACTTAATTTATTGGGCTAGGTTTTGGGCCTTGATAATTAAATCATTGGGCTTAGTAACTAATTTCACCATTGGGCTTCTCTTTAACTCACATTGGGCCTTTAATTAAATTACATTGGGCCAACTAATAAATCAATTTGACAAATCCAAATTATTAAATTCCTAGTGGAATTAAAATATTAATAATCCACTATTAACAATTTTCTAAATGGAAATAAATAACATTTTTAATGTTTACGCTTTCTCATAAATTAATAACCACCTTAATTAATTTATACCTCAAATTTAGCTTGTTATTTACCAAGTTAATTAAATCATCACCTAGCTCATTATCCTTATCTAACTTTGATATTACACAATCTAGGTTGGTCCATTAACTTAATCAACCCATTAACTGAACCTTCATATAATTTCTTTAATTATATAAATACATAATTAAATAATCAAACCATTATACACTGATTTAAATTAATCGCACATAAATTTACCATTCCTGTTTAATAAATTCATTTATTTATATTAAAATATTCCCTTTTAACCCTAATATTCGTATTAGGTTAAATGCTTAGTCATTCTTACATATTCATCTCTTCTTCAGATTTAATTTTAGACTTACTAAAAATGAGTTCATCCTGGAAATTACCACTACCACCATTTGGTTAAAGTTTGGTCTATTTTCAAACACTTACAACATCTGTTCCTCCAAACAATCTCATTGATTTTCTTAACATAAGCATTATTTTACAAATACTGTCCTAGCCCCATTCGTGACAGGACTCTAATTCCTTTCTAGTGATTGTCTATCACTTTACCAGGTTTAGTTTTATATCTTAACTTTAATTTCCCGCTCGAATCCTCGAAAGCTTATAATTTTCACAAATCGACTATCTATTACTTCCTTATATAAGGGTTAGCGTAGCCTTAAATCACAATAATTAACTAAGACCATACTAATCTGTCTTATGAATTTTTGGGTCATTACATTCACCTTCTCTTCTAAGATTTTCATCCTCGAAATTACAACATACTTACCCCTTTACCCAATCGTTGTCCAGAATATTGGAACATCTTCCAGGAGTCTTCAACAATTATTCAATAATTCTGAAGGAGCTTGAATAACTAGGAAGTAAAAAGAATTCCTTTAAAAGGTCATAAAGACCATGAACAAATGTCAAGGAATCAATCATTTGACTAACCCTTTTAAATGATTCAATAATATGAGGTCGATATAATCAATGCACAATTTGATAAGTGACAATTGATTTTAAATGTTGAGTGGTCACCTTGACCGTGAATGTCTGGTGAGGCATCAATCTCTTGATTGACCCTCTTAGGTTACATGTCCAGACCGCACTTGAGGCATCAGTCTCTTGATTGACCCTCTTAGGTTATTCCGTGTATCATTTATCTGATACATAGGTTTCTCCCTATTATGGGTTATTCTCTCAGCTTTAGAATCCGTACCAACAACAGGTTTGGATAGCTTTTAAATGTTCAACATGCAAATGTCTAGCCGAAATAAGTGGCATAGACTTACAATAATATTTTGGATATCAATCGGAACTTTAAACTTTTCAAGGGCACATTCGTGCATTTAAAGTTTTGAAGTTCATCACTTCAGATTAAAAGTTGTCTAGCTGAATCAAATGGCTTAGACTACCATAATAAACTGTTCATGAACCATGAACTCTAGAACTTTTTAAACCATTTTAAGTGAAAGTGAAAATCATTTTAGGACTTCATGATACCGCATCTTTGGAACAGTACGTTTAGGATTCTATTAATAGTAATTTTGACACCATCTTTATGATGCAAATTACTTTATGATATCATGATACCGTACATTCACAGAAAATACGTTGAGGATTTAGTCATTATCATATCCACACCACATAGTGTGTTGACGTTTTAGAAATATATTTTGATGTTTTAAAATAATTTTAGTCTAACCAAAACAAATAGCATAGACCCTCATTTAAACGTTTTAAAAAAAATAACTGAAAATCATTTATTAATATTTTTTTTAAAGGCAGACAAGTACAAATTTTGATATGATTTTAAGAATTTCAAAGTCTAGCATAGCTAAAAGATTTGGGATATCCCAAAACCTCAAATAATCACCAATTTTACTCCTCATCTTTTCTAGCTTAATAATTATATCTAGTATAGCTTTAATCTTGCTACTTAACTCTATCCACACTCACATTCATCAAACTTACCACACAGTATGAGTTCAGGAACTTGCCACAATTATAGAAGTTGAGGAACTTATCCTAGTCAGACAAAAATCGTACATTCGCTGAGGTGCTCCACCATACGATTATAAGTTACAAACTTACCATATGTGTGAGTTTTAAGAACACGCACCTACCTTAACATTCTCTACCTATCTGATATACTATGAGAAAAGAATCACCTTCTCACCATATATACATCGAATATCGTGACACCAGGTTTACATTGATTATCACTATAGAAAGCTAAGTGGTTGTCAAACCAAACACAATCTCTTGCCCATTCAAGAAATTGGTCAACTTGGCCACTAATCAGTATAGGAAGTTAAGCGGTGGTTAAACAAAGGACAAATTCCCTGCCCATACAAGGAAATGTTCAACTTAACCACTATATCGATGTAGGAAGCTAAGCGGGTTCTCAAACTAAGTACAAATCCCCCGCCCACACAAGGAATTATACAACTCAGCCACCAACATGAGTCCTTAATTAAAAACCCACAAACCTCTAACTATTTCTTAGTTTGATATGAATTTTCTCAATTCATACCTTATCACATACAACGCTTTACGAGTTCACTTCTTACTATTGTAATATCCCAGATATTTCCAAGATTTTAAATAATATCTTAATTAATTTTATTAAAGGTTAAGGTTTAAAACCTAGAATATGAGAAGTAAGGTGTGTAGAAAATGGGTAAACATTTTTTTTTAACATAATTTATTTGTTAGAAATTAAATGTGAGAATATTGTAATGATGCATATAGAGAATTTATTAAAGAAATAAATTCAATTGAGAAGTGAAGACGGTTATAAGGATATATATACATAGTTATATATTCCTAGAATTGTGCTTGCTAGCCAAATACGAAGAGGAGTAAATTTAATACTTAATTAAACTAATAAATTAATTAGTTTAAAAATGAAGTCATGAAATATAATTAATTAAATTAATTATATTAGTTATGCGTTAAAGTTGTGGAAAATTTAGGATGATTGTTTAGAATGACAATATTAAGAAGTTAATTGATTAAGTAATTAACTTAATTATTTTGTTGTGGTATAGAGTCCAAGTAATTTAATTACTACTAGTGGACTAGCCCAAAAGGATTATATATGTTACCCCAATATGGGAATATTTACATGAAGGTGGGTAATTTAATAAGAGAGTCCAATGGAAGGTAAACTATGTAGCCCAAACATTTAAAAGTCCAATGTTGGTCAAAGTGTTGGGAAATATTTTTGAGTGTAGAGAATTAACTAATGTAGGGTTAATTGAATAACCCTAGTTGGTAGACATGGGAGAGCATTAACCAAACATTGGTTAATTGTTAGAGAAAGGAAAGTGGTGATGAGAATTAACTATGGATGAGTTAATTATGTAACCCAATGTGGTAGAATAAATTAAATCATATTTAATTGGACTATAAGATAAGTCCAAATGAGGTATTAAACTAGGTCAAATTAATTAACCTAGTAGTCCATATAATTTAATTTGAATATTGATTTATGTAATAATTAACCAAGCTCAATGCTTGTTTTAATTAAATGTAACATAGGGTAATTAATATTAGCCCAATGTAATAATTAAATTGAGCCCAAACAAATTTAATTGATGAGCCCAATAGAAATATTAAATTGATCCAATGTGGAGCCCAAATGGAAGTCAAAGTGGTGGTCAATATATATACATTGGTGTATATATATATGGATACTTATATAATGATATAGGATATAAAAATAAAGCTAAATTGGTGTAATAATAAGGCAAATCCCGAATTTTGGAGGGGGCCCCACATGAAAGTGTTGAGTGTGGCTTTATTTGGCTTGTTTTACACTCCAAAAGTTGCTTCTAAGCAACCTTGATAGGAGTCATTCATCCTTGTCAATCATCTTGTCCATCCAAGCTATAGTAAGCATGAGTTTAAGCCTTAAATACCCAAGTGTTGGTTGATTAGTAGAAAGTGATGGAGATTAAGTACTATTAAGAAGTCAATTAAAATATTATTAAAGGGTAATAATATTAGCAAGCAATTAAATTATTATTAAAAGATTAATCATAATGATTAAGGTAAACTATTATTAAAAAATAAATTAATAATAGTAATGATTATTTAAAGTGTTATTTAACAATTAAATAACATTATAAGTTATTACTAATTGATAGTAAAATTTAAAATATTATCCAATGTGGGTAATATTATGATAAGTATCGAGATAAATGATGTGATTAAGTTAAACCAAGGGTATGGTCCATTAGTGATTAATTGGTGGATCGACCTAAATAAATATAGGGTCCAAGTTTTAATGCAGTGACATTAATAAATGTCAGAATTGCATAGTTTCGAACAAAAAATTTATGGTGTTGAATATGAAACACTGAGTCAAGTCAAAGAGAGACTAAAATATGAAATTAACCTTATTAAATAAAGGGGATGATAAGAAGAAATAAATATCTTTAAAATAAGATTTAGTATTGAGTCAAACTTTGACTGATATTGTGCACCGTTGATCTCACATACCGTGTAGGCGGTGCAAGGAACGTGAAAGATTAACGTAAGCTGGTTATACAAGTTCAGGCAAGTTTTTCAGAACGTGTTGTATTATGTGCATGAATTATAAGTTTGTTATTAAACTGAGATGTGCTCATACGTGGTTATGTGCAAAGATGTTTTAATGTGCCTTTGTGCAATAAGTTGATTTGAACTGTTGATATGCGGTAGTTGATTTAAGACAATTGTTCTGCATTGAACTATATGTCATGATAGAGGTTAGACATGAAGCATAGATTAAATGCGAGGCATGATATGCATGAGCAGTATGTCATAAACTGAAATGCATGAAAAACATGATGTTAGTATAAATTGTAAATTTTATATGAAGCATGTAATGTGTTATGTGTAGCTGTTGAACTTGCTGAGCCGTCGTGCTCATTCTTGCCTAAACCAACATTTTCAGATAAGGCTAGTTACCTGAAGTTCTCGATAAAGAACAAGGAACAGGAAAATATATTACTTCAATTGAAGATCTAAATATCTATTGTAGATATCAGTCCGAATTGGACAGGTATATGATTCTGTAGCATAAGACTTAGTTGTTATGTTATATGAGTATTAAATACTCAAATTGATTGCAATAGAATGTCGTATCATGTATGATATTGAGACATACTAGAAATGTATAAAGATTTCGATTCTGGAATAGAAGGAGATGTTATATAATTGTAAATTAATGATTATTTAGCAATTATAATATTGTTAAAATTCACGAAAGATAAGGAAAAGGTTGTACTCGTGTTGAACCGGATCCGAGGTTCGAGGAACCCGGATTCGGGGTCGTCACAAGTTGGTATCAAAGCTGATAGGTTATAAACCTTAGGTAAGAGTACCTTAGGCTATAACCGTAGTAGAAGATAAGTAAAATGATAAATAAATAAACTCCGGAAGAGTTTAAGTAATAAAAGATGAATTTGAAAAATTCATATATAGAAGATTATCCAAAGATGGATTTAAGAAGATATAAGAGAGATGAAAAAGGTCATGTTGTACCTAATTTGAAGAAGTGATAAAAAATATCTTATGATAAGATTTTGAGAAGCATAAAGAAAATGCTAATAAGGTCATGAAATGATCTAGAGAGATGAACTCGCAATGAGGCAGATGTGCTAAAATATGAATGGATAGAATTCGTATTCAGTTAAGAAAAATTAGAGGTTTGGGGATTTTTGAGGACTCATATTAGTGGTTGAGCTGTACGATTCCTTGTATGGATTTGTGCTTGGTTTTAGAACCGCTTAGCTTCCTATATTAATATAGTGGTTGAGTTGAACAAACCCTTGTATGGGCGGGGGCTATGATATGTCAGCGAACCAATTTGGGAGATGTTGCTGCGAAACTTGGCACGATCAGTGTGTATCGTAGAATAAACGTATGCACTGATGGCAGGTGTTCCTTACAGTGTTGAAGAGTTGGGAAACTGATGTATTTGTTCTTGGTTTAACGACCGCTTAACTTTCTATATTGATTAGTGGCCGAGTTGACCAATTTCTTGTATGGGCGGGAGATTGTGTTTGGTTTGACGACCACTTAGCTTCCTATAGTGATAATCGATTGAAACCTGGTGTCGCGCTATTTGTTATATGAATGTTGAAAAGGTGATTCTTTTCTCATGTATAATGAATAGGTAGAGGATGTTAAGTTAAGTTCGTGTTCTGAGAACCGACACGCATGGAAAGTTCGTGACTCATAGTTATGTGGTGGAACCCCTCAGCGAATGGGCGACTTTGGCCTGACTAGGACAAGTTCCTCAAACCATATGATTGTGTTAAGTTCCTGAACCCAAATACGTGGTGAGTTTGATGAACAGTGAGTATGGATAGAGTTAAGTAGTCAGGTTAAGGCTATACTAGATATAGTTATTAAGCTGGAAAAGAATGTGGAGGAAAAATTTGAGGTGTTTTGAGGTTTTAGGATATTCCAAATCTTCTAGCTATGCTAGACTTTGAAATTCTTAAAATCGTGCTAAATTCGCACTTTTGTGCTTTTGAAAATGTCAAAATGTGTTTTCATAATCATTAATGCATTTAGTGCAGAGATGATAAACGATGGAGTCATCAATGCAAAGTAACCTAGCGTTGGATGTATTTTTAAGCCCACTATGGTACGATGTAATATGACAAAGTCAAAATGATTTTCAGTATTTTGAAACGTGTAAAGAAGAGTCTATGCTAATTGTTTCGGCTAGACAAATTGATTTAAAAATATCAAAATGTATTTATAAAATCATCACACGCCATTAAAGCCATGGTGCAGAGATGAAAAAGACGGAATCCTCAACGCGCTGTTGCAACGGTGCGGTATCATGAAGTCCTAAAAATGTATTTCAGTTGTTTTAATCTGAAATGATTTTCAGTTCGTAATATACGAACAGTCTAATGATGTGAGTCTATGTCATTTATTTTGACTGGACACTTTTGGTCAGAAATGACTCAAGTTTTATTTTCCAATCCAACGTATTCTGGAGCGAAATTTTGTAGTAAGTCTGAGGTGAACAACCCCATAATGGGGGATATGTCAGAGCCATGAATAAAGAACCCGCGAGGGGGCGCCCAACAGTGGTGGCATGCTGATATGGGTTGGTAAATCCAAAGAGTTCGACCCCAACAGAAGTCGTTGTGCACAGCGCTAGAGTACGATAGGCTGATCACCTAGCGTACGAAACCATTGTGGTATGTTTTCAGTCATTGTGATTGATAAACATTCTCGCAGTATGTTCATAGTCTTTATGACTCCTCAGAATAATATGAAAGTTTTAATGAATATTTTGATTTTCAATTTATTCTTTTGTAAGATATTGATTTTCAATTTATTCTTCTGCAAGATATTCCATTGTTCTGGAATTGTGAAAAGTATGAACTTCCTAGAAAAGGGTGGTCATAGAATTCGATGAGTAAAGAGATATTCTCAGTGATGAAAAACTGGTAGAAATGAGTATGATGAAATTTCGGGGACGAAATTCTTAAAAGAAGGGGTGAATGTAATATCCCAGATATTTCCAAGATTTTAAATAATATCTTAATTAATTTTATTAAAGGTTAAGGTTTAAAACCTAGAATATGAGAAGTAAGGTGTGTAGAAAATGGGTAAACATTTTTTTTAACATAATTTATTTGTTAGAAATTAAATGTGAGAATATTGTAATGATGCATATAGAGAATTTATTAAAGAAATAAATTCAATTGAGAAGTGAAGACGGTTATAAGGATATATATACATAGTTATATATTCCTAGAATTGTGCTTGCTAGCCAAATACGAAGAGGAGTAAATTTAATACTTAATTAAACTAATAAATTAATTAGTTTAAAAATGAAGTCATGAAATATAATTAATTAAATTAATTATATTAGTTATGCGTTAAAGTTGTGGAAAATTTAGGATGATTGTTTAGAATGACAATATTAAGAAGTTAATTGATTAAGTAATTAACTTAATTATTTTGTTGTGGTATAGAGTCCAAGTAATTTAATTACTACTAGTGGACTAGCCCAAAAGGATTATATATGTTACCCCAATATGGGAATATTTACATGAAGGTGGGTAATTTAATAAGAGAGTCCAATGGAAGGTAAACTATGTAGCCCAAACATTTAAAAGTCCAATGTTGGTCAAAGTGTTGGAAAATATTTTTGAGTGTAGAGAATTAACTAATGTAGGGTTAATTGAATAACCCTAGTTGGTAGACATGGGAGAGCATTAACCAAACATTGGTTAATTGTTAGAGAAAGGAAAGTGGTGATGAGAATTAACTATGGATGAGTTAATTATGTAACCCAATGTGGTAGAATAAATTAAATCATATTTAATTGGACTATAAGATAAGTCCAAATGAGGTATTAAACTAGGTCAAATTAATTAACCTAGTAGTCCATATAATTTAATTTGAATATTGATTTATGTAATAATTAACCAAGCTCAATGCTTGTTTTAATTAAATGTAACATAGGGTAATTAATATTAGCCCAATGTAATAATTAAATTGAGCCCAAACAAATTTAATTGATGAGCCCAATAGAAATATTAAATTGATCCAATGTGGAGCCCAAATGGAAGTCAAAGTGGTGGTCAATATATATACATTGGTGTATATATATATGGATACTTATATAATGATATAGGATATAAAAATAAAGCTAAATTGGTGTAATAATAAGGCAAATCCCGAATTTTGGAGGGGGCCCCACATGAAAGTGTTGAGTGTGGCTTTATTTGGCTTGTTTTACACTCCAAAAGTTGCTTCTAAGCAACCTTGATAGGAGTCATTCATCCTTGTCAATCATCTTGTCCATCCAAGCTATAGTAAGCATGAGTTTAAGCCTTAAATGCCCAAGTGTTGGTTGATTAGTAGAAAGTGATGGAGATTAAGTACTATTAAGAAGTCAATTAAAATATTATTAAAGAGTAATAATATTAGTAAGCAATTAAATTATTATTAAAAGATTAATCATAATGATTAAGGTAAACTATTATTAAAAAATAAATTAATAATAGTAATGATTATTTAAAGTGTTATTTAACAATTAAATAACATTATAAGTTATTACTAATTGATAGTAAAATTTAAAATATTATCCAATGTGGGTAATATTATGATAAGTATCGAGATAAATGATGTGATTAAGTTAAACCAAGGGTATGGTCCATTAGTGATTAATTGGTGGATCGACCTAAATAAATATAGGGTCCAAGTTTTAATGCAGTGACATTAATAAATGTCAGAATTGCATAGTTTCGAACAAAAAATTTATGGTGTTGAATATGAAACACTAAGTCAAGTCAAAGAGAGACTAAAATATGAAATTAACCTTATTAAATAAAGGGGATGATAAGAAGAAATAAATATCTTTAAAATAAGATTTAGTATTGAGTCAAACTTTGACTGATATTGTGCACCGTTGATCTCACATACCGTGTAGGCGGTGCAAGGAACGTGAAAGATTAACGTAAGCTGGTTATACAAGTTCAGGCAAGTTTTTCAGAACGTGTTGTATTATGTGCATGAATTATAAGTTTGTTATTAAACTGAGATGTGCTCATACGTGGTTATGTGCAAAGATGTTTTAATGTGCCTTTGTGCAATAAGTTGATTTGAACTGTTGATATGCGGTAGTTGATTTAAGACAATTGTTCTGCATTGAACTATATGTCATGATAGAGGTTAGACATGAAGCATAGATTAAATGCGAGGCATGATATGCATGAGCAGTATGTCATAAACTGAAATGCATGAAAAACATGATGTTAGTATAAATTGTAAATTTTATATGAAGCATGTAATGTGTTATGTGTAGCTGTTGAACTTGCTGAGCCGTCGTGCTCATTCTTGCCTAAACCAACATTTTCAGATAAGGCTAGTTACCTGAAGTTCTCGATAAAGAACAAGGAACAGGAAAATATATTACTTCAATTGAAGATCTAAATATCTATTGTAGATATCAGTCCGAATTGGACAGGTATATGATTCTGTAGCATAAGACTTAGTTGTTATGTTATATGAGTATTAAATACTCAAATTGATTGCAATAGAATGTCGTATCATGTATGATATTGAGACATACTAGAAATGTATAAAGATTTCGATTCTGGAATAGAAGGAGATGTTATATAATTGTAAATTAATGATTATTTAGCAATTATAATATTGTTAAAATTCACGAAAGATAAGGAAAAGGTTGTACTCGTGTTGAACCGGATCCGAGGTTCGAGGAACCCGGATTCGGGGTCGTCACAACTATTCCATAGTATCTTTCTTTTTATAGCACCATGCTATCTACACATCCTCGTAATCATTTAACAGACCATCTACATTACATGATTTAACTATAATCACCATAATCTTATTTTACAATTGATTTCACTATACAATTTCTCATTTATTCTAGGATCATTTAATTTTACCATCTTCTCACTCTTCTCTGATCATTTTACTGTACGATCTTTCTCTTTTTAAATTCTTGAATTAAGTGTTCCCTAATTCTTCTCCATTCATTTTGAATACATCTATGAAGATCATTCTTTGAATCTCCTCAAATATACCTTATTTTCTTCTTTATGAATTTCAAAGATTCAGCTCTTATTGCTTAAACTCTATCTGAGTTATCCTTTCACTGCCTTTAATATATTATCACGATTATAGCCTAAGGTACTGCTACCTAAGAGCTATAACCTATCATCTCTGATACCAACTTGTAACGCCCCGAGAATCCCCGCACCGGCCACGAGCGACCCCCGGTCGTTAACGAACAACCTTCTCATTATTATACACAATCATTAAATAAAATTATGTTATTGAAAACTCAGTAAATTTAAATTTTTATATCATTTACTTAAACTTTGCCTCAGTAATATAATTGATACAATTAGTTTATTTTTAAAACTATTACAACTTCATTCATAACCTACAACCATATTATAGTTGTTTAAAACAAAGTTATTTAAACATTCACCATTTTTCTGTCTAAAAATCACAATATTTATTAAATTATAATAGATCTCAGATCAAGTATAGTATGACCTAGTCTATTTTAAACATTTAAGTATATACAACTCATTAATCAACTTTCAATATATCTGTTGATTCAATATCTTCTCATTACATATTTTAAGCAACGTAGATCATATCTATTATGATATATTATTCATCAATGAATCCTTAGTGACTTGTAATGATATAAGTGTTTAGCGTATGCGAATGTCATACAAATATTTCACTAATCAATTCTTACCATATCGTAACACTATTTATCCCCAAAAAGGTTTATCAGAATATATATCAATTGTGAAAGTCAGCACGCATTCTTCTTCCGTAATTTGTATGTGAACCTCCGAATAACTCGCACTTATCTGAAAGTGTTTATTTTAAGCAAGAGTGAGCACGACGGCTTAGCAAGTCTAACAGCTAACACATAACACGTAGGTTACATTTAATTCATGCTTTATACTCCATGCTTTACATTTATATAGGCATCATGCTTATCATGTTTTGCATTTATACAATTAACTCATGCTTACCATGCATGTCAATATTTTCAGGTTATATAACTCATATAACATATTTCAGCTCATAGCATTAATTTTATAGCAGCTATTAAAATCATATAACTGTACACAGGCACATTTAGAAATCATTTAGCATATACAATAAGTGCACACATAATAATTTATGCATATAGCAACAGGTTTGCAAAAATAACACATAGTACTGAAAAACTTGCCTGATACGTGCATTGACTTATGCTACCAGTCTGAAATATGCGTTCCATCACTAATGCTCATACAAATCAAATTAACGCCTCCGAAAGACCTAATATCCTTATTTGTTAGTAAAGCGCATAGGGACTCAGCTGCTATTCACAAAGGAATTGACTCTACAACACGAAAATCCCTATTTATCAACTCATAATTTATAAGACAATATTATCCTCCTTGGATAATATTTTAAAATTATTATTATTATTCAATAATAATACATCACTAAATTACCAGCGCTACCCAAATTACTGAACAACACCTTAATTGGTTACTAATATGATTAAGCCCTTAATAATATTCACCTAAATACCAATATTATTAATCCTTTAATAATATTTCATCACTTGCTACTATCATTTACTCCTTTTATAATCTTTAAAGGCTTAAACAATTAAATGTACATTGTTTAATCACCTCCTTATTCCTTTAATTTCTTCACATTATTTATTAAATAAATAATTACCTCACTTAACTTTACTTGTTTATTTATCTTCGCATAAACAATTATTTCCTTAATTCCCACACATTATTTATTTAATATTAAATAAATAATTAACTTTACTTGTTATTTAGCATAACAATTATTTTATTAACCTTAATTCACTTTAATTATTATTTAATATCATAATAGTTAATTAATTGTCCTCATTTACCTTTAATTATTATTTAATATAAATAATAATTAATTAATTAATCCAATTTATTATTTAATATTAATTAAATAACAAATGACCACTTTATTCACTTTACCTTCCTTTAATTACTATTAAACATCCTTTAAACAATAATTAAACAATTAATCATCTTTATTAATAAATAATTATCTTATTATCTTTATATTTCTTTTGTTATTATTTAATATCATTCAAATAATAATTAATTAAGTAATTATCCTTATTCAATCCTTAATATTAATTAAATAATAAATAATTACCTTATTAACTTTATCTCTCTTTAATTATTATTTAATAATAATAATTAAATAATTAATCATAATTATTTATTATTTAATATTAAGTAAATAATAAATAATTATTTTATCAACTTCCTATACTCCTTTACTTTATTTATTATTTAGCATATAAATAATAAATAAATAATTATATTATTTTTATTTAATTTATTTATTATTTAATATTATTTAAATAATAAATAATAACCTTTATGTATTATTTAATTAAAATTTAATAATACATAATTATTTTATTCCTTTATCCTTATTTTTCTTAAGTCCTTCCTATTTATTAAAAATACTTAACTGCCTTATTATTTTTATAACTCTTGGATATCTTTATTACATTTCATTCCACAAAAAAAATAATTTTTGTTTAATTTTTCAATTTTATTTACTTTTTTTAAATAGTACATTTCTGTCTAGAAATGACAGTAATTATTAAAAATCAAGTTTTTATTAGAAACTTTTGAAATTTATATGGTAGCTTCCTGTCATCATATAGTACGTCCATTAATAATTTAATAATTTTCAGAGTTATACATTTCAAGTTATAACTGTAGTTCTCTTTTAAAATGTAAAGAAACGTCGGGTTATAACTCACTCATCCGAGGTTGGATGAAGCTCATTTTTGGACAGTGGCTGATATTTCCCATTTAAAATCAAGTATAAAATTTTTAGAATTTTTAGAATAGTATAGGTGGGCAAAATAGGCCATACAAAAATCTGGGGAGAATATTTTCGGGTATTTTTCGACAGTTGACTGTTTTACGAGAAAAATCACCATAAATCATTCGTTAAATATTTTTTGGTCATTCCACTTGGAATCTCTTCTTATCTAATAGGCCTACTACCCAAAACTAACAGATTGCAAAAATGAGTTACGGGATGTGAATAGTAACTCTAGGAACGGACTACCTAATTTTGGGTTTCCCAGCGAAAATCGATTTCATGTTTTCGTCAAACTTTCCAATATAGATGCACATCAAAACTCATGTTAAACCCAATCTAGCCCTAGATCTACTAATCTATCATGGATTTAAGCATATAGAGTTTTAAAAATAGTTTTCTACCATAGAAATTAAGCATAGAGCAAAGAAAATACAAAACTAGGGTTTTAGAAGGTTTTATACATTTAACTTTTAATAGCTCTCATTCTTTACTTTCCCAAGG
Source organism: Hedera helix (assembly GCA_947179155.2). Lineage (NCBI taxonomy): Eukaryota > Viridiplantae > Streptophyta > Magnoliopsida > Apiales > Araliaceae > Hedera > Hedera helix. Next base: position 23,297,316 of record OX359266.1, read on the forward strand.
TAAGAAATGAAGTTGTTGGACATTCACGCCACCACCTATGGTTACCTATCACTTACTCTATAAGCCCTCTTGGTGTGCTCTTTGATTATCTCTAAAGAACACAAGTGTTCTCTCACTTTTGCTCTCAAATGATCTCTAGCTATTTTTCTAAAGACTTGGTAAAATGAACCAACATTTGCTAGCATAGTTGATGAGTCCTATATATAGAACTTTTTTAAGCATACTTAACCCTTACTAATCCACTAACACTTGGTCAATTAGGCTTAATTACATAGAGAACATAGCCCCCCAATTTCGGAAAAAAGGACAAGCATGAGAGTGATTTAAGGGATGGTTTTTTCCATGTCAACCTTGAGCATTGCACCACATTGGTCCTCCCCCCATATGGCCAGCTATATCACTATATTCCCTTCATTTTTGATTTATTTTTTCATTAATTTATGTTATATATACACCAAAATATATACATATATCAATCTATATCCATATCACCCAACACTTATCCATTTGGGCCACCCATCGGACTTTGAATTAACTTTCAGTGAGCTACAATTTAATTATGTTTGGCCTCCCAATTTATCTCTAATTGGACTACTAGATTAATTCTTTTAGGGCCCCCCAACAATTAAATTGCTTGTACTCAAGGTTGGGTTACCGAAATTAATTCATTGGGTTAGCTTTTAGGCCTTGATAATTAAATCATCGGGCTTAGTAACTAATTTCACCATTGGGCTTCTCTTTAACTCACGTTAGGCCTTTAATTAAATTATATTGGGCCAACTAATAAATCAATTTGACAAATCCAAATTATTAAATTTCTAGTGGAATTAAAATATTAATAATCTACTAATAACAACTTTTTAAATGGAAATAAATAACATTTTTAATGTTTATGCTTTCTCATAAATTAATAACCATCTTAATTAATTTATACCTTAAATTTATCTTGTTATTTACTAAGTTAATTAAATCATCACCTAGCTCGTTATCCTTATCAAACTTTGATATTACATAATCTAGGTTGGTCCATTAACATAATCAACCCATTAACTGAACATTCCTATAATTTCTTTAATTATATAATCAAACCATCATACACTGATTTAAATTAATCGCACATAAATTTACAATTACTGTTTAATAAATTCATTTATTTATATTAAAATATTCTCTTTTAACCCTAATATTCGTTTTTGGTTAAATGTTTAGTCATTCTTACACATTCATCTCTTCTTCAGATTTAATTTTAAACTTAGTAAAAATGAGTTCATCCTCGAAATTACCACCACCACCATTTGGTTAAAGTTTGGTCCATTTTCAAGCCCTTACAACATCTGCCCCTCCAAACAATCTCATCGATTTTCTTATCATAAGCATTGTTTTACAAATACTGTCCTAGCCCTATTCATGACAGGACTCTAATTCCTTTCTAGTGATCGTTTATCACTTTACCAGGATTAGTTTTATATCTTAACCTCATTTTCCCGCTCGAATCCTCGAAAGCTTATAATTTCCACAAATCAACTATCTACTACTTCCTTATACAAGGGTTAGCGTAGCCTTAAATTATAATAATCAACTAAGACCATACTAATCTGTCGTATGAATTTCCAGGTCATTACAAAATCGTAGTGCAGTATGATAAATCAAACTGAAGGATCCAAGGAACTCTACAAGTATTGAAGTTGTGACTGGATAGCTAATGAACTAACAATAAGATGATCTGAAAGATGTAAATGACAAGACAATTACTGTTCATCCATAGTAAAAAATGAAGAATCAGACAAAGTTGTGTCAAACGGTTATCTGTGTAAAGCAGCACCAAACACGATGTTTTCATTTTTGATAAACTGATAAATATAGGCCTAAAAGTAATCTAACACAATATCCTCATCAAAGATTATCTGCGATTGGAACGTTAAATTAAGTAACAGATATTTTCCAATGGATTAATCATCAGACATCTCTCTATAAATAAAGGATTTATTTGAAATTTAAAAAGAAAGAGAGGTTGGGGGAGGAGTAAGAAGAAGAGAACAATAACATGAAACTGCCAATATAAAGAGAGAAAGTTGAAGTTGTCAAAATCATAAAGTTCGAAAAGGAAAGAACATAGATGAGAAGAAGATTGATCAACTAAATGGTTATATCATCAACCCACCTTGGAGGATCAATCAAAAGATGATTTCTACCACATAAGAGCCAGATCAAATAAAAAATATACAAAAGACTCAAAAGGGCAAAAGAGATAAACAGATTCAGTCATTTGCTGCTAAGCTCTTCAGAAGAGAGCTTAATGTTAGGTTGATAGCACCTCAAATATACCTTCATTAACAACAAAAGTCGAGACTTTGTGACTATCGTAGTTTTGAGGGAATCAGTTCTTGAGGGGGATGAACTTGGCGTCCAAAGTGGAATAGTTCTGAGTGAACTTAGGCCTTTATGACCTATGCCGAGACTTTGTGACTCGAAGGAATCTTTTTGATTCAGTGATGTAATAGATCTTTGTGATCTTATTGTGGTGATTAATATCCGTAGTGAATTGCTTGCCAAGAGTGCAGAAGAGTGGACTAGGAGATATTTGTGCTTTGAACCACTTAAATTTTTTATGTCTCCTCTTATCCCTTTACTGCTTTCACCATAACTGTTATAACTACTCTAACTGCTTTAACTGTTCTATTATTTTTAAAATAACATTTCAATAACATAAACTAAAATCAGAACTACAACTGTCTCTATCTCAACCATAGAAGGGGTGTTTAACAAAATTAACTATTCTGCTGCCATTTCAAAAGTAAATGATTTTGAAGCTGTAATTTAAAAAGAATTGAAATGACCTATTCAACCCCATTTCTAGATCATTTATGTTCCCACTAGGAACAACACTTTTCTCTTAGAGCCAGAGCTCTCAGGCTTTCCATCTTTGTCTATAAATAAGGGGATATTCTCAAGAATGAGCTAACAGTTGCTCAACAAGTTTAAACACATAGTATATAAGTGAATTCACACTGATATAGATTTAAATGAATCATAGCTCAACAAAAGATTATCACAATTTATTTTAACATAGTAAAGCTGAATGGTAATCAAACCAAGAACTAATGTTCATCTGTCTTTCAACTCATAACTCTTAATGGATATCTATAGGGGGATCAACCTAACGACATCCTATGTTATGCATAACATACATTATACTGAACTAATCATAAATAGTGTGTACATCGATTACCCGACACATCATATTTCCCCCAATGAATAAGGATTGTTCATCTTAATTTATTTTATATGCAGAGGTCACCCTAAAACAATTTGATTTGACTAAAAAACTTAAATAAGGAATTAACACAATTCATTATTTCACGGATAAATGTTCATTTCACAAGTTATGCCAAAACTAGTAGCAATAAGTTATCTCAAGAATTTATAACACGTTGTTGCATAAAGTGCATAAATTGCATAAAAACTTGTAATATAAATTTAAGGTAGAAGATTTTCCTCGTGTATCTTTTATAGTTTAATATTAAAGTTTAACGCACTTTGGATTGCCTACACAGTTTATAAGTTTATATAAACTAAGTAGTTTACCATTAGACTCTAACTTATAAGAATTAATCTCTCTTTTTTAAGTTTTATTTTGGGCATTATTACCTCGTATAACATTACCCTAAGTTGGATATTCAAATAACTAAAAATTGCAAAAATTGGATTTTTTAGAACTGCAAGCAGCACCGGGGCAGTGGAAAAAGAACTAGTTGTAGCGTCGAGGCGCTCAACGATAAAGCCCTCAGCATTGGGGCAATGAGAACAATACTGAAAATAGCGCCGGGGCGCTGCCTTCTAAAACTAAAATCCAACTATTTTCTTGTTTAAAACTTGATGCAACCAACATGGAAAAGTTAATCCATCTTATTTTAAGACTCAATAACATATTCTAACATAACCATGACCTTCTTACACAATTGAATCACAAGATTTGAATTACACAAAAAGGATTTCAAAGAAGTTTTACAAGAACAAAATGAAAACTAGTTTCATACGTAAGCTAGAACATGATGTCTCAAGCATTGTATAGCTAGGCCACCATGTCTATAACTCAATAACATAATCATTTAAGTTGAATCACAAGGTTTGAACCACACAAGGATTACAAAGTTGTTCACAAGATGAAGATGAAAACTAGCTTCATTCATACTTGTTTAACTTGGTAGAACATGATGCCATAATCATTACATAGCTATGACATCATGTCTATAGACTTGAATAACATAACTTTAATCCTACTTTCAACATAGGTTCATTACTACTACTATATAACATAAAACTAAAATGGACATTATAGCAACTATTTATTATTACCTTTTGGAGTGCTTGCTTTAACTAAACTTCAAGATTTTACTACCAAGACTTCTTTCTCTCTATTTCACTATACTTTTTTTGCTCTAAATAACTTGTGAATTAGTGAAGATTTAATGAAGGCTAAGGTCTCTATTTATAGGATTTACAAGAGTTGGGGAATAATGGACATAAGCACAAAGGAAGCTCCTTAACACCTCCCTCCCCCTTCCTCAATGTCATCAATGCTCCTTATAAGGTAGATGGAAGCCAATAATGCTTGCAAGGTGTTGGTTGTGTTAAGGAGTTAATTTACCAACCAATCTTACTTAGCTTAAGTTTAATTCTTCTTAGGTGTTATTAACCCTTACTTAAAATGTTAGTTGATGATTAACACTTGCTTAAAACCTGCTATCAACACCTCCTATTTCTCCACCATTCAACCAATTAAAGCAAGCAAAACTCAAACTGACTACAAACTAATCAAAGAAAAAATGATACTTACATAAGTATCCTAACGCTTTATAATTGCCATTATACCCCTCATTTTCCACCAAAAGTAACCAAATTAGAATAGCCTAACGTGGTATGCATTAGTTTGTAACCTAGTTTGTTCAACTAGTTATCCCAACTAGGGTTGCTTTCTAGTTTAGCATCTCCATTTAGTTTTATTGCTATTTTGGTTTTCTTAACTAGTTAGTTAGCCATATTTGTTGCCTTTAACTTTTCGTATTTTATTCCTATAATTTTTGTATTATACTCATAGTATTTTTGTATTTATGAATAGTGATTTCGTATTTATATTTACATAAATACTAAAAACTTAATATACTCATAAGTATTTTCATTCTCTATCATGATTCGGTTTTAGCAAGTATATAGTTTTGTAATTGTATCAAACAATCATTTAAACACATAAAAAATCACATAACACTTAATTAAACATAATTCAATCTTTATTATTCATATAAAGTCGTATTACAAGTCTTATAAGAGTTCAGAACATTATATTTTTCACATCTGTAATTATCTTTTTAATTTTTGTAATTAGGTGATCAAATTTTTATTTTTTTCACTTACGTTGAACTGGACATACATGTCATAAATTGATGACATGTACCTCTGACTAAGTTGATCAATGCTTATGATTAATTAATTTTTTTATATAAATAATTATTTTTCAAATTTATTAAACATTAAAGTCTATCTGAATTATTTAAACTTATTTTTTAGTACGTTCATACTTATATACTTGTTTAGCATAGCTTAGAATGGTAAAATAGTAAAAAAAATATTATTTAGATGTTTCAGACATATCAATTATCAAATAAATTTTTTCATTCAGTATTCTGTTTCATTCAGCTCATTCAGATGGCTTAAACATTCAAAACTGTTTCATTTAGTTTTATCGAACAACCCCTTAGTTTTTTTTTAATACAAATTAGGATAAGTATTATCCAAATTTATAAAATATTTAAAAGAAAGCCCAACCAGTTAGGAAAAAGAAAGTTGTTTTTTGTATTTGTATCTCTAATAAGAAAATGAAGTTTTAAAAGAATTTTTATTTTTGGTTCCACTAATTTTGTAACAATCTTTTTTATCATAATTTTATGTAAGATAAATTTGTATTAATATATTAAAATACTAAAACAATCTCTTAACAAATCACGTGATTTAATTATATTAACATTAGTCTTGAATTTTTTTATTAAATTTAAATTCCTTACAACTTGAAATTTCATCAAATCACATGATTAATGGTATTAATTATGTCGACGCCAGGAAAATCGTCTCCTTTTTAATAATTACCTTTTCCAATTTTAGCCTTTGGATTTAAGATGTGATTTTGAAAAGGGTCGACTTGAGTGTCGACGGGGTTTGAAAGGTTGATTTTATGATGAGCCAATTGACCAGAGTCGCCAGTTGGTATATTTGCAATGGATGTACCAACTCATCCGAGTTTAATTTTAATAATTGTTGGCTCATGTATGACTCTTAATTAATTGGTCGGCGAACCGAGATTCATAGAGTTCGGAGGCTTGCTTAAGCGAGGGGAAGGTGTTAGGCACCTCCCGACTTCCGTGAAAATACGGTTACCGCAATCTTCATGTTTTCCTATCCTTTTTTTTAAATCTTAAAACGTGTGTGTATGTGTGCGTGTATGCCTAAATGAATGTTGTGATGAAATTTGTATATAAAACTGCTTTGATTTTTATTTATTTATAGAAAACGTGCTTTATTTGAAAAGTGTTTTAGAACGTCTTTTGACCCAAATAACAAGGCTTTATTTTTTAATAGATATTGATTTTATTTTCGAAAGCGATGAGGTTTTTATTAGGTGTTGTTTTTAGAAAATAAGGGTTTTTTAAACTTTCGTCAAATAGGAATCGAGACTATACATTGCCTTTTAACAATAAAGTCAGATAAAATGAAGGCAACTTCTAGGAGCTCTTTAACCCTATGCACCAAAGTTTAATGAAAACGTTTATATATTTTTACAAAAATAAACCATTTTTCATGATGTTTAAAAACGCTTGTAGCCTTTTCATCAAACGGGAATCGACATCCATTAAAACTCTTAATTTTAAACTTCGTGATTCTAATACCCTAATTTGATTACTTTTAGAAAGTCTTTATCGTTTGCCTTATTTTCTGAAATCGCTTTTCGTGCCGTAATTAAAATCAAGCATTCAAAAATGTGACGGGGCTATTCACGGGCATGTGAGCCATCTAAATAAACCGCAAACACCCACAGTCACATATTTCACTATTACGGGGCCTTAAACCCGATTTCGATTCGATATCGTTTTAAGACCCGATATTTACATATGTACAAAAATAACCCATTGTCGTGATTACATACACCAAAAATTTTCCATCCTCGGAATTTGATCACGAGGATCTCATTCCTAGGCTCACAGTCCCCAAAATTACCACACGACCATAAAAGGGAAATCTTAACAACACTAGACTTATTACTATACCACAAGGACCGAAAATTACAAATAAAACTATGAACTACACATTAATGCAATGAACTACACATCACCATACGGATGTCATTGGGACATTAGGAGGAGATTTCGTTCCAACGGAACCCTCACTAATAATCCCTAATCCATGGATCTTCAATAATACAACAAAATACTACACTCAAACAACCCAATAACAAGAGATTATGATAATGAAACGAACTAAAACGTCAAGAAAGAAACCATTTTTCACCTTGCAATACGTCAAGAAGCGCCTTATATTTCACTATCAAGTAAATAACATAAGATTGGCTAAGTATTTGAGCAAAGAAAAATTAAATGACTTCTTTTTTTAGCCAACCCGTGACTTTCTCTCTCTACAACCTCGCTTTCTCTCTCTATCTTTCCTATTTTTTCTCACTTATCTTTCTCTTGGCCGAGCAAATGGGGATGTATAGTTGACTGAGGGCAGCCGTAGGTGCATCTGCGGCTGATCGCAGATCCCCGAGTTGGGCAGCCGCTCGCTCATCGGGGAGCGAGACCCCCGACTACCGTAAGCGTAATGGCCATTCGTTGTCTTTGGTGATCAAATCAGTTTTTTTCTGGATCAACTGTTTGCCTTGCCTCAAGTAACCTGATGCTCGTTGTTCATTGTGGAAGTTTTGACCGTAAGTTGTTGTGCTTCCTTTTCGTATGTTGGATCAAGTGACGATTTTTCCCTCCTGTCAGGGTTAGTATAAAAGTGCAAAATTTGGGTGTCTACAAATTATATACGTATTTTTTGAATCATAATAATAGTAAAATTAGTTCAAATTTTATATTGAATTAATTATTAACTAATTGTCATAACTAAATTAAAATTTATTAAATCTTGAGTTTTATATTTCTTTTTAACTCAAAATTTAAAGCAAATTTTGTTAGTATAAACACTAATACATAATTTGATTATAAACTTAAATAAAATAAAAATAATTATTTTCTCATAGTCATAGCTAAATAAGTTTACGCTTCATTCAAATACTTAACTTGACGATTAATTGAAATAACCTATAATATATAATTTAATAATTTTAGTTTAAGTAAATATTTAATAATTTAATAACTGTAAATAATTTCTTAAAATTTTAATTAAATATTAATTTGATGTACATTTAATTGACTAACTTAATAATCAAGGTTTTAAAAATCGGACCGGACTGATGGTTCAACCAATAAAAATTTGAACCGGTCCGTGTTGTAGTCCGGTTTGGCTCACTTACCCAATTTTTGTCAAAATCAATAAAACCTAATAAACCAGAGGTCGAACAACGTGACCCAATGATCCGATCATTGGTTCCTAGGTTTTACCAGTTCATTGACTTAAGACTTATAGATAAAAAAACAAAAATAAAATAAAATTAGGGCTTCCTTCTCGCGTTATTTTATTTTCCTTCTCTTGCTTTTCTGATTTCTCGTCGCCATCATCTCTCTCTCACCACTAATCTACCATCATCTCCCTTTCTCTTATCACCTTTTTTACGCCCCTAGAAAAATTTAGGGCTATTCTTTGCCATCTTACATTGGAGCTTAGGGCTCTTAAGTACTGATGTTGTTGGAACAGCTGTTATAGCTGTAGTTATGGTTCGGCAAAATGTTTATCCTCCAATCCCTGCCTCTTCATGTGGTATGCAAAACCCTTTTACCTTTTCTCTTTATTACTCGTTCTACCCATTAATTCTCTTAGATGTATCAAATTTTTGATACAATATTGAGATTAAATGATGTTTAACATACTTGGATGTGAAAATGTAGATAGTGGCCTCTATAATTGTGCTATTAGGGGTTGATTTATGTTCTTATTTTCGCATTATTTTTTTGAAAAAAATATTATTCTTTCACAATTCATTAACACATCTAATATATCGCATAACACCTTAATTAGATCTCAGAAATCAATCTTTGTTGATCACTTATGAGCACCTTATTAGTATTACTGGGATCATTTCCTTCTTCCGTATTATATTCATATAACAATTCTCATTACACTCGTATTCCTCCCGTATCTTCATCGTATTTGTGGATAGGACTTTATATATCTATACGTCGTATAAACACCCTGTATCATATATACATCAAAGTAAAGTCATTATTCCAGTTCCAGTTTTTTAAATCTAATAACACATATCTACTCACATTTACTTCGTAACACACATATTAGGATAAAATGTTTAATCGACTCTATACATTTATCATTTTCAAACTAGGTTTTAGACTTTAACCCTTATAAAGATTCCATCATTGGAATCACTATAGTCGCAACATTAAAGTTCGGTTTGCTTCTAAACCCTTACAATATCTATCTTTTCGAATAATCTCATTGAATTGCCTTACCTTAGGTATTACATTACCTCTTATTTCATTTATTCATTCCTATTCCATTTACGGAGAGGATTGTTCTTTCATTTGTCTTGGTTCATTACTACCTGATTATACTCAGGTATTAATCATCTTTGTTTTCGTTCAACAATAGAAATCTTACACATTTCATTAATCTTCTATCGATTTACTAATACTAGGTTTTACATCTTAGCCTTTAATCGCATTTGATTACCTTTATAGGCCTCATTCTTACTTCATTGGCTATCTTCCACTTCCTTATCTAAAGATCATATAAATCTTCAATTGCTTTAATCGTTTAAGAAGCCTTATGAATTTTTGGTTTGTCACGATAGTCTACACATACTCCCACTTTTCCTCCTGGCTGTGGTATGGGGACGATATTAGAAAGCCTTTCGAGATAGGTAAAAACCATGATGTTACCGGCTTTAAACTACCTTATAATTTCTTCCTTCACCTTCAAACTCCATTATAATTACAGCCTTCTTAGCTTTTGTTTAACTAGTTTGAACCTTTCCTTGACGGACAATCTTGGAATAACAATATAGGTAGATAATCCGATCATATCCTCATGCGACCATGCAAACACATCTTAATATTGGGTTAATAATTTGGACATATTTCGTCTATTTGGTGGGGGATGGGATCTTCTCCTATTTGGAGTTCTTTGGGTTTGTTCGGGGTTTCAATGTTAATGGTGATGGTTTGTTTGAGGTTGGGTTTACGCTTGTCTTTGATCATCCATCTCCTCTTGTTCAATTCCCATTAACTCGAAATCAAACTATATGTCGAAATCATAAGCATCTTTCAAATTTGAAAAACCATCTAAAAGGTTATAATTAACCAAATTGGACAACTGACATTAAAACATAAATATTCATTATATATAAAACTGCTTTCCCATACATAAATTTTCTTCACAGATAAATAATAAAATATAGTAGAGTCATGCATAAAATAAAACATAAAGCTACTTAAACATAAATGTCCCTACACTACATGGGATCCATAGCCTTTTCTTCTAAAACTTTTACCCTTTTTTTGATTTGAAAGGCTTGACAGACCAATTATCGGTGGTCAGGTAATCATGAATACTAGAAATGGAATCCACCTCCCTTTCGGGAATTTCCTCAAAGATTACTGTGACTTGATCGTTGTGTGACTTGTCAATCCTTGTAGGGAAGATAAGGTTAGTCCAGTTAATAAAGGGTATGATCTCTTGCTTCTTTGGCAGGTCGATCTTCTCAACGTTCTTCTTTCCTTCCTCATGTTCATCAAAAGTTTGGAAGTGGAAATTTTCTTCAAATTGCTTCTGGATTTCCAACAAAAAAAATTCATTCTTTGCTCTTTCTTCAGAAGATTGGATTAACACCTCCTCATCGTTTGGGGAATTGTGATTAGAGGTATGCCCGCCAACTTTGGGCCCTACAACATCAGAATCATTGCAGTTGACTTTTATGAAGAGGATGTTTGCCAACTAGGGTGGAATCTTTTATGCGGGTTCCTTCGTTTGGATCCTCCTTGATACCCTAATCTGGCTTTACCCAATTGTGTTGGCAACTCGATCGGATGTTTAATTCCTTCTTTGACCCTACCAAGCCCTTGTCCTGGTCGAAACTATTTTTGGATCATTTCTCGTGCTACCAAAATTATCTCAGAAGCTAACCTTGGTTTCAAGGCGGGGGTTCCCAGTTAACGATATTGAGCCGTACTGACTTCAAAGGCTTGAAAATTGGCTGGTTCAACAGATTCGTCCAGCCATATCATAGGAAAATCCTTGTTGATATGCGAAGGATAATCTGTCTCTACCGATACGATTACTAAATTCCCATTTATGATATACTTCAGTTGTTGATAAGGGGTCGAGGGGAAAGCTCCAACCATGTTAATCCATAGCTTCCCTAGTAGAAGATTGTATTAGGCGATAATATTTAATACTTAGAAAGATATGTCAAAAGTATAAGGCCCAATTTCCACAAGTAGATCAATTTCTCCCATGGTATCCCCTCTTGATCTGTCAAATGCTATAACTACCACATGGCTACTTAGAATCCAATTTGGATTGATGTTCGTCCTTTTCAAAGTATCATACAGGCAGATATTGAGGGCCATCCACCATCAATCAGTACTCCACTAAGAACATACCCAGATGATATGATAGCTATGTGTATCAGCTTTCAATGTCCTGTTCCTTCTGTCGATATCTCGTCATCAAAAAAGATATTACATTACTATGCAAGATATGTCCAACCAGATGACCGAACTTCTATGTATCTACTGTTTTGGGTAGGTGCACCTCCTCTAATACCTTTATCAGAATTTGTTAGTGGTTTTTGGATGCCAATGTCATATCCAAGATAGAAATATAGGCCGGTAGTTTTTCAAGTTTTCTCATAATCTCTACATCTTTATGGAATTCAGTCGCTTTCATTTCTAACACTCCCTCATTAGATCTTTTCACCTTTTATGTTACTCGTATTGGCAAATACACGGGTTTGTTTTTTGGTAGCACAATTGTGCATTCAAGGTTCTCTTCTAAACTAGTTCCATAATTTCATGAAATTGCCTTTAGATTGACTATAGGATGTTGGGATCTACCCTATAATACTAGAGGTTTGGGTGCAAATAATTTCACAAGGCGTTCTTCTATTTCATTTGCTATCCCTTGGACCATAATTGTTTCGTTTTGCCCTTGGTCCGAGTCTATGATCATGGCCACTATTTCTTCTAAATTCTTTACTTCTGATGAGTGGGTTATAGTCTTCAATCTTGTTTCGCCCTCTTTTTCAGTGACAATTTCAATGTGACTTGTTATCTTTAAATTTCCACTTTCAATAAGATCTTGAATTATATGTTATAATGCCCAACAATTCCTCTGTAGCATGTCTAGGATAGTTAGAATGATATAGGCATATCTTAGTAGGGTCATATCTGTTAACTTGGTCACACTTCATCCTTGGGTTTTGATGATGACTTTCAATTTGTTAAGTTCTTGTAGTTCTATACTAACCGTGCAACAAGTCTATACGGTATACTGAATGTGAAATCAACTGTATGCATCCATACAACAAGCTGTGAGATAAATTAAATTCAGCAGAACAAAGAAGCCTAATACAACAAGCTGGGAAAATCAACTAGATTGAGAAAAATAAGATCCCACTATGCAGCTGTAATGATATGCAACTTTGGCAATTTGTAAATATGATAATTAATTAATGAAATTAATAATTCGAAGTGTAACAAGTGTTTTGGGACAAGCCCTTTATGGATTATTTGGTTATAGAATAAAATTCAATCCTAATGAAATAAATTTTGATAAAAAAAGACTTGAATTGGATTAAAAATAAGCAACCATGATTTAATTAGGAATTAAATTGTCTAGATTTTGGTGACAAAGACCATGCTACCCTTGACCATTTGGGAAATGACTATGGTATCCTAGATTGGCTTAATGACCATTCCACCCTTATTTAACATTGTAAAATGTCATGAATGACCCTAACCATGCATGGGTTAAGCTAACCATGCATGGTTAGTTGTTGGAGAATTTAACCAACTTAAATATGTATGTATATTTTTAAGTGATAAGCTAAGTTCATTTCTAAGTTGCAAAGTTGAGAGCTAAAGAGAGAAAAGAGAAGGAAGAGCTAGGGTTTGGCTTATTGAGCTTGAGATATTGCTACAAAGTGTACAAGAGGAGCATATTTAGATATCAAAGTGGAGAATATATCTCTAGCAAGCTTTATTGCAAGAAGGAAAAGGGCTACGAGAAGGTATAAATAAGTTCTAGCTCTAAAACTCATCTTTTAAGTGTTTAAATGCAAGAATAGGTGTAGTCATACATGTATCTATGACCAAAGGTGTGATTTATGTGAGTTATATGTTATTTGGTTGATATATGATGAAACCCTAAGTGTTAAAGTTGTAAAACAAATGTAGTGTATTATTCATGCTCATATTCAAGGCTAAAAATCATGATTTAAGGATGATCATGTGTTATGTGTTGATAGAAGTGATGAAAACTTAGTAGAAAGTGTTGAACATGTTAGATACATGTGAAAATTCATGCTAGATAGCATCATAAGATCACAAATGGTTTAAAAGCATGACTTATGTGAAAAAATTACAATATTAAGCTATGATTTGCATATAAACCAAATCATAACCTGTAAAGTATTTCAAAAAGTTCATGTAGAAGTGATATGAGCATTTAAAGTTGCTAAATAAGCATGTATTAATGTATTTGATGTGTGGAGTCAAGAGTGTAAGTATGGGTTGAAGAGCAAAGTTTTAAAAGTTGGCAAAATGCCATTAATGTGTGATTTTTGGCCATTTTGGTTAATTAATGGTTAAATGAATTTAAATAGCTAAGTTTTATGAAAATACATGTGTTACTATCATTTTGAAAGTCATTTGGTGCTTATGGTGATTAATGAGAATTTTAAACGTTTTAAAACATTCGCCGGCACCTAAAACTAAATCTTTGAAAAAATAGAATCGTTTAAAGATTTTTAAATATTTTGAAGGCTCGTGCAAGTCATATACATATTATATGTGCTAAGTGATGTGTTGGAATCTATAAATTCAATTTGGGGCAAAAAATAGCATGAATTTTGGAAAGAATTTTTTTTTCAAAAATTACAGGACTGCGCCGAGGCGCAGTGTTTTCAACTGAACACTGCGCCGGGGAATAGTGCTGCTGCAAGGACCTCGCCAAGGCGAGTTCAGTCAACGCTGGGGCGAAGTGTCGACCGAGAGGATCTCGCGGCCAGCAAGATGTTCAATGTAGAACATCTCATCGGGTCAAGATGTCTTGTTTCCAGAAGAAAAAAATTATATTTTTAATCCAAAATAAAATGTTTTAATATTAAATGATAGAGACATGTGTTATAGACCATAAATCGATAAAAATGATCAATATGGTAGGCATTGGATTATAAATGAACAATGTGATATGTGTTAAGGTTATGTAAAGTTAATTGATAACTTATATAGCAAGGTAAAGCATGCATATGTATATAACTAATGTATGAACCAATATTATGGTTATGTAGGACTCAATCGGGATAAGATATTACCGATAGAGGTAAATGAGGATAAAGGCAAGTGTTCTTTTCTATCTCTCTTTTGAAATTCTTGAACAGGAATTCATGTTATACATTTATTAAGCATTCTAAAGTTCATCCATCCTTTAACTGTTATTGAGAAAGGTCGATGCCAATTTTGATCCAGCTAGATATATACTATGATTCATGTGAATTTAGATATTTATTGTTATGTGCGCTAATCCACATTGTTGTAGTGCGGACTGTATAAAATGTTGTAACAGAACAACCCTAATATATAGGGGAATAAAGTTTAATGATAAAGTGGAGTGGTTGCATCGTTAAATGTTTATGTTGTGCACAATATAAATGTACGATAGGTTGATCACCTAGAGTATACATCTAAAATTGAATGGTAGTCTTCTGACTGAACTGAGCAGTACTATTATTTATGATTGGTATTGCTTTAAACGAGTTCTTGGTCTTGTGTCCATGCAACAAGTTAAGTATTCATGTTTTCAAACTAATATTGATAGTTTCATGTTATATTTCTCATGATCATTCATTGAAATGTTATTGGATCAGCATTATTGTAAATGATTCTCATTTATTTTTCAGAAATATCATGGCATTACTTGTTTATGTACTTGCTGAGCTATTTTATGTTCACCCTTGCTTTAACATGATATTTCAGCTAAAACTGAACAGGGCGAGGGGTCGGGAACTGATAAAGGAATAGGGAAGGCTAGCAAGTAATGAATATGTAGTTATAGGATTACTATATATGTATTATTTTTGTAATAGACAGATTGTAATGTTTTATAATTAAAGTCTGTGAACTTGGGAATGGTTATGTATTAATATAAATTAAGTTTATTTTCTAGAAATGAATGGATATGATGATAGGGTAGAATAGTATCGTGAGCACTAAGTCTATGGTTCAAGGGACTCAGATTTTAGGGCCTCATAGCAGCAGACTGAATAGCCTTATTGGATGCAGTATAGAATTCTACAAGGGTTCTTTAAGAAAAAATCAATGTATGATCTTAGCTTGAGTTACTATTTCAATCAATGCTCTCTCATAGGTTGTATTTCATTTTCAAAAATAATTTTTCAAATGAAAATAATCAATTATCGTTTCTTTAAAATTAAAAGCCCAAAAATAGACTTTGTTTTAATAAAGATCAGGTTTTCCTTTTATTAAAAATCTGTTCATAAAAATCTAATTGATTGCTTAAATTAAGCTTTTCAAAAAATTACTTGATTGACGAATTTGATGGAATTAATTAATGATGATAAATTGATACTTACTATAATTAAGTCATTAAATCAAATTGGGATTTGATTAATTATTTCCTTATGTGATTGAATGAATAATCACTGGAACTATGGAATTAGTTGGGAGATAAATTGGTGTTCAAATTCGTTATATATATATATATATATATATATATATATATATATATATATATATGTATATATATATATATATGTATGTACTATCTTAGTAATCAAATTCTTAACTTGAATAGTGGAACGGTAATATTCATGGATTGCTCAAATCATGCTAAATATCAAGATACTACTAATTAAACAAACGTAACTTGATTTCCTAATCATGTATCAGCTAGAAGAGTCCTGCGTATAAAACAATTCTTTCTCTAGCCTTGTAAAATAGATGAGATAATACTTAAGAAATATTGTTAAATAATCGATACACTCTTGGTTTCCTTCACCTCTAGGATTAAAATATCTCTTTACCAAGTGAAGGTTGCAAAGCTGCTGAAACTCTTAACGGGATTAATCTGTCGGTGCAATTGTTATTTCTTGAGCTATATTTGGTGATATCTTATCTCTCTATAATTAATCATTACATTAGTGTGAGCCTTGCATTATTTTATTACTCTTGCTTTGATCAAAAACTGTTTTGTAATTTATCATTGTTTATCCTGCCTAATATGTTATGATTGAAAAGGTATTGACAATTAAGTTCAAGGTGAGCTTAGAAGCTCAGTGAGTAAAGATACTCAAGGAGTGCATAGGTGATTGGGAGGATTTGTCCTCAAGGTTTGACCTTATCTTGTAAAAGATTACTTATAAATCAGAGTTACTAAATAAAAGGAGTCTCCAATACCAATTGGTATTGGACGTGAAGTAGGCCACTAGAATAGAGGTTAGGGGTCGAATCACGTAAAAATTCTCGGTGTTCTTGTGATTGGTTGGTATATCTATATTGTTGCATGTTTTAACATTCTCAACATTAGCAGTTTCAAAACAGTTCACTAAAAGGTTCACTGCATTATTCATGTAATAAGCTGAATTTATAATATAGTAAAGTGCTTTCATCTTCTGCATAACAAAACATTAATACAGTAAACTGTTTTTTTATCCAACAAACTAAATTCCTGATTTGGTTTACTGATTTTATAATCGAGCAGGCTGCATTACAAACTATTTTCTCATTTCGCAAAATTTGGACATTGATTACACACTCACTTATTCAACCCCCCTTCTAAGTGTGCCTACATATATTTCAATTGATATCATAGCTTGGCTCTAGTTATCTTAGTTTTAAAGGTGACTTGAAGGGTAAGATCTTGTTATGACATATTTTGGAAGCAACATTCAAGAAGGGGAATCAACAAATCGACCTTCATTGCTACATGGAACCGAGAACTACAACTTTTGGAAGTTTTAGATGAGGATCTATCTTAAAAGAGATCCTTGGGAATGGTGGGTTGTGAAAACTTGTTGTTCGATTTATATATAAGGAATTTACACATAAGTATACGCAACCCACAAGTAATATAATGATAAAGTCAAGTGTCGAACCCACATGGAATTAAAAATAATTATTACCAAACACTAATTTAATATCAAATTAATTATATTTAAAAAATCTCAATTTAATTATAAAATAAACTAATTAAAATTATCAACTAAATTAAACTAATAAAAATGATTAAATCAAATTAAAATAGTTAAGATCATAATTTTTCTCAATGCTTTATTTAAATCTCTTCACTATCTTTTTAATTAATTAACTATATAGAATTGTTAACTGAGAATGCCTAACTATTTATTAACTTTTTTTAAGAATTAATAAAAGGATTTATTTCAATTAAGTTGCTATATTGCTATGCAAAATAACTTGAAATAAATTCATTAAGATCCAACTCTCAATAAAGTTACATGTAGTATATCGGTATCTTTATCCTACACAATATTATGTTACTCTTCCTAGAAAGAATCAACAATTCACTTGTTGTCATATTCGGATCTAATCCTAGAATTCTTTTTATAATTCCTTCTAAGATATCACAATTAATTATTGCGCAAAGAATTATACATGAATGCACTAAATATGATAAACAACTCATATATAATCATTAATAATTACAAAGAAAACAAATTAAATTAAACTACACATTGGGTTCAACTGCAATTTCAAAAAAAAATTAACTCATAATTAAATAATAATTTAACCACAAATAATTCAACATCTCAAAATTACAAAAATAAAAGAAAAAGAAAAGAAATCAAATCTGTATTGATATCTATCTGTTACTCAGATCACAGTCTCCAATTCCTATGCTCCACCTTCAATTCTTGAATTCTTCATATTAAATATTTGCTTCTAATTCTACTCCTAAATTACTCTAATATAATATATTATGCTCTAACCTAATATATTCTGGTTAAAATAAAAGTTACATGGTATATTTATAGGAGTACAATAATAATCCTAAGCTAGTGTGGAAAAGAAATCTAATTTGGAATCAAATTAATGCTAAAAATCCAAATAATCTAGAATCTGCTCAATTTTTGTGCTTGCCAAACAAGGCCTTCGTGCCTTTGACCGGGTCAATGGTCATCCGCTGCGCATATTGCGCACATGACTTTTCTAAGTAAAATCGAAATGACACCGTGTCTTCCCCGGTGCTGCTTATCTTATACCGCGTGCATTGCACGCCTGACCTAGATTTCCATTTAATTACGATAATGCCACCGGTCTTCATTATTTATAGTTATGCCACAACTTTACAGAATTATGATAATGCCACTCCCTTTAGTTTTCCCTACAAAATAAAATATAAATTAATTTAAAATAAATAAAAATAATATAAAATTAATAAAAACACATAAAATTAAATAAATTACCTAAAATCAATTAAAATGCTTAAAAATTAACAAATAATTAAACTTAAAAATATTTAATAAATAGGTATAAAACTCATTATCAATGGTCCAGTTATTCCAAGGAAGGATGATGGTACACCAAAATTGTGACGCCCCCAAATTCAGGTCCCTTAAACCACAGGTTCGGTGCTCACGTTACTATTATACTCTGTAATCATATTCATTCATTCATTTTGAATAAAATATTATAACTTAATTTATATTTACACATATATAATCCTAGGTTCTACATACCTTTAGACATACACACATTTGTACATGACATATTACAAAAAGATAATATTTACAATACAATTGTTCTCTATCTAAGCCTTCACTGTTGACTAGCTTTTCCCTTTCCTTTGTTGATTCCCAATCCCTCAACCTGTTCGGGTTTAGCTGAAATATCATGTTTAAAAGCAAGGGTGAACATATAATAGCTCAACAAGTACATAAGCAAATGATGACATGATATTTTGAAATGATTAATTAAAATCATTTAAGATGATCATAAATCGTTTACAATAAATTGAATCAATTACAATAAGCTGAGTCATAAACAATGAAATGGATCATTTTCAATAAGCTGATCAGTATAAATTAAATGTGTGAACATGAGAAATATGCATAACTTTACATAATTAGCTGGAAACATCAAACTTGCTTGTTGTACTGTCACAAGACCTAGAACTCGTTAAGAACAATACCAATCATAAAGACTGATATTGTCCAAGTTAGTCATAAGACTGTTGTTCAATTTAGATGTGTACTCTAGGTGACCGGCCCATCGTACCACTATATTGTGCACAACATAAACATCTAGCGATGCAACCACGCCATAAAATTATATTGCTTTATACTTTACTCTCCTTTATCAGGGTTGTTCTATTACAACACGTCATAAAATCCGCACCACAACAATGTGAATTGGAGCACATAACAATAAACATTTGATTTCAACATGTATCATCATACGTGTCTAGCTGAAATCAAGGTTGGCATCGACCTTTTCAAAGTAGTTCAATAGTGAATGAACTTTACATGATCATATTAGTGTATAACATGAATGACTGTTCAATGAACTATAAATGAAAGTTCAGTTAGAAGACTTGCCTTTATCCTCATCTATCTCAATTGGATAAATCTTATCCCGATTGCGTCCCACATAACCATAATATGGGTTTATGCATTAGTTATATACATATGCATGCCATAACTTGCTATATACAAGCTACCATTTAACTTTACATAACCCTTAACGTATAACACATTGTTCACTTAAGCTTTAATATATACTACATTGATTATTTTTATCAAATTATGGTTTACATACATGTTTCTATCATTTAATATCAAAACATATCATTTTGGACTTAAAATATAATTTATTTATTTATTCAGAACACTACGCCCCGGCGCAGTGTTTTCTGTATCGAACTTCACTAGCTGCGAGATTGGCTCAGCCAGACTGCGCCCTGACCTGCTTTGATTTCACCCCGGCGATCTTTTCACAGCAGCACTGCGAAAAAAAATTTATTTTCAAAAAATTTATTTTCTGACTTCCAACACTTTACCTAGCACACATAACATGTATTTGATTTGTGTGGGCCATCAAAATATTTAAAATTTCTCGTATGGTCTTGTTTTTCCAAAGATTTCATTTTAGGCGTCGACGAACATTTTAAAACGTTTAAAATGGACATTTATCACCATAGACGCCAAATGCCTTCCAATTCGATCCTAACACGTGTATTTACATGAAACTTAGTTGTTTGGCCTTATTTTACCATTAATTATCCAAAATGGCCAAAAATTACACATTGGTGGCATTTTGTCAATTTTACAATTTCTCACATAAACTTAACTTGAGTTCTTGAACTCCATGCACCACATAGGCAACCACATACATATTTAGCAACTTTGTGCATTCACATAACTTCGATATGCACCTTCTAATGCACTTTATAGATTATGATTTTGTTTACATACAAATCATAGCCTAATATTCTAACTTTTCCATATCAAGTCATGCTTTTCAACCATATAAGAACTTAGAGTGTTATCTAGCATAAAAATACACATGATTCCTTCATGCTTAACCTTCTCATCCAGGTTTTTATCACTTATATTAACATATAACACATGATCATTCAATAATCATGCTTGATAACCTTGAATATGAACATCAATAGTGCACCACGTTTGTTCTAGAACATAAAAGCTTAGGGTTTCGTGATATATCCAAGATAAAGCACATAGGTCACATAATCAACACATGTAGCCAATGATTCATGCATGACTACTCTGATTCTTAAGCCTAAACACATAAACATGAAATTTTGAAGCAAGAACATGATTATACCTTCTTGTAGCCTTCTTTCTTCTTGCAATAAACCTTCTCAAGGTTTGATTCTCCACTTTGGATGGCTAGATATGCTTCACTTACAACTTTTTCTTGAAATCCTTCAAGGTTTTCCTTAAACCCTAACTCCCTTTCTCTTCTTCTTTTATGAACTCTCTCTTGCTAGCAAACTTAGAAAATGAACTTAACTTATGCTGAAAAATATATGCATGTATGAATTATATCAATTCTCCAATACTAAACCATCTCTAATTAAGTTAGCTCAAGTATAGTTAGGGGTATTCATGTCATTTTGCATTGCTAACCAAGGACATAATAGTTATTAAACCCTTCTAGGATATAATTGTATTTTCTTAAAATGTCAAGGGCACTTTAGTCATTTCTCCTAAAATCTAGAGAATTTAATTTCCAAAAATCAATATTTGCTTGTTTTTAATCCAATTCAAGTCATTTTTTATCCAAAATTATTTCATTGGGCTTGAATTTAATTCTAGCATCAAATTGTCCCTAATTGGCTTGTCCCAAAACACTTGTCACACATTAAAATATAAATTTTCATTGATTAATTATTAATTTACAATATTGTCAATTTGCATATCATTACATTCTTCTCTCCTTACAAAGATTCCGTCCCCGGAATTACCATTACAAGATTATATAAACAAACTTGGATATTCTTTCTTCATTTTCTCTTCTAACGCCCACGTTGCTTCCTCTGCATTGTGGTTCCTCCATACTACTTTTATAGAAGGTATCACCTTATTCCTTAAAACTTGTTCCTTCTTGTCTATGATTTAAACAGGAGTCTCCTTATATGTTAGATCCTTCTAATCTGGATCGAGTCATACTCAATCACATGCTTGTAATCCGGCTTATGCGGCCTCAGTACCGATATGTGGAACACATTATGGATATGTTCTAATTTCGGAGGTAATGCCATTGCATAGGTTACATCTCCTATTCTTCTCAATACTTCAAATGGTCCAATAAATCTTGGACACATCTTTCCATTCTTTCCAAATCTTATCTTCCCTTTCCAAGGAGATACTTTCAAAATTACATGGGATCCTACTTCAAACTCTCTTTTCTACCAATGTTGGTCAGCATATTTCTTTTGCCTATCTTGTGCTACTATAAGTCATAATCTTATCACTTTGATAATTTCAACAGTCTGCTGTACTATTTTTGGTCCCAACAACTTTTGTTCTCCTACCTCATACGGCGGCATACCAATACTAGCATGATAACTATTGTTGTATGAGAATTCAACTAGCGGCAAATGATCATCCCAATTGCCCTTAAAGTCCATTACATATGCCCTTAACATATCTTCCAATGTCTGGATTGTTCTTTCACTTTGGCCATCTGTTTGAGGATGATACCCATACGCTTTTGAAAACTTTTCCAAAAATTAGATGTGAAACGTAGATCTCGATATAAAACAGTCGATACCGGAACTCCATGCCTCGACACGACTTCTTTCACATATAACTTTGTTAACTGATCCAAATTGAACTTGATCTTAATCAGTAAAAAGTGTGTGTAACGCCCCCAAATTCGGGCTTCTTGAACCTCGAATTTGGTGCTCACGATTCATATATATTCTAACTTCATTTACCACTATTCAAAAGTATTATTAATATATATTACATCATTATGGTTCAACATTATACAAAAGATATCTAATCAACTCCCCAGGGTCATCAACCTTTATATACATACAACATTACTAGAATACATATTTCACAACTGCAGCCACAAAATAGATTTAAAACTACAGGCGAGGGACATTTCATCAATTCTTCATTCCGACATCTTTCCTTTGCCTTTGTCTTTCTTATTTATATCCTCAGATTTAATATCTTTGTCTGCGACATATTAATCAGGCAAGAATGAGCAACCGAAGTGCTGAGCAAGTAAAATGAATTGAATAACAATACATCATGAGGAAAAGAATTTATAATAATAACTTAACATGATTTCATTTCAAATGAAAGCAAATAACTGGGGGAAATATACTTTGACATATGATAAATGAGAATTATACTGAGGGTCACAAGACCATTAAGCATAGGTTAAACAGTGGTAACACTGATAACCTGTATGTGTCATAAAGACCATAAATTCTTAAATCCGTACTCGAGGTGATCGACCTCTCGTACCTATGACTATGCACATCATATTACTGCATATCGCGAGGGATCGGAATTTAAAGCATCCGATAAGCTATATCCCCTGGAAACAAGGTTGTTCATCTCAGTTTCTAGGAGTCCGCACCAAAATAATTTGGTTCGGCTCAGCACTTAAAGATATAGAGTAATTTGAAATTCAATTGTATCAAAAGTCTAGCCGGACAATGGCATAGACTCATAACCATAAACTCATTAATCAACAATTATGATTCGTTATGGATGACATTTAAGAATGAATGTGGGTAACAATAGAGATTTTTAATTTTAATTGAACAATCCATAGCATCAATCAAAATCAATATTCAAGAAAGTGGAATAATGATAAAACTTAGGAAATAGAGCTCAATGAGGATTTTAATATCTAACATATGATTAATGGTTCAAAGTTAAGGTTTAGGAACTTGCCTCGATGTCCGATTATTAATTTATCGGCTAATTATCCTTTCTTGGACAACCTATAATAATAACCTAATAATAATAATTTAGTAACCCCACGATATTAATTTATGTAATTAATATCACTCACCACATAATTATTCTATCCATCGTATCTATATTGGTGATTACAATTAATTATAACCTAATGTGATTATTAAATCTATTTTACTTGTTTACTTCTCATGATTAAACACTTAATTATTAATTGGAATTATTACTCACAATTGAAAATTTGTCAAATTTAATTTATAAAACATTTTTATATATTTTTCTGATTTTATATAATTTTTATATAATTTTTATTAATTTTAAAATATTTATTTTAATTAAATTAAAGTTGAGTGGCATTTCCATAATTATCCTAAAATTCAAAACCGGTGGCAATTTGGTAATTACGCGAAACTTGGCTCTCCGCGCATTGCGCGACACTGTTCATCTCTTTCCCAAAATGGCGTCGTTTTTCTCACGCCGGCTACAGGAATTCGATCGCTGCGCATGGCGCGACCAAAATTCGTTCTGTTCGAAACGTCGCTATTTCATCCCTGATGCCGGAAAAAAAAAAAATTGGCCGCGCGCAATGCGCGGGCGACCTAAAATTTTTTCTTCCCTTTCTTATGTTAACAGTAGCCAGCCGGAAGCATTTTTACCAAAATTTTGTTCATTATTTCCACCATATAACTACACTAAACATCATATAATCTATCAATATACATCTAAAAATTATATAGAACAATTATATAATTATTTACTTATTTTTCATACAATTATTTTATTTCAAAATAACCCAAATAATTTATTTTATACTTTCCCAAAACCTTGATATCCTTCCCTGGATGCTTATTATGCACTTTAATGGCCCCAAATATTTTTCTTGCTTGGCGGTGATGGTAGCTACGGGTGGCGGATGGTGGTGATGGATGAAGAAAGAAATATAGAGATAGGATAGCTTGGTTTGGTATTTAGCAATTATATTATAACTTGCCAACAATTGAATTGTTTTGCAATTTTACACTCAAATCCACCGACTTGGATTAAGTCAGTAAAAAGACCATGCATACGTACATATTTAATACATTATGTAGTTATTTCGGGTAATAAATATTTTATATAATATATATAAAATACTTATTTTAATTTATCAAAATTCATAAAATAATTTTTATATAATATTTATATATTTTTAAGGTACCTTATTTAATAAATTTTGTATATGCATAAGGACATACATGTAATTATATGAGCTATTTTATACCTCCAAAATTAATAAAATAATACACATAAGTTAATAAAATTAAATTTCTCTACATTTCAACTTTGTTATATATAACATTACGTAAACATCCATGTATTTTCTATTACTACATAATATATACATATATCCATTATTATATATATTACGTATTCCAATAAAAATTTTTACATACATAATTCACTAAAATATTAAATCTCATAAAAATAGAAATAATTCTATTTTACATAATCACAATTTATTTTATTAAAATAATATTTATTCATATTTATTTATTATTCTTTTCACTATTTCATATATTTTATATAAACTATAAAATATAATTTTGCATAATTTGTATAATTATTAACCTTTCTTTAATGAATTAATTTACATATAATTTATATAATCATAATTTCCCTTATATTTAATTATATTTCCTTATATAAAATATATAATTTAGTATTATGTATTTTATATAATTAATTACCCTTCTTAATAATTTCCCAAAAATTCACCATACATCTTAATTAATCTATAAACACAATTATAACCTTGTTAATTCTCTCATTAACTCTTAATTTAATTTAGAATAAATTTTCAACATTAATTCCTATTTTATCAACACCATTCATTTAAAATTAATAACAGTAAAATAGAATATATTTATACATAAATAATTTACACAATTCCCATTACCTACCAAGTTTAAATAATTAAAATATATTCACATTACTTTTTACACGTCGTAATATCTTGGATATTACAGTGTGTAGAGTTCGTTAGTCGATCTACTATTACCCATATCGCATCATAACTTTTTTGTGTAGTTGGAAGTCCTACGACAAAATTTATTGTGACGTGCTCCCACTTCTATTCTGGAATTTCCAATGGTTATAACAACCCACTTGGCCTTTGATGTTCTGCCTTAACTCTTTGGCAAGTCAAACATTTACTAACACATTCCAACATATTTTTCTTCATGTTGGGCCACCAAAAATGCAGTCAAAGATCTTGATACATCTTTGTGCTTCCTGGATGAACTAAATAACACGAACTATGCGTTTTTTGTAAAATCTCATCTTTTAACTTAGATACCATTGACACCCAAACTCTCCCATCAAATCTCAGTAACCCACTGTCATCTATCTTGAACTTTGTCTCTTGTCCATCAACTATGCGATTCCTAATTTGACCGTATTCTTGATCTTGCATTTGAGCTTCCTTCACTCTATCCAATAATGTTGGATGAGCTTCAACCCTATATAATTTCTCTTCCAACTCCATCGGATACTTTACCTCTAGTTCCAATATTTCCATCTCTTTAATTAGTTCTTCTTGAGCCGTTATCATTTCCAATCTATCCCGACCCTTTCTACTCAAGGCGTCGGCCACCACATTTGCTTTCCCTAAATGGCATAGAATTTCACAATTGTAATCCTTGATTAATTCTAACCATCTCATTTGCCTCATATTCAAATAATTCTGAGTGAAAATATACTTCAGACTTTTGTGGTCTGTGTATATCTTACACTTCTCTATATACAGGTAATGCCTCCATATCTTCAAGGCAAATACCACTGCTGCTAACTCCAAATCATGGGTTGGATACCTCTTCTCATAATCTTTCAGCTGTCTTCACGCATATGCTATGACTTTGTCCTGCTTCATTAACACACAACCAAGTCCTTTGTGAGACGCGTCACTGTAAACAACAAATCCTCTTGTATTGTCAGGCAATGACAACACATGTACTTCACTTAACCTCTTCTTGAGTTCTAGAAAATTCTTTTCACATTTATCTGTCCATACAAACTTCACAGCTTTCCTCGTCAAATTAGTCAAAGGTCCTGACAACTTTGAGAAATCTTTAATAAATCTTTTGTAGTATCTAGTCAATCCAAGAAAACTTCATACCTCTGTTGGTGTCTTTGGCTGTTTTCAGTTTATTACTTCTTTCACTTTGGCTGGATTTACTAATATCCCTTCTTAATCGATTACGTGCCCCAGAAATTGCACTATTTCCAACTAAAATTCACATTTTAAGAACTTGGCATACAACTTTGGCTCTCTTAACCTTTCCAAAAGAATTCTTAGATGTTCTGCTTGCTCTTCCTGAGTCTTTGAATATATCAGAATGTTGTCGATGAATACCACCATGAACTTGTCTAGATATTGCTAAAATACTCGATTCATCAAATCCATAAATGTAGTTGGTGCATTTGTCAAACCAAAAGACATCACTAAGAACTCATATTGACCATAACGAGTCCTAAATGTTGTCTTATGTACGTCCTCAGGTCTCACCTTCAACTGGTGATAACCACTACTTAAGTCAATCTTCGAGAAATACTTGGCTTCCCGTAGCTGATCAAATAAATCATCGATCCTTGGTAATGGATACTTGTTCTTAACTGTCACTTTGTTCAACTCCCTATAGTCGATGCAAAGCCTTAACGAGCCATCTTTCTTCTTTACAAATAAAACTGGTGCTCCCCAAGGAGACACGCTCAGTTGGATATACATCTTGTCCAACAACTCTTGTAACTGAATCATTAATTCTTTCAACTCTACTGGAACCATTATGTATGGTGCCTTTGAAATTGGTGTTGTTCCTGGTACAAGGTCTATAACAAATTCAATTTCTCTGTTTGGCGGAAGATACGGTAATTCATCCGAAAATACATCCGCATACTCTCTTACCACGGGTATCTGACCCATTTCTGATCCCACTATTTGCATATCAACCACATGCGCTAAATATTCCATACATCCTTTCCTTAACAACTTTTCGACCTGTAACATCGTCAGACAACAAGATTGTCTAGGCAATTTGCTACCATAGAACACTACCTTAGACTTGAAAGTAGTCTAAAGGTTTATACTTTTCTTTTGGCAGTCAATCACCGCCCCATGGTTATATAACTAATTCATTCCCAATATCACATCAAATTCTCCTAACCGAATAGGAATTAAATCAACTAACAGCTTATGCCCTGTTATCGTCAGATAACAATCCCGATGAATATTCTCCACCTGGATTACTTCCTTATTTGCTACTTCTATGTCACATTTACTAACTTTACTTGAGGTAAATTCAATTTCTTAGCAAATTCATCAGATATAAAGGAATTGGTAGCACCCCAATCAAATAACACATAGGCATTTGTATCATTGATAGAAATGATACTTGACACCACATCCTTTGATGCCACTGCATCCTGTACTGTCATGTTAAACGTTCGCGCTGTCGGTCTCCTTGGCTGAGTAGGTCATCTAATAGCCAGCTTACCACTACCAATACCATTGTTTCCACTTCCCCCCATATGTTTTCTTCTTAGGGAAATCTCTAATCTGATGCCCCACTTCTCCACAATAGAAGCATCCTTTATTCGTCTTTAGAATCACACAGTTTGTTGCAATGTTTCCTTCTCGGCCGCATCTAAAATAAATATTATTTCCCTTCAAACAAACTCCTGAGTGCCCCTTTCCACAGTTAGGACACAGTTCCATATTCTTCTTTGGTTCTCCTTGCTTATTACCAGCTGTATTACTGTTGCTACTCCATTTTTGCTTATTGGAGTTGCTTCCTCCACTGCTCCCTTCCCTATTGGCTCCATCCTTTTTCTTGATATGCTACTCTTGTTTATACTTTGCTAAGGCATCACTGTCTCCTTCTGCTAAGATCGCCTTTTCCATAACTCCAGCAAAAGTTCCGATTTAAAACATGGACACCTTGCTATAAATCTATGGCTTCAATTCATGCTCAAATTGTCTGGCTTTTCTCTGTTATGTGTCCACCTGGTGTGGAGAAAACCTTGCCAACTCATTAATCTTAGCCGCATACTCGGCCATAGTCATGTTTCCCTATTTCAGTTCTAGGAATTTAACGTTCATCATATCTTGCGTTACTAGAGGACAATAAGCCTCGAAGAAAATCTCTTTAAACCTTTCCCAGGGTACAGCTCCTATTCCCAATCTTCCTTTATTGGCAGTCTACCAATAATTTGTTTCCCCTTTCAACATAAATGTAGCGAAGGCAGTTTTCTGTTCTTCTGTCACGTTCGCTACATCAAACACCTTTTCCATCTCAATCACCCAATTCTAGGTCTCTATCGAATTCATCGTCTTCTCGAACTCTAGAGGTCCTACCGCTTTAAAATCTTTAAAGGTAGTAATTCTGGCAGCTACCGGTTGTTCAATCACAGGGTTTACATTTCTATTTTGAAAAGCTCCTATCAACAAATCTACAAGCTGCTGCATGAGATTAACTGGCTCCTCTGGAGCATTTACTGACTCCTTTGGTGGAGGTTGAACACTTGGTCTGTGTCTAAGCGGCATTTCTGTTTAAGAATTTTCATCATGATTAATATATAACAATTTCATACCATATTCTTATGAACTTTAAATACATGGTCGTGTCAACACACATTAATAACTGGATTTGTATTCATAATCACCTTGACTAGTGTCTAGCACATTACATTATATGTAGCACATTGCTATTAACTTTTCATCCCTTCGGACCATATAAGTCGGGATTCATATATAACTTTAAACAACAAACTTAGACCTTCCCTCCTTACAAAAGAGGTTACATGAGACTTTCTATCCCTTTTATAACAAAAATTAGGGATTTACATGACATATACACATAACTATACATACATAACCATATACATCTATTACATCTTCTTACGGAGGCATCCCACGTCTTACAGCATCTTCATATTCTTCATCCATTATAGTGATCATTTACCACCTACTCAAGGTGTCCCTGGTCTGGTTATACTCCACCGGGTAATAATGCACCCTATCTTGCGCCTTTCCGAATGCTATGCAAAATGCATAGCTCATGTCCTCAATTCTTACACTCATACTGTCAATTCTAGCTTTCTTGGACCTCACTTCTTCCTCTAACAAATCTATTCTTCTCACTGTTTTAGTCCCGACATGTTAATACCTGGCTATCTCAGCATTCACGTCCCTCAATTTAGCCTCTAAGGCTTCCTTGTCATTCTTCAGTTCTTGGACCTTTTGTTATTCTTGTCTTAGTTTGTCTCCTAGTTCCATATTCCTACCAACAAGCAATTGAACTGTGTTTTCATTCTGCTCCACAACTGTTTGTCGTTCAGCTGCTTGAGTCTCCAATTCTAATATTTTGTCCACATATTCACTGTTCTGTTGTATGAAGCCGGTTACCCACTCTTGGTCCGCCTCTCTCTGTTCAAATAATGAATTATCCGACAATGCCCCATCTGAGTCTCCCTTCAGTTCCTCTAGATCTTCCTCTTGTTCACTGTCATTACCTGGTACTACTGCCATAATTAGTACAATGGTCATTACATCAATCTAAATGTCTTGGGACTCTTCTTCTATTGCCCAACTGGATTCTCCAATCTATGACATACTATAAAATCACAAGAACAGTTGTTTCAGTTTAAAGCAATTTTTTTTATTCTTAAAGCACATAGCACGTAACACGTAACACATAACACATATTGTAGAAATTGTAACCTTTACAACTTCTACCATTCGCAACTTAGAACTCTGAATGAGTTTTACTATTTTCCTTAAGGTCATATTCCTAAGGTTTCCCCACCTAAGGTCTATAACCTAACAGCTCTGATACTAACCTGTGACACCCCCAAATCTAGTTCCCATGAACCACGAGTTCGGTGCTCACGTTACTATTATACCATGTCATCACATTCATTCATTTTGAATAAAATATTAAAACTTAATTTACATTTACACATATCTAATCCCAGGTTCTACATACCTTTATACATACACACATCCGTACCTGACATATTACAAAAAGATAATATTTACAATACAACTGTTCTCCACCTAAGCCTTCACTGTTGACTAGCTTTTCCCTTTCTTTTGTATATTCCTAATCGCTCAACCTGTTCAAGTTTAGTGAAATATCATGTTTAAAAGCAAGAGTGAGCATATAATAGCTCAAAAAAGTACATATGCAAATGATGACATGATATTTTGAAAAGGCGAATTAAAATCATTTAAGATGATCATAAATTGTTTACAATAAACTGAATCATTTACAATAAGCTGAGTCATAAACAATGAAATGGATCATTTTTAATAACCTAATCAATATAAATTCAATGTGTGAACATGAGAAATATGCATAACTTTACATGATTAGCTGGAAACATCAAACTTGCTTGTTGTACGGTCATAAGACCTATAACTCGTTAAGAACAATACCAACCATAAAGATTGATATTGCCCAAGTTAGTCATAAGACTGCTATTCAATTTAGATGTGTACTCGGGGTGATCAGCCCATCGTACCATTATATTGTGCACAATATAAACATCTAGCGATGCAACCACGCCATAAAATTATATTGCTTTATACTTTACTCCCCTTTATCAGGGTTGTTCTGTTATAGCATATCATAGAATCCGCACCACAGCAATGTGGATTGGAGCACATAACAATAAACATTTGATTTCAACATGTATCATCATACATGTCCAGCCGAAATCAAGATTGACATCGACCTTTTCAAAGTAGTTCAATAGTGAATGAACTTTACATGATCATATGAGTGTATAACATGAATAATTGTTCAATGAACTATAAATAGAAGTTCAGTTAGAAGACTTGCCTTTGTCCTTGTCTATCTCAATTGGACAAATCTTATCCCGATTGAGTCCTATATAACCATAATATGGGTTCATGACTTGCTATACAAGCTACCATTTAACTTTACATAACCCTTAACATATAACACATTGGTCACTTAAGCTTTAATATCTATCAAATTATGGTTTACATACATGTTTCTATCGTTTAATATCAAAACATATCATTTTGGACTTAAAATATAATTTATTTATTTTTTCAGAACACTACACCCCGGCGCAGTGTTTTCTTCATCCAACTTCGTTGGCCGCAAGATTGGCTCGGCCAGACTATGCCCCGGCCTACTGTGATTTCGCCCCGGCGAGCTCTTCATAGCAACACTGTGCTCCGGCGCAGTCTCTAGTGCAAAAAAGGGCGCCCCGACGCAGTGCTGGCTTTTCAGGAAAAAAAATTTATTTTCAAAATCCCTACTATCTTTGGCCCTAATTTGATTTTCAGAGTTCCAACATGTATTTGACTTGCGTGGGCCTTCAAAATATTTAAAAAATCTCATATGGACTTGTTATTCCAAAGATTTTATTTTAGGCATCGACAAACGTTTTAAAACGTTTAAAATGGACATTTATCGCCATAGACACCAAATGTCTTCCAATTTGATCCTAACATGTGTATTTACATGAAACTTAGTTGTTTGGGCTTATTTTACCATTAATTATCTAAAATGGCCAAAAATTACACATTGGTGGCATTTTTCCAGCTTTACAATTTCATACATAAACCTAACTTGAGTTCTTGAACTCCATGCACCATATAGTCAACCACATACATATTTAGCAACTTTGTGTATTTACATAACTTTCATATGCACCTTCTAATGTAATATAGATTATGATTTGGTTTACATAAAACTCATAGCCTAATATTCTAAATTTTCCATATCAAGTCATGTTTTTCAACTATATAAGAACTTAGAGTGTTATCTAGCATAAAAATACACATGATTCCTTCATGCTTAACCTTCTCATCTAGGTTTTCATCACTTATATTAATATATAACACGTGATCATTCAATAATCAGGCTTTATAACCTTGTATATAAACATGAATAGTGCACCACCTTTATTCTAGCATATAAAAGCTTAGGGTTTCATGATATATCAAAGATGAAGCACATAGATCACATAATCAACACATATAGTCAATGATTCATGTATAACTACTCTTATTCTTTAGCTTAAACACATAAACATGAAATTTTGAAGCTAGAACATGATTATACCTTCTTGTAGCCTTCTTTCTTCTTGCAATAACCCTTCTCATGGTTTGATTCTCCACTTTGGATTGCTCGATATGCATCTCTTACAACTTTTTCTTGAAATCCTTCTAGGTTTTCCTCAAACCCTAGCTCATTTTCTCTTATTCTCTTATGAACTCTCTCTTGCTAGCAAAATTAGAAAATGAACTTAACTTATGCTGAAAAATATATGCATGTATGGATTACATCAATTCTCCAACACTTTACCATCTTTGGTTAAGTTAACTCATGTATAGTTAGGGGTATTCATGTCATTTCCCATTGCTAACCAAGGACATAACAGTCATTAAACCCTTTTAGGATACAATTGTCATTTCTTAAAATGTCAAGGGCACTTTAGTCATTTCTCCTTAAATCTAGAGAATTTAATTTTCAAAAATCAATACTTGCTTTTTATTAATCCTATTCAAGTCTTTTTTAATCCAAAATTGTTTTATTAGGCTTGAATTTAATTCTAGCATGAAATAGTCCCTAATTGGCTTATCCCAAAACACTTGTCACATATAAAAATATAAATTTCCATTGATTAATTATTAATTTATAATATTGCCAATTTGCATATCATTACAAAAAGCACTAACCGAAATGGACTCAACCGAAGTGTACATGACATCCTATGACTCAAAGGCAATGAACACTTTACTCAATGGCATAGTGCAGTCCAAAATAGATAAAGTATCATCATGCAGCATGGCCAAAGAGATATAGGATACTTTAAAGGTGAGCTATAAAGGAACATCTAAAGGGAACTAAAGTTAAGTATACTTATACACGATTACGAGGTGTTCAAGCTAAAAAAGGAAGAGACTATCAAGGAAGTTCAAGCTAGGTTCGTAGTGCTTATGAACTCGTTAAAGCTACTTAACAAGATAATTCCTCAAAGTGAAATCAACTGAAAGCTACTACGGGCCATGCCCAAGAGGTTTGCATAAAAGTAACCACTCTTCAAGATTTTTCCACTATTTCTATTATGGATACTTTAACTTTATTTGGAGAATTAAAAGAATATGAACATCAATTAAAAAGATATGATAACGAGGAGGAAACTCTTAGAAAAAAAAGTGATAGCTCTTAATGCATGAAAAGATGATGAATCAAGTGACGTCTCAAATGAAGAAATTGATATGCTTTCTAGAAAACTAAAAGGGATGCTACAAAGGAAAAATTAAAGGAGGAATTTCATGACAACCAACAGGTTTAAGGGAAAGTCAAATGAAGAAACATGCTTTGAATGTGGTCGCCCAAGTCACTTCAAAAAGGATTGCTTTTAATTGAAGAACAAAGGTAAATCAAGTTTCAAAGACAGCAATAAGAAAGCACTAGTAACTTGAAATGATGATTTAGATGTAGAGATTGATGCAAATGACGAGATAGCTCAAGTGTGCTTCATAGGATTTGAAGGAGAATCAAGTAAGGTAAACTTTAATGAGTATAATTTGTTGAAACAAGAAAATAAGAGATTAAAAGAAAATAACATGTTTTTAAAAGAGTTAATAGATACTCTAATGAATGAAGTTGATACTTTGATTAAAGAAAAAGAAGAAATGGAAACACCATAACAAGATACGAGAATTTTAAATGCTAAAATTAATTATTTAGATAATTATAACAAAATACTTTATAATAAAGTGAATCACTTGAATAATGAAAATGAGAAACTAAGAAATGAAATCAGAATGAGAGATGTTTGTATTGATGTCTTTGATGATGATACATGCATAAAAGAAATTGATGGTAATACTATAGAATTACAAAAGGAGATTGAATGGTTAAAATAATCATTGGCTAAATTTGTACAAAGAGAAGAAAATTTAACTATTATGTTGGAAAAACAAAGACCTTGTTATGAAAAATAAGGATTTGGATATCAAGAAGCACCTAAAAAGAGCAATGTAAAGATTCTACAATCACAATTTAAAAAGGATTATTATTCTCCTTCCATCACTTGTAATAATTGTGGAACTAAAAGGCATTCAAATTGTAACAAGAAAGTTAAGAAGAAATAGGTAAAGAAAAATGAATTGCATGTTACTAACTCATATGTACCCAAAAAGAAATGGGTACCTAAATAATAAACTATATTTTTATTGCAGATGTGTCTCAAAGAAAAAGTTTCATCTCAAAATTAGGTTCTAGATAGTGAATGCTCTTGACACATAACGGGTAACAACGCTAAATTCTTAGAACTATCTCTCAAAAAGAAGAATGATACAGTAACATTTGGAGATAACAAGACTTGTGGTATTATCGAGAAAGGTAAAATAGGTAATGGTAAGATTAGCATTGATAATGTTCACCTTGTCAAATGATTTGAATTTAATCTTATTATTGTAAGTTAATTGTTGGATAGTGGCCATCAAGTTAAATTTAAAAAAGATAAATGTTCTATTTTCAATGGTACTAACAATGATTCTCTAGTCACACAAAGAGAAGGAAATATATTTACTATTGACTTTGAGCAATATAAGAAAGAATTTTGTTTATCAGCCATGGAAGATGTAGCAAATTTATGGCATTAGAGGTTGGGACATGTTCACACGGACTTGATAAAGAAGTTGTTAACAAAAGACCTTGTGAGAGGTCTTCCCAAAATTAATTATGAAAAGAAAGGGATTTGTGCATCTTGTCAACTCGGTAAGCAAATAAGAACTTCGTTCATGGTAAAAAAATCAGGTATTGTAACGCCCCCAAAATCCCCGCACTTTTCGATGCGGCGGACCTTGTGCGTTAATTTCGTACATCTATAGACTTAACCAATGATCCCATAATCATATTGGTTGAATTAGTCTTATTTTAGACTATACATTAAAAATTTTCTCTTAACGTTGTCCCTGGATCTTAACTTGATCTCAGTCTTATTAGTATACAAGTATCCACTTGTTTTTCATCCGTATAAATGGATAAAACCATATATAACGGTCTAATTTTAACCTTAGGATTTAAATATTCTATAACTTTACATGTTCCAACATCCACGGCATTAAATCATTAGGACGGCTCTTGGGAACAGAGAATCTCGCGGTGAATGTTTGTATCTTCACCCGTGATAAATGTTTGCATCTTTATCCGTGACAAATGGTTGTATCTTTGTCCGGTGCAAAATTCTCTTTCCGTACAGAACATTACCTAACTAGTTAAAACCCTCATTCGAAACATATTTGTTTATAGTGATATCTCTTCATATCAATAATCCTACTTATATGGTATTCAGAATAGTAATAACGAGTTATACCTGGGTCCGAGAAACCTTAACGATGGATTTGACCAGTCAACATCGCTTAGTCCTGTCTCGGATGTACAACACTCACAAGTTATTTACCGATCCTCATCCAGATAAGTAGATCATTATCAATACTATGTTAAGTTTTAACAATTCTAGGTTATATCAAAATAAAGACATAGCAACATTCTGATGATAATTATTTATATCATTCATTCAATATTCGGTTACATGTTTGTTTGTTCGTATTACAACAATCATTATGACATATACAAATACAATCAATTTACATGAAAACCTAATCTATGCTGCATCTTTAAGTTCATGATCTTCTTAACGTTCATCTTTAATCTGCAAATAAGGTTTTATTCGCAAGAATGAGCACGACGGCTCAGCAAGTCTAACATACAGCACATACGCAGTTTATGCTTTCATATAAACTTTAACATGCATTGACTGAACATAATTCTCCATTTAATATCACATATAACTCACGTTCCAACAATTTATATCACATTGACACACAAAGTGTATAAATCATGTTCGTAAATCGTAAACATAAAACATAACAGTTAGAAGGCTTGTAAACATCAGTTAAAGACTTCACATATCATCTATTGCATAATAACATGACATTACACGTCTCGTTTAACATTTTAACAATACTACACAAGTAGCACATAGCAAGAGTTAGAAGACTTGCCTTGAAACCATGTCAGGGTTTCCCGGAAAATCGTTAAACGCCTACAAAAAGGGTTACGCGACCCCGAACGTTAGTTTATCAAATTTTCCTTTTGAATAAGTCTTAGAATAACTTAACTAGACTATTTCCATAGGTGGAATTAATTGAAAAATTGGCTAACTCAAAAACTCATTTTTAAGCCTTAAAATCCGAATGCCCCTTAAAAATTCAGCTTTGACCTCTTTTACTGCGACAGCCATAGCTTTGTCGTACGAAAACATTTTGAAGTGATTCTTAAATTGCTTAGAATTTCATTATCTACAACTTTCATTTAGGTTTCTAAGGCAGATTCAGACTTTAAAAGTTCAGAAATTTGCAAAAATATTCTGCGACTATATTAGACTTAACTTTCTTTGATCCGATTGGTAAAACATGATACCGCAAGCATTAATTTGCTAAGATAACATGTTCTAACACTCCGTATCACTTCATAACATAAAAATAACAAAATCATAAACCTACTTATATAAGATTTCATGACTTTTTCTCAAGAACACGAAGAACGAATCGAAGAACACGAAGAACAAAGTTTCATCGTTCTTCGTTTCGACTACTAAAACTTGATGCCACAAGCATTATTTAGCAAGGCCATCATGTTTCATCATCCCATAACACTAAATTACCAAATCATAAGCCTACTTATGTAGAAATTATGACTTTTACTCAAGAACACACGAAGAACACGAATAACGAAAAATCGTACATGGTAACGACTTATGTTCTTGAGCTTTTGGATTTCATACTTGAAATAATTTGAGCATTATAACTGCTTAGATATGTGATTATAACACTTTATAATTGACAAAATTTGGTCATTATAACGACTTGTTTACTTAATTATAACAATTTATAATAATACTCCAGAACATACGAAGAACACGGAGAACGGATAAACCGTACATGGATACGACGTATGTTCTTGAACTTTAAACTATGAAATAAAATTTAACATAACAACGACTTGCTCAAGTCATAAGGAACACGCAGAACGAAAAATCGTACATGGTTACGACTTATGTTCTTGAGCCTCATCGATAAAAATAAACATTACAATAACTAAGAATCGTACCTTTTGTTATTGCAAGCTTTAACTATTTCTTTGCAATTTTCAATACATGAATTATAACTATGAGTAATAGATATAGAGAGTAATTTTGCTCTTGCAAAAGCTCTGGAAAAAGATGAAAAAATGAATGAGTTTAGCTTCCTATTTATAGGAAAATCAAAGGTCGGGGTAATTTGGTCATTAGTTAAAAAGACCAAGGGCATTTTAGTCTTTTCGCACATTATTTAATTAATAAAACTAAAATAATATCTAGAGTGTGCCAGGCGTGTGCCAGCGTGTGCCAGGCGTGTGCCAGCATGTGCCAGCGTGTGCCAGGCATGCGCCAGCATGTGCCAGCCACACTCTTACCCACTATTTCTTCCGTTTTCAGCATATCGGATAAATCGCGTACGATTAATTTAAAATATTTCGCATTAGTAATATAAGTTTTAATTACTTATACATATTTTATTCATAAAATACATCATACAGTATTAATATGATGTCTCGTCTGACCCTCAAAGTTTTTCTTGAATTAATCTCGGATAACCTTCCGTGTATTTTTCTCAAATACACCTATCGGGCGACGCGATTGATAAATTTCTTTCATTCTAGACACTAATTATGATTGAATAATATAATTAGGTATTAATCTGATAAATTTGATTATTCAAATTTAATGTTAACCTATCTCATGATCCGTTTGATGAAAACAATACGGATGAATTAGCAGTTAATTATATAACAGTCTGATTCCAACTAATTTGGTTAACTTCTATTGATTTAAAATTTTGATATTACTGAGTTTTGTTCCGAATGAACACTTTTCTGTAAAGTGAAAAGTCCAAAAGACTTGGCACGTTTTTCGGTGAATAGTGTTTTTGACGACCATTTCTCAGAAAATGGTTAGAAGACCAAAAAGTCAAAAATAATATTTATTTTTGTCTTTTCCCTATTTCGTCTTATTCCCGACACACTTTTCGAGAAACTCTTTTATTGCTTATTACGCACCGGTGTTGCATACAAACACTGTATCCATCAACGGTTTGATAAAAAACGGAAAGCGTTTTCGTTTGAATAGCGATTTACGTTTTATTTATGGAAAAATATCAGTGGCTCCCTGGTATCTATTCCCCGTATAAATGCTATATCGTGAAATAGAAAAAGTCCAAACGTTGAAAAGAACGTTCAAAA
The DNA here is from genome assembly GCA_947179155.2 of Hedera helix. Lineage (NCBI taxonomy): Eukaryota > Viridiplantae > Streptophyta > Magnoliopsida > Apiales > Araliaceae > Hedera > Hedera helix. Next base: position 23,336,574 of record OX359266.1, read on the forward strand.
AGACGACAAACGTTTTCTCGTAAATCGTGTCTTTTCGTCTTTTTCTCAAGAAAATTTTATAGATTCCCTGGCATCTAAACCTCATATTATCACTATGTCGTGAAATACAAGAAGTCCTACAGATGAAAGAAACGATCAAACGAATGAAAAACGTTTCTTCGTGAATAGTGTTTTTTACACGTTTTTCGAGAAAAACTTTTACTGACTATTACGTGTTTTTAAAGCGTGGGAAGGTTGAATCTTGAAACATAATGTCAAATTAACCTTCACATTTTGCTCAAGGGCCTAGGTTATTTTCTAGGGTTTAGACCCTAGGGTTAGGGTTTAGGTTTTAACTCTTTTTCCAATTTAGGTTTTTGCCCTAAATTGACTTCTGATTTTTAATAAGTGTTAAGGTTAACTACTTGAACCAAAACACAAAATCCTACACATAGATATTTCACATATCACATTTAAAAGCTCAATTCAAGCTTTACTAATCACATAACACATAGTTTAGGTTAAGAAATTTAACCTCTTAGTTGTATACGATCGTAGTTTCGAGTCGTATATATTCTTTAAGATAGCTCAAGGTATGCTTGAGCAATCAATCTTAGGTTTTGAATTGACAACCTTGCTTAGATCTTGTTAGATCACTTTTGAATTATTTGGGATATTACATTCAACCCAACTTACAGGAATTTCGTCCTCGAAATTAACTTTACAATTACTTTAGTCATTTAATATCATATTTATAAGTGCTATAAATATTCAGGATATTACATTCTCTCCTTCTGATCAGAATTTCGTCCTCGAAATTATAATATAATCATCTCCAATTTACTCTTCAATATGAAATTTCTAAATTCATCTTTTACTCACATTAAACCTCCAATACTTTTATTAGGTCTAAACAATGTTCACTTATCTCTACACATTTCCTTTCATAACTCTAGGTTTTAAACCTCTTTTCATACTCGACATTCAGTCTCATTCTTCCTTTATCTTGGATTCTTCTCACTTATACAGCGGTCAATCAAGACCTTTACCTTATTCAAAAACTATGAATACTATATAACCCATAATTTTTAAATCATCATCCGGACTGAAAAACCATATCTTGTGTAGCAATCAATTAAGATTGAGAACACTTCATACTTTGTGTAGCAATCAATTAAGATTGAGAACACCATACATTGTGTAACAATCAATTAAGATCAAGAACACACATACGTTGTATTTTAGGTGATCAGCCTGTCGTACCATATAAGACGCGGTTTATTGCGTCTATCGAATTCCTACGTCCGTTCTTTTTTTCATAACCAAAGGTGTCTAGTCGAAACAATTGGCATTGACTCATATTTAAACCATTCAAACTTTTTGAAAATAAATTTTATGACTGTATACCGCATCTGACAAAGTGCGTTGATAACTCATCATTTATCATCTTCACACCAGGTTAAATGGGGTGTTGATGAATAAATCATTTTTATTCTTCACATTAAATCCGTCTAGCCAAAACAATTAGCATAGACATATGAATAACATAGCTAGTGAAGAACTAACAAAATTTTCTAGTTCAACTAGTGAACCACTCTTTTCAAAGGCACACAAGTGCGAATATAACCATGAAGATCTAGCATAGCTAGAAGATTTTTGAAATACCCTCAATTCTCTATCTTTTCCATTATTCTCTAACCATAACACAAGTTTTGCAAATATATAGTAATATAGTAAACTAATTGGTTGTATTAAACCAAGTACAAACAAATATATTAGTTCCCCTTCTCATTAACACAGAATTGAAATGTCTCAGTGCACATTGATACTGCCAATATCGCACTTATAGACAAATCATAGCCGCATCTCACAAGTCGGTTCGACTAACATATCATAGCCCAAGTCTATAACAAGGGTTCGTTCGCTCAGTAACTAACATACAAATATTTTTAAAACTATAGTTGTGACGTAACAACTACTAACTAATCAATATACATATGAGAAAAGAATCACCTTCTCAAAATATATACAATGAAAAGTTGACACAAGATTTTAATTTACTTATCAATATAGCAAACTGAGTTATTCCTCCACCCAAGAACTAATGAATCAGTTCCCCGTCTCATCAACACTATCCTCAAATGATTTCATTCAGTGTGTAACCCGCTTTGAGAACACTGACCATGAATCATTCATACCAACAGTGTAGTTAGATCGGTTCTCTGAAACATATTAAACTCTTTCCCATACAAGAGAGTCGTTCTACTCAGTTTTACCAAAATGAGTTTTCAATTGAAATCCCTAATCGTTCTATAACTATCTTAGTCGCTTTCTTTTCTTAATTCATTCCTGCATCATTTACATTCCTTATGAGTTTACTCATCTCATTTCTTAGGTACAATTACACATAATACCAAACTTGCCATTTCATTTTGATGAAATAGTTTCACACAAAAACTAATAAGATTATTTTATCTTATTGCTTGCTTTGAGAACTCATTAAGAGTCCATTTATCTTCAGATATTCTCGTAAAGAGTTTATCTTTATTCATTATATTTATTTCACATAATAATTTTTATGTATTAAGATTTAATAAGATTTATGCATATCTTTTAATTATTTACAGACCCTTCACAAGTTCATTTCTTCTTAATCCATCAGATTATACTCCAAGGTATTTGTTACCTCGAAACTATAATCCACTGCTCTGATACCAACTGTAACCCCCCCAAAAGCCCCGCACTTTTCGATGCGGCGGACCTTGTGCGTTAATTTCGTACATCTATAGACTTAACCAATGATCCCATAATCATATTGGTTGAATTAGTCTTATTTTAGACTATACATTAAAAAATTTCTCTTAACGTTATCCCTGGATCGTAACTTGATCTCAGTCTTATTAGTATACAAGTATCCACTTGTTTTTCATCCGTATAAATGGATAAAACCATATATAACGGTCTAATTTTAACCTTAGGATTTAAATATTCTATAACTTTACATGTTCCAACATCCACGGCATTAAATCATTAGGACGACTCTTGGGAACAGAGAATCTCGCGGTGAATGTTTGTATCTTCACCCGTGATAAATGTTTGCATCTTTATCCGTGACAAATGGTTGTATCTTTGTCCGGTGCAAAATTCTCTTTCCGTACAGAACATTACCTAACTAGTTAAAACCCTCATTCGAAACATATTTGTTTATAGTGATATCTCTTCATATCAATAATCCTACTTATATGGTATTCAGAATAGTAATAACGAGTTATACCTGGGTCCGAGAAACCTTAACGATGGATTTGACCAGTCAACATCGCTTAGTCCTGTCTCGGATGTACAGCACTCACAAGTTATTTACCGATCCTCATCCAGATAAGTAGATCATTATCAATACTATGTTAAGTTTTAACAATTCTAGGTTATATCAAAATAAAGACATAACAACATTCTGATGATAATTATTTATATCATTCATTCAATATTCGGTTACATGTTTGTTTGTTCGTATTACAACAATCATTATGACATATACAAATAAAATCAATTTACATGAAAACCTAATCTATGCTACATCTTTAAGTTCATGATCTTCTTAACGTTCATCTTTAATCTGCAAATAAGGTTTTATTCGCAAGAATGAGCACGACGGCTCAGCAAGTCTAACATACAGCACATACGCAGTTTATGCTTTCATATAAACTTTAACATGTATTGACTGAACATAATTCTCCATTTAATATCACATATAACTCACGTTCCAACAATTTATATCACATTGACACACAAAGTGTATAAATCATGTTCGTAAATCGTAAACATAAAACATAACAGTTAGAAGACTTGTAAACATCAGTTAAAGACTTCACATATCATCTATTGCATAATAACATGACATTACACGTCTCATTTAACATTTTAACAATACTACACAAGTAGCACATAGCAAGAGTTAGAAGACTTGCCTTGAAACCATGTCAGGGTTTCCCGGAAAATCGTTAAACGCCTACAAAAAGGGTTACGCGACCCCGAACGTTAGTTTATCAAATTTTCCTTTTGAATAAGTCTTAGAATAACTTAACTAGACTATTTCCATAGGTGGAATTAATTGAAAAATTGGCTAACTCAAAAACTCATTTTTAAGCCTTAAAATCCGAATGCCCCTTAAAAATTCAGCTTTGACCTCTTTTACTACGACAGCCATAACTTTGTCGTACGAAAACATTTTGAAGTGATTCTTAAATTGCTTAGAATTTCATTATCTACAACTTTCATTTAGGTTTCTAAGGCAGATTCAGACTTTAAAAGTTCGGAAATTTGCAAAAATATTCTGCGACTATATTAGACTTAACTTTCTTTGATCCGATTGGTAAAACATGATACCGCAAGCATTAATTTGCTAAGATAACATATTCTAACACTCCGTATCACTTCATAACATAAAAATAACAAAATCATAAACCTACTTATATAAGATTTCATGACTTTTTCTCAAGAACACGAAGAACGAATCGAAGAACACGAAGAACAAAGTTTCATCGTTCTTCGTTTCGACTACTAAAACTTGATGCCACAAACATTATTTAGCAAGGTCATCATGTTTCATCATCCCATAACACTAAATTACCAAATCATAAGCCTACTTATGTAGAAATTATGACTTTTGCTCAAGAACACACGAAGAACACGAAGAACGAAAAATCGTACATGGTAACGACTTATGTTCTTGAGCTTTTGCATTTCATACTTGAAATAATTTGAGCATTATAACTGCTTACATATGTGATTATAACACTTTATAATTGACAAAATTTGGTCATTATAACGACTTGTTTACTTAATTATAACAATTTATAATAATACTCCAGAACATACGAAGAACACGGAGAACGGATAAACCGTACATGGATACGACGTATGTTCTTGAACTTTAAACTATGAAATAAAATTTAACATAACAACGACTTGCTCAAGTCATAAGGAACACGCAGAACGAAAAATCGTACATGGTTACGACTTATGTTCTTGAGCCTCATCGATAAAAATAAACATTACAATAACTAAGAATCGTACCTTTTGTTATTACAAGCTTTAACTATTTCTTTGCAATTTCCAATACATTAATTATAACTATGAGTAATAGATATAGAGAGTAATTTTGCTCTTGCAAAAGCTTTGGAAAAAGATGAAGAAATGAATGAGTTTAGCTTCCTATTTATAGGAAAATCAAAAGTCGGGGTAATTTGGTCATTAGTTAAAAAGACCAAGGGCATTTTAGTCTTTTCGCACATTATTTAATTAATAAAACTAAAATAATATCTAGAGTGTGCCAGGCGTGTGCCAGCGTGTGCCAGGCGTGTGCCAGCATGTGCCAGCGTGTGCCAGGCATGCGCCAGCATGTGCCAGCCACACTCTTACCCACTCTTTCTTCCGTTTTCAGCATATCGGATAAATCGCGTACGATTAATTTAAAATATTTCGCATTAGTAATATAATTTTTAATTACTTATACATATTTTATTCATAAAATACATCATACAGTATTAATATGATGTCTCGTCTGACCCTCAAAGTTTTTCTTGAATTAATCTCGGATAACCTTCCGTGTATTTTTCTCAAATACACCTACCGGGCGACGCGATTGATAAATTTCTTTCATTCTAGACACTAATTATGATTGAATAATATAATTAGGTATTAATCTGATAAATTTGATTATTCAAATTTAATGTTAACCTATCTCATGATCCGTTTGATGAAAACAATACGGATGAATTAGCAGTTAATTATATAACAGTCTGATTCCAACTAATTTGGTTAACTTCTGCTGATTTAAAATTTTGATATTACTGAGTTTTGTTCCGAATGAACACTTTTCTGTAAAGTAAAAAGTCCAAAAGACTTGGCACGTTTTTCGGTGAATAGTGTTTTTTACGACCATTTCTCAGAAAATGGTTAGAAGACCAAAAAGTCAAAAATAATATTTATTTTTGTCTTTTCCCTATTTCGTCTTATTCCCGACACACTTTTCGAGAAAATCTTTTATTGCTTATTACGCACCGGTGTTGCATACAAACACTGTATCCATCAACGGTTTGATCAAAAACGGAAAGCGTTTTCGTTTGAAGAGCGATTTACGTTTTATTTATGGAAAAATATCAGTGGCTCCCTGGTATCTATTCCCCGTATAAATGCTATATCGTGAAATAGAAAAAGTCCAAACGTTGAAAAGAACGTTCAAAAAGACGACAAACGTTTTCTCGTAAATCGTGTCTTTTCGTCTTTTTCCCAAGAAAATTTTATTGATTCCCTGGCATCTAAACCTCATATTATCACTATGTCGTGAAATACAAGAAGTCCTACAGATGAAAGAAACGATCAAACGAATGAAAAATGTTTCTTCGTGAATAGTGCTTTTTACACGTTTTTCGAGAAAAACTTTTACTGACTATTACGTGTTTTTAAAGCGTGGGAAGGTTGAATCTTGAAACAGAATGTCAATTTAACCTTCACATTTTGCTCAAGGGCCTAGGTTATTTTCTAGGGTTTAGACCCTAGGGTTAGGGTTTAGGTTTTAACTCTTTTTCCAATTTAGGTTTTTGCCCTAAATTGACTTCTGATTTTTAATAAGTGTTAAGGTTAACTACTTGAACCAAAACACAAAATCCTACACATAGATATTTCACATATCACATTTAAAAGCTCAATTCAAGCTTTACTAATCACATAACACATAGTTTAGGTTAAGAAATTTAACCTCTTAGTTGTATACGATCGTAGTTTCGAGTCGTATATATTCTTTAAGATAGCTCAAGGTATGCTTGAGCAATCAATCTTAGGTTTTGAATTGACAACCTTGCTTAGATCTTGTTAGATCACTTTTGAATTATTTGGGATATTACAGGTATCAACTTCACCACCCTTACAATTATTACATCTTAATTTATTCGGACCAGAAAGGCTTGCTGGCTTAAATGGTAAATTCTATGCTTTTATTATTGTGGATGATTATTCTAGATATACTTGGGTTATATTTCTTAAAACTAAAGATAAATCGTTTAGGGATTTTGAAAGAGTAACAAAGTGCTTGGAGACGAGGTATAATCTCAAGTTGATAAGAATAAAGAGTGACCATTGGGATGAATTCCAAAAAGAATTTGTTCCTTTCTATGAGCAAAGAGGAATTAGCCATGAATTCTCTGCACTAAGGACACCTCAACAAAATAGAGTCGTAGAAAGAAAGAATAGAACATTACAAGAAACAGCACAAACATTGCTACAAGAGAGTAAGCCTCCACAAAAATTTTGGGTTGGGGTGGTAAATACAACTTGCTACATTCTAAATAGAGTATTAATTCTTCCTATTCTTCTCAAAACTCCTTATGAATTGCTAAATAATAAAATTCCTAATATAAGCTACTTTAAGATTTTTGGATCAACATGTTTCATATTGAATATAAGTATTAACTTGGGAAAATTAGATGCTAAATCGTATGAAGGAATACTTCTTGGTTATTCTCAACAAAGCAAAACATATCATGTATATAATACTCATAAATATGTTGTTGAAGAATCTTTTCATGTTAGTTTTAATGAGTCTAAAAATGATCTATCAAAAGAAAAAGATGAGGATGCAGGAAATATAGAAACTACAGTCAATACAACAATCCAAAAAATCCAAAACAGCTCACCAGATTTGAACTTAGCAAAACAAACAGATCAATGTAGCTCATTAGATACCACAGATCAGCAGAAACAATAAAATAGAGTAACAAACCAGGAAGCAGCTTTGGAAATTCAGGAAGCTGAATCTAGTGAATCAAGTGAAGAACACTTGGGTTTGAATACTATTCAACATGAAGAACAAATGCACAACATAACTGTGCCTAAAATAGCGAAGCATATCAAAAAACACCCTCTAAAAAATATAATCGGAGACATCAATCAAGGAATAACCACAAGAGAAGAGGTGTACAAAATTTGTGTGTTTTCTCAGCCTTATTATCACAAATAGAACCAAAAAATGCAAAGGAAACACTACTTGATGAGAATTGGTTCTTCCCAGTGTAAGAAGAACTTCAACAATTTGAGCAATGTCAAGTTTACGAATTAGTTCCTACACCAAAATGAGTATCAATTATTGGAACCAAATGGGTATTCAAGAACAAACTTGATGAACATGGACCTATCACTAGTAATAAAGCAAGACTTGTAACTAAAGGATACAATCAACAAGAGATGACAGACTACAAAAAAACATTTGTCCCAGTTGCAAGGTTGAAATCCATTCAGATTCTTCTAGCTTTTGCTTGCCACAAACAGTTCACACTACACCAAATGGATGTAAAGAGTGCATTTTTGAACGGGTGCATAAATGAGAAAGTGTACGTAAAACAACCTCCCAAATTTGAAGATGAAAAGTATCCTCATTATGTGTACAAACTCAAGAAAGCACTCTACGAACTCAAGCAATCATCTAGGGCGTGGTACGAAAGGTTGAGTATGTTTCTTATCTCAAGTGGATTTACAAGAGGTAAAATAGACTCTACATTGTTTATTAAACATGACAAATAAGATATTATTATTGTACAAATATATGTAGACGATATCATATTTGGTGCTACAAATAATATGCTTTATGAGTGGTTTTCTAAGTGTATGCACAAGGAATTTGACATGAGCCTAATGGGAGAGCATAATAACTTTTTGGGGCTCCAAATCAAGCAAACTAGATATATGGTATCTATCTTCATCAAACCAAATACATAAAGGACCTACTCCAAAGGTTTGGATTCGACTAGTCAAATTCAGCAACACCGATGAGTACTACAATTAAGCTTACTTCAGATGACAAATGTATCAATGTAGAGATAACAAAATATCGAGATATGATAGGAAGTTTATTGTACTTAACTACTTCAAGACCCAATATAATGTATAGCGTTTGCTTATATGCTAGATTTCAAGCAAAATCAAAAGAATCACATTTAAATGTTGTTAAAAGAATATTTAAATATTTATGTGGTACTATCAATTTTGGTCTATTTTATCCAGTATGTGAGGATTTTGATCTAACGAGTTACTCAAATGTAGACTATGCAGGGTGTCAAATTTGAAACGCCCCGAGATCTCGACCTTAATTAATTATCCAATTATCTCTGGATATTATAACTATTTAACTTTAAATTCATATTAACAGGGATCTCGTGCGTTATTCTTAACCTTCAACCAATCACGTGACCATAAATTTGGTCCATTTTTTTTTTTAAACTTATTTAAATTTACATTTCTTACACCTGTCTCAGGATCGCAACGTTCACTTATCCAATTCATTAGCATTTATGTCGACGCTTATTAATTGCGACCGTTTCTATTTCATTTTATAATCATACAAATCGTGATTTAATATAATCTGTAACAAAATTTCGCCATGAAATATTCACACATGGCCCTACTTAATTTTATTTGTTCCTGTTCTGTACCTGATCACATTCATATGTTTCTATTTACATATTTCTGTACTACACATACAAGTTTATCACATGTATCACTTTTCCACCTTCCCTGGACAATATATACATACACTTTTCATCCTCCGATAATACAAATTAACAAATTATACATTCCTTTCTACCATATAGGTTTAATATTTAAAATCGGTTATTACATAACTTGCATATATACAAATTTGCATACATTTGATTTACATGAATATACCATAGATACAATTTACAAATCTCTTCACGCATCTCCATGCATTCACACTTTTTACCTTAGCATCACCGGAACCTCCGGCCTTCTTGTATTTACCTGAAATGTTAGTTCATAGCAAGGGTGAGCACATAGGCTCAACAAGTAATTCAGATAACACATTTCATGCTCACAGTTTAATTTATGCGTTATGCCTCTACTTAATCATGTTATACATGAATGTCACGTATTACACTTAACAATTAAATCATATAGTTGCACGTAAGGCACATTTCAAATGTTTTACTAACACACAGTTCGCCTAGAACATAGCACCTTATAGTCTGAACACTTGCCTGGAATGCATTTATTTAGCTTAACCTTTTACCACCTCGTTTGGCCGTTCTATCCTTCTTCGCATCGGTTCGCTACATCGAGCGTTATCTGTAAACATACAATCTATATTTATCAATATAGGATCATTACCTTATATAAATCATCAAACTTAGTCCAACATCTCTTAACTATTATTCTCGATTCATATCACGTTTGTTGTATTAGCTTATAATACATCTTAATTCACTTCCGACACTTTTCATAATTCATCACACTCTTTAACTTAATTTAAGGCATATTATGTTATGCCGTATATTATTTCATTTCTCCTTGACATCCTTTATATAGCCCATTTTTATTTATTTAGGGTTTACATAACCCATTCTTATCATTTTGTATCAAAACATAGCGTTTCGGACACTTTAAAAATTTTCTGGGCACTGTTCACTGCGCCCCGGCGCCAAGTTTCTTCTTCCCCATCTCGCTGGCCGCGAGAAGCTCTCAGCCGATGAACAGTGACACTGCGCCCCGGCGCAGTGTCAAGGCCAAATTACTGCGCCCCGGCTCAGTCCCTGGTTCAGCAGAATCTGATTTTTGGTCCTGCTTTGCTGATTTTTAACTCCTTAACTATACATCCAATTGACACCAAATTTGGTACAGCTCTAGACCTTGCTACATAGTATTTTACAAAATTTTCCTTTTCCTCATTTGGACTTTCTAAACCAGAGATATGCTAGCGTGTAGGAGGCCTGTTCGGACAACTTTCAGACTTAGCCAAATTTTCTAAGTTTTAAAAACTTGAAATTCTAACTTTGGTATTTTTTTGCCATTTGCTTCCAAATTTCGTTTCAACACTCGACATAGTTCACATAACCTATATGTGACATGTCCAAACTTTCAAAACCATAAAATTTCACACGAGGCGACTTTTATCCGTTAAACTCCATTTCGATTCGGAACGATCGATTCCGATCGTTCGAATCGCCATTTTACTCAATTTTCATTCCGTTAACTTTCAAAATAACCTAGACACGTGTATTAACATAATCATGACTCATTTGATTTCATTTCACCTTTAAATCCCCAAAATTGCCAAAAATCACCTATGGCTTGGATTTTCATCAAAATTCTCAAACCTTTTTAACTTGAATACTTAACCTCAACTTAATTCCTTAACTTAAATACACCTCATAGGCAATCACATATACTTCTTACTACTTTGTATCATCACGTAGCTTCTACATGCACGTTCTAAAGCACTTTACAGATTAATATGAAATCTATACAAAAAGTATAGCCTAATATTCAACTTTCCTTTACAAAACATACTTTTACACCATTTATGATTCTAACTTGTCATCTAGCACAATAATTTACTTTCATCAACCATGATCAACCATTCTAACTAGGTTTTCATCAAAACCAACCACATATAACACATGATCAAAACTTAAAATATGATTTCTAGCTTGTAACATGAACATAACTTGTCCATTAACTTTGTTCTACCAACTTGTGTCTAGGGTTCTATCATTTACATACATATAACATGTAATATGCATAATCTTTACATAATCAACATGTATATTTATAGATACATGCATGGCTATCTTTATTCTTGAATTTAAACTCATAAACATTAAACTTTGAAACTTGAACATGCTTATACCTCATTGAATGGCCAACTTCTTTACATCACTAGCATCCTCTTGATGAGTACATCACTTTTCCTTCTTGCTCCATGGACATTTAAGCTTCATAGGTCATCAAATCAAGCTCTTCTTCTCTCTTTCAATGGCTTTCTCTTATTTTCTCTCTCTTAGGGCTTGATTTCCAGCAAAGTGCTGGAAAAATGAAGATAGCATGCTTGCTTTATAAAGTTAAATGAGGCTTAACTAAGCTTGGTTAGCAAATAACCATGGTTAACACTTTCAAGGGCGTTTTGGTCATTTCACATGTTAAGTGAGGGGCATTCTTGTCATTTTGCCACTTGGGACATATTAGTAATTATCCAAATTGTCAAGGGTATTTTGGTCTTTTTACCCTTTAGGACACAATGGTAATTATCTAATTTGTTGAGGGGCATTTTGGCAATTTATCAAATTAACTAAACTTTCATTTCTTGCACTTTTCCCCCTCATAACTAAACTTTCTTACATTTTTCCCATTACTTTGTTTCATCATCGTTTAAATTGGTTTTTTTTTTTCTTTCAATCGACCGATTAGATCATCCGTTTCCCGCTATGTTACATTCACCTAGTCTCATTTTATGACTTAAATGGCCATTTACTCGTAATTCGATTATATAACTTTTCTTTTAACCACAAAATACATATTTCGTTCTTTACGAACTTTTCTTGGTTCCATATTTCACAATTTCACTTCCAACCTCTCTAATAGTCGTAAAACTCATCTTTCCAATAATCGCTTCCTCGAGAAGCGAACCTCACCCGAATTATCGAAATTCATGATCATTCATTGTTCTTCACTCATATAATCGTTTTAAGCTCTTTACATCCTTTCATTTGCTTACATAACGCACATAATTCTAATTCTTAACATTCAAACCATCCACATTTCTTTTACGCATCCGTATTACATTTCATATTTACACCTCATATCATAACATCTTATTTTCATTGTTCAAAAACAATTACATTCCTTAACCACTTTAAATACTAGAAATCATTATTCTTATTATTTCTTTAATCCTTAATATACCTATTTAGGTCAAATTGCTCATTCTTCACTGCACATATATATACATATCTTGTCATCTCTCATACTATCGCCTCTTCAGGCCTATCCATTAATTTGTCTTGAACCTTCATAACCAAATACCAATTTACTTATATATATCTTATTTCTTATTCCAATAGTTTCTAAACTTTAAACCTTCTATCTTTACCGATTCAAATACATACATATTCACACATATACATAAACACATAATCACTCTATTATCTTTTGACACATAACATCGTGTCTTACAATAATTCTTCTCAAATTACCTTATTATAGGTATTACAATAACTCATTTAGCTCAAATCCATTACATAACCATCAAAATTCATTTTCTTTATAATTTCTCATTTTCCTAATTCTCTGGCTTAATTCATCTCTCTATATTCGACCACATAGGTCACATTCATTAAATTTATCACTTACTAAATCAACTTAATCACATACTAATCTCATTTAACTATTTTAACTAGGTTTTGTTTTATAACCTTCACTTAATTATTCATAATCCTTATTTACAATTTCTGAAAAATCCTGGGGTGTCACAAAATTGATAGAAAAAACACTAGTGGTGCTTGAACATTTTTGGGACAAAGTACAATATCTTGGCATAGTAAAAAGCAAACATCTATTGCTTTATCGATAACCGATGGAGAATATTTAGCTGCAGGAAGTTGTTGCTATCAAATACTTTGGATGCATCAAACTTTAATTAATTTTGATGTGATATGCAATGTAGTGCCTATTTATTATGATATCACGAGTATAATTAACATATCTAAAAATCCAGTTTTGCACTCACGCACAAAATTCATTAAAGTTAGGCATCATTTGTTGAGGGATAATTTGTCAAAATGATTAATTAAATTAATTTTTATTCCCACTGAGCATTGATTAGCTGTTATTTTCACTAAACCACTAAGTGAAGAGAGATTTTGTACTCTAAAAAAAGAACTTAGCATGCGTATGGTATCTTAACTGCCTATATGCTCTCATAGGACAAACTGAATTAAAGCTATGAGCTGAGATGCATAATGTTAATTGCTAGATGTGCTCATACTTTCATAATTCATTTACATTATTTATTGAAATAATTTCTATCAATCTATTAAAAATTAGTTCACTAAGTTTTGAAAATAAAATATGCAATTATCTGTAATATGGGTAACCTGTTTGAATTCAAACTTGTATATATCATGCTCGTATTTTATTTTGAAAATCGCGTAACTCTTTCTTTCCTTCTTGATTATAACAAGTGTGATTGTAATTCTTCTTTCTCATATGCTATTAAACCCATCATCTTCTCTTCATCTCCTTAAATCGTCATTATAGGTATCTCTCAAAGCCTGGAAGTGCTTCACCCCACGATGAAAATAAAGCAGATGAAGTGACCCATAGATAAAACTGGGTCAAAAGATGAACAAACCATCTCCACAAGTTAGAACAAAACCAGACTCACTAAATCAACAGAATCCAAGAGGTAGTGTACATCGGGAAATCCTAGACATTCTAGGCCTTCTTCACGAACTAGGAACGCGAAAGTAAAATAGAAAGTGAACGGAGTCTCTAATTCGATTAGATGTGGACCTTATTCCAAAAGTCAGTCCTAAATCGATAGCACCCCTTTCTTCTATCCACTCTCTATCTGCTAATTTCTTTTGTGAAAATAATTTCGAAGCATGTTTCAAATAATCTATTGTTTCAAAATCCTTAGTGTATGAAAAATCTATTGATATATTTTTCTATCAACATTCTGACTTACATACCCTATTTGAATCTTATGGGATTGCATCAATGGTCTCTCCTATATATCCCAACTTGGCCCAACAGTTTTATACAAACTTTGACTTACAAAATGACAAGTGTACTACTTTAGTCAAAGGTCAAACTTTTTAGTTGACTCTTATAATCTGGACAAGATTCTATCAATTCCTTTATCCAGTCCCTGTCCATTTACACTTAAAGGGGCCTACACTGAACCACTGTCCACTCTGGATCAACTTCAAATTGTGAAAGATGATTTCACACTCATTGGCATTATTCTTCCTCCAACTGTTGATGTGTCCCCCATTGCTTCAGTCATCCATAAAATTCTTAGGTTCAATTTGCTTCCTAGAACTGGGGGTGCTGCAAATTTCACTTATCAGAATCTTATCTTAATGTCAATGATCTTAAAGGGTATGTCATTAAATTTTGCACTCATGATGCTTCTTCAAATTGATAGTTGTGTTAAACAAACCAAAAAATGTCTGCCATATGGGGGTTTTATCACCAAAGTTTTTCAACATTTTTAAATCTCACTTGAGGATGAAGCCTCAATTCAACTCGCTGAGTCCATTGATTCAGACAACCTGAAAAGCTCCCAATTGAGTTTGACTGATGGCAAGTTTGTTCGAACCCTTATAGACCATCCTTCTATTCCATCAGCCACCATCTTACCTCCTAATCTTCAAAATTTTGAAATCCTATCCTTATTACATGAAATGAAGGCTGATGCGGTGGACATTAAATATAGGGTCAGTGTTCTAAAAAAAGGAAAGATAACAATGACTACTCATGTTGCCTCCTCCCTATTCAGAAAAGTTGAAGATAAGTTCATAGATCTTCAAGTAGGTTTTACTTTCTAGACCCGAGCCATGGTAGAAGCTATGCAAAGGAAGATGAACTGCAATGCTTATTAACTTAGCCAAGAGCTTTAGTTTGTGAGCAATCAGATTGGTGAGCTTAGTGAGTTTGTGGTTGTCCAAACCAGTGATATTCAAGATGATTTTGATCATCGACAGAGCGGTTCAACTGTTCTAAAATGGGTTAAAGAAAACTAGCTTACTAAATATGGAAGAGACTTCCTGGATTTACCTATTCCTCCCTTACTCATATCCCACGACCTCCATTATTTGCAAACATGTTGTCTAAAGAGGAATGTGAACATTGTCGACAGCATCGTCTTTATTTTACCCAACGTGCCCCACCTGGGATCTATATCGAGAAGCTTGACTAATTTACAAATTTATCCTTCAGTACTCTTGGGTATATAGTTTAAAACTAATTCTGTGGTGTCATTTGTTTTTGGATATCTGGGTGACTATTTGGATTGTTCTTTGACTAGCTACATCTTATTCTATCTAGTTATTCTGCATATTCTATGGTCATTTTGGATTAATCTTTTTATATAATGATAAAAGGGGGAGAAAAGCCCTGGTTGTGTCTTGTTGTCGCTACATTACAGGTTGTCGCATTTGTCTTAGATGCTTAAAACATTAATTGTTGCATATAATCTTATATGGCATGGTTTGAGGGGGAGCTTGTGACGCCCCCAAAGTTGTGTTACTTGAACCTTGAATTCAGTGCTCATGATCCAATACTTACACAATATACATAAATATAATCTTCATTAACCAACAGAATCAACACAAATTAATATAACAAAATGTAGCATAACCCAGGTTGTGCTAACCTTAATTACATCAAAACTACTTTGTAATAAAAAGTGTTATAACTTGTACAATGCATATCGATAATAATAATACCACCTGCTTCTACGGGGTCTACTCATACATCTTTCCTTAACCCTTGTCTTTAATCGAACACTCGACTCTATATGAAAATGGTTCATGATATAGCAAGGGTGAGAAACTACTTTTCTTAGCAAATTAAAATAACAATGAACAATTATATCATGAATAAAAAGAATAAAATTCTTTGGGTTTCACAATGTACAATAATTATGAATAACCTTAACAATAATGACTTTAGAGAGATTAACTTTCGAATTGATAACTTCAATAACATTATCTCCAAAAACGATATTCAATAATGAAAACTTTCGAATAATACTTTATGAATGATAACTTCAAAAATAATAACTTTAGAAATAATATCCAAGACCCATTGTGAAGAATATTTACTGTTGAGTTGGTTATCATAGACCCTGAACATACATGAGGGCTTCTTCCAGATCTTAATCTAGAACACCTCATGAAAACTTCTCCAGGTCTTAATGTAATATTCTAAACTTCCGAGAGGGCTGTAATCCGACTTTATATGAATAAATAAAAATTGAATTATATCTTATATGTGTTATGGAATCTTCGTTATTGCTTATTTATGTGTTTCGGTTCAAATATATAGCCTTAGCACGAAAAAGAAACATAAAAGTTTTTTTTCAAAAATCTGAAAAGAAGATAAAACCTAAACCCTAGGGCCTAAACCCTAGGAAATCTAACCTAAGCCCCCAAGCGAAACGTGTACGTCAAAATGACATTCTGTTTCAGGTTCCATCTTTCCCGTACTTTGAAAACATGATATAGCTGATAAAAGTTTTTCTCGAAAAACGCGTCGGGTATAGGACGAAATAGGGAAAAAACGAAAAATAATTTTTTCGCCTTTTTGATCATCTAACCATTTTCTGAGAAATAGAAATCAAAAACACTATTCACCAAAAAACGTGCAACGTCTTTTTGACTTTTCGTTTTACAGAATAGTGTTTATTCGGAACAAAACTCCGTAATATCTGACTTTTAAATCTGTAAAGACCAATTCAACTGGAATATTTAGAAATGAACCAGGTTATAGATAACTGGATTAGGAACCCTAATCTAGACTTAAACCTAGTTACAGAATAATTAAATTATCTAACTAATTAATCTAATTAGATGATTAGTACTAATCCGGTTGGAATTGAACTAGGTTAGGGTAACTAGATTACCATTTAACCTAATTAACATGTAATTAAACTTAACCTAACAAGGATTAAGATTAATTAAGCTAAAGATTAACCTAATCTATAAGTTAAACTAATCGGTGAATTAATAACCTAATTGACTAATCAAATTCCTAGGTTTAATGTTAATTAACCTAATCATGACTAAGCTAGATTATCAAAAGGACTAATCTAACCTTGATCAAGCTTGGTAAAAGACCTTGACTACCCCTCATTTAAATGCTTAATTCATAAACCAAACAACCCCTATAACTATTCATTTGGTAGGCTAATTGGTGGATCAATCAAAGGCTAACAAGTATGGCATTGTGATGTCATTAAAACATGATGATTTTAAACATTTATTGGCATTAACTGGACCAAAGAACCGTTCATATCAAGTGGGCAAGGGTGGTGCACTTAAAGTTAGCTTACCTTGGAAGTTTTGTAACAATGACCATTTTTCCCTAGCTTTGGTTGGCCTATAAATAGCAAGCAATGTTCACCCATTCTATCATTCATTTACAAGCTCAAAAATCAAGTATCAAAGCTATACATATATTGAGAGAGAGTTCTAGTGAGTTACTATCTTGGATATTGCAAAGAAATAGTTAAAGCTTGCAAACACCAAAGGTATAATCTCTTATAGTTTTTATGTTCGATTTTTCTTTCGTCTTAAAATTTCAAAAGCTCAAGAACGCGAGTCGTAGCCATGTACGATTGTCATTCTCCGTGTTCTTCATGTGTTCTTGAGCCTTTCTACATTTTGTAGTAGTTATAATGTCGAATTTCAATTCGTAGTTTAAAGCTCAATGAATATACGTAGTGGTCATGTACGGTTTATCCGTTCTCCGCATTTGCGTATGTTCTTAAGCATTTTTATAAATTGTTTTAATCAATTATGCAAGTCGTTATAATGACCAATTTTTGTCAATTATAAAGTGTTATAATCACTTATGTAAGCAGTTATAATGCTCAAATTATTTCAAGTACGAAAACCAAAAGCTCAAGAACATAGTCGTTACCATGTACGGTTTATCCGTTCTTCGTGTGTTCTTGAGCAAAAGTCATGAATCTTTCTATAAGAAGGTTTGTGATATGTTATTTTTATGTTATAAAGTGATATTGAGTCTTACAACATGATTTCTTAAAGACTTAAAGCAAGCGATACCATGTTTCACATGGTTAACCCTAAAAATATTGGCCAAAGCATGCTTACTATCTGTTTTTGCCATTTTTCGAAATCTTAAAATATGAATCTGCCTTAACAATACAAATAAAAGTTGTAGATCATGAAATTATAAGCAATTTATACTCAATAATTACTTCAAAATGTTTTTGTATGAAAAGGTTATGGAAGTTATCGTAAAAGACGCCAAAGCTGAAAATTTTTATAAGGCTTTCGGGTGGAAACCCTAAAAGGCACTAAATTTTATGATTCTGAGCTAGCCAATTTTTATAAAAATTCCACCAATGAAAATAGTCTAGTTTAGTGATAAAAACACATTTAGAACGAAAAAAAATTCGATGAACTAACATTCGGTACGTGAAACCCTTTGTATAGGTGCTTTAAACGATTACCGAAAAACCCTAAATTGTGCTAAAGGCAAGTTTTCTATCCTTAAACTTTGTTTACTTGCTTTCTATGTGATTTATACATTTTGTGTATGTAACGTGTTATAAATCTTTGATACGAGAGTTATTGCTTCTTATTTCGGCATAACTTGCAAAATGAAATGATTATTCGTGATAAATTCGAATCATGTTTTATTATATCAAACCAAGTCGTCTTGGGGAGAACCTAACATGTGAAGTAAATTGAGATGAACAAATATGTATTACTGTTCTTGATCTATCCAGTGTATTGTATGTTATGCATAACATAGGATGTCGTTAGGTTGATCCCCTTTCTATATCCACTGTAAAGGTTCTATGTTGAAAGACAAGGAACAGTTCAAGGTCTAACCACCACTCAGTTTTACTATGTTAAAACATTTGTAAATTTCAATTGTTGTTCCATGATTCCTTACAATCCTTATCGGTGTGAGTTCACTTATATGTTATGTATTTAAGATTTGTTGAGCATTTTAGCTCACCCTTGCATATAAACCTAATTTGCAGACAAACCCAAGAGCTCTGGCTCGAAGAAGAAAAGAAAGAAGAAATGCGTAGACTAATTTACTGCTTTCCTTAATTGTTCTTAACTGTAGTCATAATGACATTTTGTAATAAGAACAATTTCAACACATGTAACCGAATATTATATAAATATTATCAAGTTTTATCGCATTCTCTTGTTACGTCTTTACTTTGATTAAACTTAGAATTGTTAAAACTTAACATAGTATTAATAATGATCTATTTATCTGGATGAGATCGGTAAATTGTAACGACCCCGAAATTCGACTCACTTTATTACCTTAAATTTGATATTTATTAAACATTATTTCCTTAACATTCGAATTTCGGTTCGTTAATAATCTTTAATTACCTTATTTAAACCCTTAATTGATCCATTATCTGATTTTAAAATCCTCAATTACCAATTTTTCGGTATAAATTTTTCTTTTTCTCAATTCAATCAATTCATTGTATTAAAAAATCTGGATATTTAAAATCCTTACATCTGGATCCTAGTCCCTGGATCACAACCTTCACCTTTTCTTTTCTTTTCTTGTATCATAAAACTCGGCATTCAAATTTTAATATCATTCATATCCATACAAATATTCCTTGTTTCATGATTCATCATCTGTAATATCCCAAATATTTTCAAAGTGATCTAACAAGATCTAAGCAAGGTTGTCAATTCAAAAGCCAAGATCGATTGTTCAAGCATACCTTGAGCTATCTTAAAGAATATATACGACTCGAAACTACGATCGTATACAACTAAGATGTTAAATTCTTTAACCTAAACTATGTGTTATGTGATTAGTAAAGCTTGAATTGAGCTTTTAAATGTGCTGTATGAAATATCTATGTATAGGATTTTGTGTTTTGGTTCAAGTAGTTAACCTTAACACTTATTAAAAATCAGAAGTCAATTTAGGGCAAAAACCTAAATTGAAAAAAGAGTTAAAACCTAAACCCTAGGGTCTAAACCCTAGAAAATAACTTAGGCCCTTGAGCAAAATGTGAAGGTTAAATTGACATTCTGTTTCAAGATTCAACCTTCCCACGCTTTAAAAACACGTAATAGTCAGTAAAAGTTTTTCTCGAAAAACGTGTAAAAAGCACTATTCACGAAGAAACGTTTTTCATTAGTTTGATCGTTTCTTTCATCTGTAGGACTTCTTGTATTTCACGACATAGTGATAATATGAGGTTTAGATGCCAGGGAATCAATAAAATTTTCTTGGGAAAAAGACGAAAAAGACACGATTTACGAGAAAACGTTTGTCGTCTTTTTGAACGTTCTTTTCAACGTTTGGACTTTTTCTATTTCACGATATAGCATTTATACGGGGAATAGATACCAGGGAGCCACTGATATTTTTCCATAAATAAAACGTAAATCGCTCTTCAAACGAAAACGCTTTCCGTTTTTGATCAAACCGTTGATGGATACAGTGTTTGTATGCAACACCAGTGCGTAATAAGCAATAAAAGATTTTCTCGAAAAGTATGTCGGGAATAAGACGAAATAGGGAAAAGACAAAAATAAATATTATTTTTGACTTTTTGGTCTTCTAACCATTTTCTGAGAAATGGTCGTCAAAAACACTATTCACCGAAAAACGTGCCAAGTCTTTTGGACTTTTCACTTTACAGAAAAGTGTTCATTCGGAACAAAACTCAGTAATATCAAAATTTTAAATCAGTAGAAGTTAACCAAATTAGTTGGAATCAGACTGTTATATAATTAACTGCTAATTCATCCGTATTGTTTTCATCAAACGGATCATGAGATAGGTTAACATTAAATTTGAATAATCAAATTTATCAGATTAATACCTAATTATATTATTCAATCATAATTAGTGTCTAGAATGAAAGAAATTTATCAATCGCGTCGCCCGGTAGGTGTATTTGAGAAAAATACACGGAAGGTTATCCGAGATTAATTCAAGAAAAACTTCGAGGGTCAGACGAGACATCATATTAATACTGTATGATGTATTTTATTAATAAAATACGTATAAGTAATTAAAACTTATATTACTAATGCGAAATATTTTAAATTAATCGCACGCGATTTATCCGATATACCGAAATCGGAAGAAATAATGACAAAATAGCTCGGGAAACTTCTAGAAGCTTGGCTTGGAAAATATCTAGATATTATTCTAGTTTTATTAATTAAATAATGTGCGAAATGACTAAAATGCCCTTAGCTTTTAAACTAATGACCAAACTACCCCGACCCTTGGTTTTCCTATAAATAGAAGGCTTAAGTTCATTAGTTCTTTACCATTTTTGAAAGCTAAAGAGCAAATATAGAGAGAGTTCTTGTGAGACAAGAATCGATTGCAAAGAAATAGTTAAAGCTTGCAATAATAAAAGGTACGATTCTTAATCGTTATTATGCTTAAAGTTTTATTTTATCGATGAGGCTCAAGAACATAAGTCGTAGCCATGTACGATTTTTCGTTCTCCGTGTTCCTTATGACTTGAGCAAGTCGTTGTTATGTCAAATTTCATTTCATAATTTAAAGTTCAAGAACATACGTCGTATCCATGTACGGTTTATCCGTTCTCCGTGTTCTTCGTATGTTCTGGAGTATTATTATAAATTGTTATATTTAAGTAAACAAGTCGTTATAATGACCAAATTTTGTCAATTATAAAGTGTTATAATCACATATGTAAGCAGTTATAATGCTCAAATTATTTCAAGTATGAAATCCAAAAGCTCAAGAACATAAGTCGTTACCATGTACGATTTTTCGTTCTTCGTGTTCTTCGTGTGTTCTTGAGCAAAAGTCATAATTTCTACATAAGTAGGTTTATGATTTGGTAATTTAGTGTTATGGGATGATGAAACATGATGGCCTTGCTAAATAATGCTTGTGGCATCAAGTTTTAGTAGTCGAAACGAAGAACGATGGAACTTTGTTCTTCGTGTTCTTCGATTCGTTCTTCGTGTTCTTGAGAAAAAGTCATAAAATCTTATATAAGTTGGTTTATGATTTTGTTATTTTTATGTTATGAAGTGATACGGAGTATTAGAACATGTTATCTTAGCAAATTAATGCTTGAGGTATCATGTTTTACCAATCGGATCAAAGAAAGCTAAGCTTAATATACTCGCAGAATATTTTTTTCAAATTTCCGAAAATTTAAAGTCTGAATCTGCCTTAGAAACCTAAATTAAAGTTGTAGCTCATGAAATTCTAAGCAATTTAGACTCAAGAATCACTCAAAAATATTTTCGTATGACAAAGTTATGGCTGTCACTGTAAAAGAGGTCAGAAATATGAATCAGTTTTAGATCAGTCCCATTACTGGGAAATATGTGTAAATTAGTAAGGAATCTCGAACTTTGGTCTGAATGAAAGTTGTAGGTACGGAAGTTACGAACGCGTGAAATTTTGAACGACTCAAAAATGTTTTAAAACGAAGAAGTTATGGCCGTTTAACCGAGCCGGGGTCTGGCAGTCCAACAATCTGCCCAAATCCGAAAATTTGGCTTAAAAATGAGTTTTTGAGTTAGCCAATTTTCCAAATAATTTCACCTATGAAAATAGTGTAGTTAAGTTATTCTAAGACTTATTCAAAAGGAAAATTTGATAAACTAACATTCGGGGTCGCGTAACCCTTTTTGTAGGCGTTTAACGATTTCCCGGGAAAACCCTAAAACGGTTTCAAGGCAAGTCTTCTAACTCTTGCTATGTGCCACTTGTGTAGTATTGCTAAAATGTTAAATGAGATGTGTAATGTCATGTTATTATGCAACAGATGATATGTGAAGTCTTTAACTGATGTTTACAAGCCTTCTAACTGTTATGTTTTATGTTTACGATTTACGAACATGATTTATACACTTTGTGTGTCAATGTGATATAAATTGTTGGAACGTGAGTTATATGTGATATTAAATGAAGAATTATGTTCAGTCAATGCATGTTAAAAGTTTATATGAAAGCATAAACTGCGTATGTGTTGTATGTTAGACTTGCTGAGCCGTCGTGCTCATTCTTGCGAATAAAACCTTATTTGCAGATTAAAGATGAACGTTAAGAAGATCATGAACTTAAAGATGCAGCATAGATTAGGTTTTCATGTAAATTGATTGTATTTGTATGTCATAATGACTGTTGTAATACGAACAAACAAACATGTAACCGAATATTGAATGAATGATATAAATAATTATCATCAGAATGTTGTTATGTCTTTATTTTGATATAACCTAGAATTGTTAAAATTTAACATAGTATTGATAATGATCTATTTATCTGGATGAGGATCGGTAAATAACTTGTGAGTGTTGTACATCTGAGACAGAACTAAGCGATGTTGACTGGTCAAATCCATCGTTAAGGTTCCTCGGACCCAGGTATAACTCGTTATTTACTATTTTGAATACCATATAAGTAGGATTATTGATATGAAGAGATATCTTTGTATATTGATACTTGTAGTACGAATGAGACCGTTACAAGTGGACGTATATAGAATATTTAAATCCTAAGGTTAAAATTAAACCGTTATATATGGTTTTATCCATTTATACGGATGAAATACAAGTTGATACTTGTATACTTATGAGACTGAGATCAAGTTAAGATCCAGGGACAATGTTAAGAGAAATTGTTAATGTATAGTCTAAAATAAGACTATTTCAACCAATATGATTATGGGATCATTGGTTAAGTCGATAGTTGTACGGAATTAACGCACAAGGTCCGCCGCATCGAAAGCGCGGGGATTTTGGGGGCGTTACAGTTGGTATCAGAGCAGTGGATTATAGTTTTGAGGTAACAAGTACCTTGGAGTATAATCTGATGGATTAAAAAGAAATGGACTTGTGAAGAGTCCGTATATAAATTAAAAGATATGCATAAATCTTATTAAATCTTAATATATAAAAATTATTATGTGCAAAGAAATATAATGAATAAAGATAAACTCTTTACGAGAATATCTGAAGATAAATGGACTCTTAATGAGTTCTCAAAGCAAACAATAAGATAAAATAATCTTATTAGTTTTTGTGTGAAACCGTTTCATAAAAAAATGAAATGGTGTGTATGGTATGTTGTGTAATTATACCTAAGAAAGGAGATGAGTAAACTCATAAGGAATGTAAATGATGAAGGAATGAATTAAGAATAGAAAGTGACTAAGATAGTTATAGAACGATTAGTGATTTCAATTGAAAACTCATATTAGTAAAACTGAGTAGAACGACTCTCTTGTATGGGAAAGAGTTTAATATGTTTCAGAGAACCGATCTAACTACATTGTTGGTATGAATGATTCATAGTCAGTGTTCTCAAAGCGGGTTACACACTGAATGAAATCATTTGAGGATAGTGTTGATGAGACGGGGAACTGATTCATTAGTTCTTGGGTGGAGGAATAACTCAGTTTGCTATATTGATAAGTAAATTAAAATCTTGTGTCAACTTTTCATTGTATATATTTTGAGAAGGTGATTCTTTTCTCATATGTATATTGATTAGTTAGTAGTTGTTATGTCACAACTATAGTTTTAAAAATATTTGTATGTTAGTTACTGAGCGAACGACCCCTTGTTATAGACTTGGGCTATGATATGTTAGTCGAACCGACTTGTGAGATGCGGCTATGATTTGTCTATAAGTACGATATTGGCAGTATCAATGTGCACTGAGACATTTCAATTCTGTGTTGATGAGAAGGGGAACTAATATATTTGTTTGTACTTGGTTTAATACAACCAATCAGTTTACTATATTACTATATATTTGCAAAACTTGTGTTATGGTTAGAGAATAATGGAAAAGATAGAGGATTGAGGGTATTTCAAAAATCTTCTAGCTATGCTAGATCTTCATGGTTATATTCGCACTTGTGTGCCTTTGAAAAGAGTGGTTCACTAGTTGAACTGGAATTTTTTTTTAGTTCTTCACTAGCTATGTTATTCATATGTCTATGCTAATTGTTTTGGCTAAACGGATTTAATGCGAAGAATAAAAATGATTTATTCATCAACACCCCATTTAACCTGGTGTGAAGATGATACATGATGAGTCATCAACGCACTTTGCAAGGTGCGGTATACAGTCATAAAATTGCTTTTCAAAAGTTTGAATGGTTTAAATATGAGTCAATGTCAATTGTTTCGGCTAGACACCTTTGGTTATGAAAAAAAGAACGGACGTAGGAATTCGATAGACGCAATAAACCGCGTCTTATATGGTACGACAGGCTGATCACCTAAAGTACAACGTATGTGTGTTCTCGATCTTAATTGATTGTTACACAATGTATGGTGTTCTCAATCTTA
The DNA here is from genome assembly GCA_947179155.2 of Hedera helix. Classification (NCBI taxonomy): domain Eukaryota; kingdom Viridiplantae; phylum Streptophyta; class Magnoliopsida; order Apiales; family Araliaceae; genus Hedera; species Hedera helix. The sequence goes on from OX359266.1 coordinate 23,362,457, forward strand.
ATTGATTGCTACACAAAGTATGAAGTGTTCTCAATCTTAATTGATTGCTACACAAGATATGGTTTTCCAGTCCGGATGATGATTTAAAAATTATGGGTTATATAGTATTCATAGTTTTTGAATAAGGTAAATGTCTTGATTGACCGCTGTATAAGTGAGAAGAATCCAAGATAAAGGAAGAATGAGACTGAATGTCGAGTATGAAAAGAGGTTTAAAACCTAGAGTTATGAAAGGAAATGTGTAGAGATAAGTGAACATTGTTTAGACCTAATCAAAGTATTGGAGGTTTAATGTGAGTAAAAGATGAATTTAGAAAATTCATATTGAAGAGTAAATTGGAGATGATTATATTATAATTTCGAGGACGAAATTCTGATAAGAAGAAGAAAATGTAATATCCTGAATATTTATAGCACTTATAAATATGATATTAAATGACTAAAGTAATTGTAAAGTTAATTTCGAGGACGAAATTCCTGTAAGTTGGGTTGAATGTAATATCCCAAATATTTTCAAAGTGATCTAACAAGATCTAAGCAAGGTTGTCAATTCAAAAGCCAAGATCGATTGTTCAAGCATACCTTGAGCTATCTTAAAGAATATATACGACTCGAAACTACGATCGTATACAACTAAGATGTTAAATTCTTTAACCTAAACTATGTGTTATTTGATTAGTAAAACTTGAATTGAGCTTTTAAATGTGCTGTATGAAATATCTATGTGTAGGATTTTGTGTTTTGGTTCAAGTAGTTAACCTTAACACTTATTAAAAATCAGAAGTCAATTTAGGGCAAAAACCTAAATTGAAAAAAGAGTTAAAACCTAAACCCTAGGGTCTAAACCCTAGAAAATAACTTAGGCCCTTGAGCAAAATGTGAAGGTTAAATTGACATTCTGTTTCAAGATTCAACCTTCCCACGCTTTAAAAACACGTAATAGTCAGTAAAAGTTTTTCTCGAAAAACGTGTAAAAAGCACTATTCACGAAGAAACGTTTTTCATTAGTTTGATCGTTTCTTTCATCTGTAGGACTTCTTGTATTTCACGACATAGTGATAATATGAGGTTTAGATGCCAGGGAATCAATAAAATTTTCTTGGGAAAAAGACGAAAAAGACACGATTTACGAGAAAACGTTTGTCGTCTTTTTGAACGTTCTTTTCAACGTTTGGACTTTTTCTATTTCACGATATAGCATTTATACGGGGAATAGATACCAGGGAGCCACTGATATTTTTCCATAAATAAAACGTAAATCGCTCTTCAAACGAAAACGCTTTCCGTTTTTGATCAAACCGTTGATGGATACAGTGTTTGTATGCAACACCGGTGCGTAATAAGCAATAAAAGATTTTCTCGAAAAGTGTGTCGGGAATAAGACGAAATAGGGAAAAGACAAAAATAAATATTATTTTTGACTTTTTGGTCTTCTAACCATTTTCTGAGAAATGGTCGTCAAAAACACTATTCACCGAAAAACGTGCCAAGTCTTTTGGACTTTTCACTTTACAGAAAAGTGTTCATTCGGAACAAAACTCAGTAATATCAAATTTTTAAATCAATAGAAGTTAACCAAATTAGTTGGAATCAGACTGTTATATAATTAACTGCTAATTCATCCGTATTGTTTTCATCAAACGGATCATGAGATAGGTTAACATTAAATTTGAATAATCAAATTTATCAGATTAATACCTAATTATATTATTCAATCATAATTAGTGTCTAGAATGAAAGAAATTTATCAATCGCGTCGTCCGGTAGGTGTATTTAAGAAAAATACACGGAAGGTTATCCGAGATTAATTCAAGAAAAACTTCGAGGGTCAGACGAGACATCATATTAATACTGTATGATGTATTTTATTAATAAAATACGTATAAGTAATTAAAACTTATATTACTAATGCGAAATATTTTAAATTAATCGCACGCGATTTATCCGATATACCGAAATCGGAAGAAATAATGACAAAATAGCTCGGGAAACTTCTAGAAGCTTGGCTTGGAAAATATCTAGATATTATTCTAGTTTTATTAATTAAATAATGTGCGAAATGACTAAAATGCCCTTAGCTTTTAAACTAATGACCAAACTACCCCGACCCTTGGTTTTCCTATAAATAGAAGGCTTAAGTTCATTAGTTCTTTACCATTTTTGAAAGCTAAAGAGCAAATATAGAGAGAGTTCTTGTGAGACAAGAATCGATTGCAAAGAAATAGTTAAAGCTTGCAATAATAAAAGGTACGATTCTTAATCGTTATTATGCTTAAAGTTTTATTTTATCGATGAGGCTCAAGAACATAAGTCGTAGCCATGTACGATTTTTCGTTCTCCGTGTTCCTTATGACTTGAGCAAGTCGTTGTTATGTCAAATTTCATTTCATAATTTAAAGTTCAAGAACATACGTCGTATCCATGTACGGTTTATCCGTTCTCCGTGTTCTTCGTATGTTCTGGAGTATTATTATAAATTGTTATATTTAAGTAAACAAGTCGTTATAATGACCAAATTTTGTCAATTATAAAGTGTTATAATCACATATGTAAGCAGTTATAATGCTCAAATTATTTCAAGTATGAAATCCAAAAGCTCAAGAACATAAGTCGTTACCATGTACGATTTTTCGTTCTTCGTGTTCTTCGTGTGTTCTTGAGCAAAAGTCATAATTTCTACATAAGTAGGTTTATGATTTGGTAATTTAGTGTTATGGGATGATGAAACATGATGGCCTTGCTAAATAATGCTTGTGGCATCAAGTTTTAGTAGTCGAAACGAAGAACGATGGAACTTTGTTCTTCGTGTTCTTCGATTCGTTCTTCGTGTTCTTGAGAAAAAGTCATAAAATCTTATATAAGTTGGTTTATGATTTTGTTATTTTTATGTTATGAAGTGATACGGAGTATTAGAACATGTTATCTTAGCAAATTAATGCTTGAGGTATCATGTTTTACCAATCGGATCAAAGAAAGCTAAGCTTAATATACTCGCAGAATATTTTTTTCAAATTTCCGAAAATTTAAAGTCTGAATCTGCCTTAGAAACCTAAATTAAAGTTGTAGCTCATGAAATTCTAAGCAATTTAGACTCAAGAATCACTCAAAAATATTTTCGTATGACAAAGTTATGGCTGTCACTGTAAAAGAGGTCAGAAATATGAATCAGTTTTAGATCAGTCCCATTACTGGGAAATATGTGTAAATTAGTAAGGAATCTCGAACTTTGGTCTGAATGAAAGTTGTAGGTACGGAAGTTACGAACGCGTGAAATTTTGAACGACTCAAAAATGTTTTAAAACGAAGAAGTTATGGCCGTTTAACCGAGCCGGGGTCTGGCAGTCCAACAATCTGCCCAAATCCGAAAATTTGGCTTAAAAATGAGTTTTTGAGTTAGCCAATTTTCCAAATAATTTCACCTATGAAAATAGTGTAGTTAAGTTATTCTAAGACTTATTCAAAAGGAAAATTTGATAAACTAACATTCGGGGTCGCGTAACCCTTTTTGTAGGCGTTTAACGATTTCCCGGGAAAACCCTAAAACGGTTTCAAGGCAAGTCTTCTAACTCTTGCTATGTGCTACTTGTGTAGTATTGCTAAAATGTTAAATGAGATGTGTAATGTCATGTTATTATGCAATAGATGATATGTGAAGTCTTTAACTGATGTTTACAAGCCTTCTAACTGTTATGTTTTATGTTTACGATTTACGAACATGATTTATACACTTTGTGTGTCAATGTGATATAAATTGTTGGAACGTGAGTTATATGTGATATTAAATGAAGAATTATGTTCAGTCAATGCATGTTAAAAGTTTATATGAAAGCATAAACTGCGTATGTGCTGTATGTTAGACTTGCTGAGCCGTCGTGCTCATTCTTGCGAATAAAACCTTATTTGCAGATTAAAGATGAACGTTAAGAAGATCATGAACTTAAAGATGCAGCATAGATTAGGTTTTCATGTAAATTGATTGTATTTGTATGTCATAATGACTGTTGTAATACGAACAAACAAACATGTAACCGAATATTGAATGAATGATATAAATAATTATCATCAGAATGTTGTTATGTCTTTATTTTGATATAACCTAGAATTGTTAAAATTTAACATAGTATTGATAATGATCTATTTATCTGGATGAGGATCGGTAAATAACTTGTGAGTGTTGTACATCTAAGACAGAACTAAGCGATGTTGACTGGTCAAATCCATCGTTAAGGTTCCTCGGACCCAGGTATAACTCGTTATTTACTATTCTGAATACCATATAAGTAGGATTATTGATATGAAGAGATATCTTTGTATATTGATACTTGTAGTACGAATGAGACCGTTACAAGTGGACGTATATAGAATATTTAAATCCTAAGGTTAAAATTAAACCGTTATATATGGTTTTATCCATTTATACGGATGAAATACAAGTTGATACTTGTATACTTATGAGACTGAGATCAAGTTAAGATCCAGGGACAATGTTAAGAGAAATTGTTAATGTATAGTCTAAAATAAGACTATTTCAACCAATATGATTATGGGATCATTGGTTAAGTCGATAGTTGTACGGAATTAACGCACAAGGTCCGCCGCATCGAAAGCACGGGGATTTTGGGGGCGTTACATCATCAAATGTATAATAATTTTTATCGTAACAATTAAGTTGAACATTCACGGTTCACAATTTAACCCTATTCATCCTATACAAATCCAACGTATGTGAATATACGAAACGTCAAAATAAACTTTGCAATTTACCATATTGAATATAACCATTTCATTTACAACCTTCTAGGTTAATCCATCTCTAATATAATCTGATATTTCTGAAATTCATTTCTTAACCAGCAAAAATTTATTTTAAGCAAGTAATGAGCACAACGGCTCAGCAAGTTCAACAGTTTATGTTTCACATAGCATATACCTCAACATGCTCTGTGTGTGTCATACACCATGTGTTGTGCTTTTACTTGAGCAATATATCTCATATATAATCATATCGTTGCACATAGTACACATTGTTGTCATATTAATTACGTACCACATAACACATAATTTGTATGCACATTTGAACAAGCATTAACATACTATAACAAAGAAACAATTAACACCAAGGTATTGAAGAACTTGCCTGGAAATCCAACTATTAAATTGGTAGTTCATACCCTTTACTCGATCAACCTATGATCATAAAATAATCAAATAATAATTATTTATCCTCTTATGATATTAATTTAATTAATCAATATTATCTCTGGACCAATTATTAATTTATATGGCCAACTATATTAACCTCGTTCCTTAAAATATTCGTTTAATTTAATATCCAACACCTTCAATACGAACAACCCGGCTCATCGGATAAATTTTAGCACATTTGGTGGTCCGGATTTTCATTTAATCATTTTCTAACCTTTAAACTTAATAGATTAATATTTAAATATTAATCCCCAATATTTAATATTTTTACAAAAATATTAAATTTAATGCCCAAACATCATTTCTATATTTTTAGTAATTTTCTATAATTCTTAAACATTTATTTCAATTAAAAATTACTTCTGAGGGCATTTTGGTCATTTCCGCGCCCTTAGGGACACATTCGGTATTTTTCGGAAAGCCCAGGGGCACGGTCGTAATTTCGGTGGCCAAAGGACACGCTCGGTATTTCCTTAAAAGGCCAGAGGCACGCTACGCTGGTAATTTCCAGCGTGCCGGCCGCCGTGCATGGCGCGCGGCTTCCTTCAGCCCAAGCTGAACGACGTCGTTCGGCAGCTCGTTTCTTTGGTCATCGCGCATTGCGCGACCCTCTCTTCTGCATGCCCAAAAACGGTGTCATTTAACGCTCGCGTATGAAAAAATTTAGGCCGCCGCGCAATGCTCGGGCGGCCCAAAATTTTTCCTACAGTTCTGCCGAAACAGTAGCCAATTTAACCCAAAAATAATCCATTTTCTTCACAATTTTCCCAACATAATCATTCCAAAAATTCCATAATTTATATATTTACATCCTAAAATTATTTAGAATAATTATTTTAATTATTTTCTAATTTTCCAAAATAATAATTTAACACCATAAATACCCAAAATAATTCAAAATAAAATTGAATTATACCTTCTTTGGCTTCAAAAATCTTTCCTTTGATGGCATAAACCTCATCTCCCATGGTGGTGGCTATGGTGATTGCCGGTGGAAGGTGGCGGTAGGAGGAGAAGAACTAGCATAGTTGTGTTTGTTTCTTTTCTCATTTCTTTTGCTTCCTTTTTTATTGCTTTTTCTTTCCTTTTCTTTTCCTTATATAACTTACATGCAAGACTTATTTTTTGTTTAAACCCCACACACGTCCACCGACTCGGTTTCTCTCGAAAGTTCCAAATCAAACTTGCAAAATAAAAATTTTAATACATTACGTAATTATTTCGTGTAATAAATATTTTATATAATAAATATAAAATATTTATTTTAATTTACCAAAATTCATAATATGATTTATAAATAATTTTAATACCTCTTTTGGATACTTTACTTGATAAATTTTGTACACCCATAACGCCATGCATGTAATTATATGAGGTAATTTATACCTCCAAAAATCATAAAATAATTCATATCACTTATAAAAATTATTTTCCATAATTTTTCACTTCATTTCTTGAACAACATGTTACATTAACATGTTCACGTTTCTAAAATATTATCCTTCATAAAAGTCATAATAATTTCATTATACATAAATATAATTTTTAATAACTTAAAACATTCCTTTTTCTTATTTATTATTCAATCTCTTTAATATTCACATTAACTTTCCTTATATAAATTATATAATTTAATATTATATAATTTATATAATTACATTATTCCTTTTTTAATAATTTTCATTTTACACAAAATACAACTTATAAAATCTTTCTTCCCCCCTTATTCAATTAAACCTTCTTATATAAATTATATAATTATTCCTATATAATTTATATAATTACTATTTTCCTTATATTTCATTTTAATTTCCTTATATAAATTATATTATTATATAATTTATATAATTACTTTTCTTCTTAATTAATTTTCAAACTTTCACCATAATTATTGATTAATTATATAATCAATATTTCTAATTTTACTAACTTCCCCATTAACTTTTATTTAACTTTGGATTAATTTAATTATTAATCCCTTAATTCTCATAATTGATGAAATTTATAATTATTAATTAAACATACACATTTATATATATATATATACAAATGTATATATAAACATATTTAATTTCTATATCCCATATTACCACATAATCTCATTTAAATCATAATTTATGTACTTCCACTACAATTTAATTGTACACTTTATTCTACCTTTACCTGAAATTTCTTTTATTCTTCATAAATTATTTTTAAACAATTTATTTACTTACCAATTATTTTAAATTAACACAATTCATCATGATCTCTGTATAGATTTAATTTACTAATTAAATCTCATCACATACCGTAAATCACATAAAATAATAATTTATTTAAAAAACCTTGATAATGTTATCAATTAAATTCTCATTTAATATTATTAAGAAAATCCTGAAAATTCGGATTCTCACATTCTTCCCTCCTTAACAGGATTCCGTCCTCGGAATCATAATTGTTGTAATAATCATACGTATTTTATTTATAGCACATTACTATACATTTATCTTGATAAATCACCACTATATCTATAATAATCATATCTTTCCTCATTAATTTCCACAGCTCGCATGGATAACACCATAATAATCATAACTGTTAGAATACTCAAACTCTTAACTTAATTCATAATTTCTTTGTAATATTACATTTTATAATTCTCTAAAATTTTATTAATAATACATTAATTCATTTCTTGATATACTTATCAAGATTGTTTCTCATTCCAAGAAAAATTTCATTTCTTTAATCATACTTACCCTTACTCAATCCGCTTATTTCATATTCTCTATTCCACCTTATTGATACTTTACACATTCATCCTTCTTTTCTTAATTCATATAAATCTTCTTCACATTTCATAATTCATTCATTAATACCTTTATCATTCAACACTAGGTTTTAAGTACCAACCTTTACTTAATTCAACATAATCCTTATTTGGAATTTATTTCAAAAATCCTGGGTGTCACATAAATAACTTATGAGTACTGTACATCCGAGACAGGACTAAGCGATGTTAACTGGTCAAATCCATCGTTAAGGTTCCTCGAACCCAGGTATAACTCGTTATTACTATTCTGAATGTCGGATAAGTAGGATTATTAATATGAAGAGATATCACTATAATCAAATATTTTTCGAATGAGGGTTTTAACTATTTGGGTAATGTTCTGTACGGAAAGAGAATTTTGCACCGGACAAAGATACAACCATTTGTCACAGATAAAGATGCAAATATTTATCACGGGTGAAGATGCAAACATTCACCGCGAGATTCTTTGTTCCCAAGAGCCGTCCTAATGATTTAATGTCGTGGATGTTGGAACATATAAAGTCATAGAATATCTAAATATTAAGGATAAAATGTTATGTTTGAGTATTAAATCTCTTGTATCAATTACAAGGACTTGATATAAAATAATGAAATATCTTTGGGAATTAAGATGAGAACTTTGTTTGAGAATAAAGGAAATCATCTATAAACCTATTGATTTAGCATTTATAGTGAGCACCAAGTCATCTATAGTGAGTATAGTGATTTGGGGGCGTTACAGGTTAGTATCAGAGCTGTAGCTTATAGCTCTAAAGTAGCAAGTACTTTAGGATATAATCTGATCGTTTAAGTTAAATAGACTTGTGAAGAGTCTAATAAAAAATTAAAAGATGATAATAAACTTTAAATCTTAATTACTTAAAAGACATTATGTGAAAGAACTATACTAATTAAAGTCAATCTTGTTTTGTAGAAATGGCTGACATACATGAAGACAACGCTCCAACCTTGGACTACGAAAGTGATCCGAGTGAGCATTCTAGTGGTGATTCTGAAACAAAATAGCCTAATCAGAACTTGGAACTACATGATGCCGGAGAGGTTAACCAAGTTCCCCAAATAGAAGATGTAGATATAACATACCTACCAACTTATGATGAGATCATCGCCAAGTTGGAAGAGGATGCTACTGAAATGATGGCCAATCTAGAAGCTCAAGAAGAGCTTGTTGAATAACTCCAAACAGAAAACCAGGCTAACATGAACAAGGCCAATGATATTATGGAGGTACTCGAAAAGCGGTGGTTGGATGAAGCTGAAAAAAGCTACCAACTACAGATGCAGTTAGAAGCTTCCCAAGAGGAAGTATACCTCCTACGAGCAAATCGTGCTCATATTAAACGAGCTTATGGTGCTACTTATGCCAAGCTCGAGAAAAAAATAATTGGATTCCCTTCACCCGCCAAAGATTTGGGGTTCGAAATCAATAGGTCTGTGGTACTTGGTATGATCCATAGGATCAAAAAGAAGGCTAGAAAGATCTAGTCAAATAACGTGTAATATATTAGTATGTTGTAAATGTTTTGTTTAGCATTTCCCATTTTTATAAGGGATGCTAATAGTTGTTAAGTGATTAAGCTCATTCGGATAATGTAATGTATAAATTTTACTTATATAAGAAGTTTGTTTAAGAAATATGTCTTGCAATTTTTAATGCTTTCATATTTACATGTATGTTTCATTTTATTTAGAAAATGGCACCATCGAAACCAAGAACCAGGGCAACAACAAGTGTTAGTGATGAGAGTAATGTTTAGACTCCAGATCCTATACAACAATTCCTTGATAGGCTAATAAGAGTCTTATATAATAGAACTGCAAATAATGTCCCACCACCACCCCCACAACCACAACCACAAATACCAATACCACCACCTCAGCCACAACCCCAACCACAGAAAGTCTTATTTAAAGACTTTAAAAATGTAGGTCCTCCCGAATTCAAAGGAACCGCTGAGCCTATAGAGGCTCAGTGCTGGATAAATGAAATAGAAAAAGCCTTTGACTTAGCAGAGGTTGGTGAGGATAAAAAGACTAAGTTTGCCACTTACCTTATGAAGGGGGAGGCAAACTTCTGGTGGGAGGCCACCCAAGCCCGTGCCGGGGGAGGTGTGGTTGCGTAGGAAGCATTCAAGAAAATATTCTTTGAGAATTAATTCCCTCGAAGCCTGTACAATTTCTAAATTTGAAACAAGGGGACATGACTACTCCCCATTATGCATCCAAATTCAATGAACTTGCTCGTTTCGCTCTAAATCAAGTAGATACGGAGGAATGAAAAGCAAGAAGGTTTGAGGAGGGTTTAAAACCCTGGATTCATGGTAAGGTAGCTATCTTACAAATAGATAATTACGCCCATCTTTTGGAAAAGACTATCATTGCTGAAGGCAGCAGTGAAGCCATAACAAAATTTAATAAGGAAAGGAATAATAATAAATGAGGGAATGGAAGGGGGGGGAATAATAAGGGAGGAAATGGGGGAGGAAATAATAACAATAATAAAAGAAGGTTTTATGGCGGAAACTCCCAACAACAAGGCAAGAATAAAAAGAAAACAGTAGAACCGTGCAAAATCTGCGTGAAACAACACGCAGGAGTGTGTCTAAAAGGGAAGAATATTTGCTACAATTGCAAACAAGAGGGACACATAGCAACTACATGCCCTAACCCTAGGAAAGAAACTTGTTTTCACTGTGGAGCCACGGGGCATCAAGTTAAGATGTGCCCCAAGAAAGGGGGAAATGCCGAAGGGGACAATAGCAACAAATCTACCCCAACAACTAACCCAGGTCGTCCAACAGCAAGGACATTCAACATGACCGTGGGAGATGTCGTAGCATCGCAGGATGTAGTGTAAGGTATCATTCCGATCAACACCATAAGTGCTTATGTGCTATTTGATTCGAGTGCTACTTGTTCTTTTATTTCCCATGAATTTGCTAGAAAACTAAACGTGCCTAGTGAATTGTTAGAAAGTCCTTTAATGATAGAGATTTCTAATAAAGAACTAATTCCTGTTAATAAGATCATGAAAGGTTGTTGCATAGTGATCAAGGATCATGAGCTGAGAGTCGATCTTATTCCAATCCAATTAGGGGAATTTGATGTAATTATAGGCATGGATTGGTTGACCAATCACCAAGCGATGATCGATTATCAGCAAAAGTCCGTTAAACTTCTTACAACATCCAAGTCAATGGTAGTCTTCAACGGAAGTCATTCACCAAGAAAATCTCGATGTCTAACCACAAATCAAGCAAAGGGATTACTACAGAAGGGATGTCTGGCATATATTTTGGACACCCAACATAAAGGGTTAGATATAAACCAAATACCAGTGGTTAGAGAGTTTCAGGATGTCTTTCCCGATGATCTATCCGGTCTTCCACCTGATAGGGAGATTGAGTTCGTTATTGATTTAGCTCCTAGAACTGCATCGGTTTCGAAGGCCCCATACAGAATGGCGTCTGTGGAATTGAAGGTGTTGAACATTGAATGGCTAAATTTGATGATAAGAAATAACGTACAAGGGCTGTATTAGATAAGATCAAAACTGTTAGGTTGATCTCTTGATAATTGTATAAAAGTCTTTTGTGTTGTAGTAAGACTTAGATAGATCAAAACTGTTAGGTTGATCTGTTGGTGTAATAAAAATCGTAGAATGAACTTTACGATTTGTGTCAAGGAAACTCTACGATTTGAACAGACTCTACGATCAAGGTAACCAATTGTAGAATGGACTCTACGATTGTGGTCCAGAAGACTCTACGACCAAACAGACTATGTTCTTAACGAGAAACCTTAAATCGAACTCTACGATCAACAGTCTAACAGTTGAGTAAACTCTACGATGATAAGTAAGAGATGATCCTATACAGATCAATCACATCAGCAAGGATATTCGTAGAGTTGATCACATAAGGTCGTTGAGCAAAAAGGCAAGAGACATCACATCACGACTCTCAGATCAGGAGCTATTATATTCAAGCATTCAATCTTCATCGAAGTAACCAAAAAGGAAGCCTTTGCAAATCTATCAAAGTCAGAAAAGTCAAGGGTCTGACCCAAACGCACTATGGAACAGAAAGAAGACTTTCAAGGCAGAAAAGTCAGAGGACTGTGTCCTATCAGTCCTATAGTTTGGAAGGACCAAATGACTCTATGAAAGTTGGTGGGAACCTACAACTGACATATCTGTCCCAAAGGAAAAAGAAAACAACCTTCCATGGACTAACAGGTCAAATCTAATAAAATCTCATCAGAGCTTTAATGAGCTATATTAAAATAATATACAACAGCTCTCCTCTGTGAGGTAACGGAAAGAAATACAAGCTCAAGCAGATGGTCCAACGGGAAGAAAACTGAAGCCCTAACTTCCTAAATACTAAGATCAGCAAAAACAAAACACTGAACAAAAATGAAAAATACGCAAGAAGTGAAAAAGATCAAACTCATAAGAAAGCTTGCATTGCTACTAAGTCCTTCGAAAACTCAAGCTAATAAGCAACTTAGTAGCACATCCAAATATACATCACTCCAGAAGAGTTCTTTGTGAACTAGTGTATCCAAGTCTGTTAGACTTGTAAAGTTCTTTGTGAACTAAAATTCCAAGACTGCGGTTCTTGAAGGAATCTTAGTGATTCAGATATTGTAAAAGTATCCTTAGTGGATTTGCTGCTGGAAGAGCAGAACAGTGGAGTAGGAGTCTTGTGTGCTCTGAACCACTTAAAATCCAGAGTCTCTCTCATTGTGTCTTTCATTTGCTATATCTGCCATATAATTGCTTGTTGAATTATTACTCTAACATATCAAGAAAAGGATAACTAAATCATATTCCGCTGTGTTAAACTTTCTGTTTAAGAATTAATTAAGTAAGATCTTTTCAAATAAAAGAAATTTTTAAAAGAATCTATTCAACCTCCCCCCCCCCCCCCCCCTTCTAGATTTTTGTCGTGTCATTGGGAACTAACAATTGGTATCAGAGCAGGTTCTCACATCTAAAGCCTTACAAGCTTAAGTAGATCAAATTGCACTCAACAAGAATGGATCGGAACTCGGTGGAGGTAACAGACCACCCATGTGTAATAAAGAGAAATTTGCTAACTGGAAAGTTCGTATGCAGGCTTACATGGATGCTATAGATGATGAACTGTTCGAGACAGTGCTAAATGGGCCGATCATACCAATGAAGCTTGCACTATCAACTGAAGATCCAAGCAAGCTAGTAGCAAAGAAAATAAACGAAAGGACAGACAATGAAAAGAAGAATGTTCAAAGAGACAAAAGGGCTAAGAACATCTTATTTCAATCTCTAGATGATGATCTATTTGAGAACGTTGTCAACTGTAAGACAGCTCAAGAAGTATGGCAAACTCTGTTGATCATGCATGAAGGAACAGAAGAAGTCAGAGAAAATAAGCAATCACTACTTGTTCAGCAGTATGAGATGTTCACCCACATCTCAGGTGAAAACATTACAACCACCTACGAGAGATTTAACTTGCTACTAAACTCTCTTAGATCTTATGAAAAAATCTATCCAAACAGAGATCTTATCATTAAATTCACGAGATCGTTGCCAAGCAAATGGGATGCCAAAACCACAGTCATCCGGGAGTCAAAGAACCTGCACGAGATGATTATACAGCAGTTATATGGAAATCTTTTCACCTATGAGCTGGAGCTAAATCAAAGAGCAAAGAATCTATCTGGGGAAAGAAAGAAGGAGAAAAACATTGCTCTTAAAGCCTCAACCTCAACTCACAGAAGCAATCACAAGGATATCTCTGACTCTGACAAAGATGAATCAAATGATGATGAAGGAACTGTCATGCTAGTCAGACACTTTAAAAGATTCATCAACAGGAACAAACCTCAAAAGTTCAGAAGCAACAGTAGCAAAGAACAAGCAAGTGACCTTTGCTACAATTGCAAAAAGCCAGGTCATTTCATTGCTAAATGTCCAAAACCCTTAAGAGAAGAGCTGAAAAGGGACAAAACGAGAGCAAATCCAAAAAGAGAATTCAAGAGCTTCCACAAACAAAAGAAGAAAGACAAAAACTTCATAGCTGAAGGCTCCTGGAGTGACTCAGAAGAAGAACTAAATTCTGAGTCAAGTGACGATGAAGAGTCATAGAAGGCCAACCTGTGCTTAATGGCAAATGAAGAAGGAAGCAACAAAAAGGAATTCATCATAGATGAGGTATTTGATTTCTACTCTCCTGATTTAAGCATTGATGATCTTAGAGAAGGCATGCATGACTTAATGACAGAATTGCACAAATATATAAAATTGTTTAGAAGGTTATCTAAAGATTACTCTCATCTAAAAGAGGATAAAGAAAAAATAAGCATGGAATTAGAAGCCTCAGTTCAAACTGCAAAACTTTACTCTAATCTTGAGACTGAGAATGAAAGACTAAAAGAGATAAATGAGTTGATCACTCGTAAAGAATCCTCACTAGTCTCCAAGATTTAGGAACTAGAAAAGACAATTTTTATGTGGAACAAGTCTAGTTCGTCTATGGACACCCTGATCTCAAATCAAAGAGATGTGACTGATAGATTAGGATTAGGATTTGAGAATTTATTCTCAAAGCCCAATATGGAGAAGTCAATGGAAATAAATGAAGGCAAATCCTTTAATTTTAATAAAGGAATTGTGTTCATCAAATCCTCAGATTCGATATCTCTCATCCATCCACATTCTACTAAACCTACAATCATTTTTAACAATAAAACTCGCACAGGTCTTGGATTCAGAAAATTGAAAAATAAGTCAAGCAAAACTCACTCTACAAATCATGAGAATCGTCGAGTAGTATGGAAGCAGAATGTAGATCAGCAAAAGACTATGAGAAATCATAATCCATGCAAGTCCTGGACGAACAAGAAGTCACAAATACACATATATCATTATCAATATCATATCAATCATAGGCACCCTCATAAAAATGATAAATATTTGTTAAGATATCATAGAATGCAAGGATCTAAAATCAAACAGATTTGGGTCCCAAAAGGTACTAACAAAGCAGGACCCAAACAGATATGGGTACCAAAATGAAGATTGATTTGTTATGCAGGTAAAGAGATCCATCTGGTATCTTGACAGTGGATGCTCACGGCACATGACAGGAGATAAGGCTCTTCTATCAGAGTTTAAAGAAAAAGATGGACCTGCTGTTATTTTTGGAGACAACAACTCAGGGAAAACCAGGGGTTATGGCTCAACTGGGAATGGTGCAATATCTTTCAGTAAAGTGGCATATGTTGAGGGACTAAAGCACAACTTGCTAAGTATAAGTCAGCTATGTGATAAAGGACATCAAGTCACCTTCCTCAACAACCAATGCCAAGTTAGAGACTTGAAAACTAACTCTCTAAAGCTAGAAGGAGTTCGAGAAGGAAATGTCTATGTGGTCAATCTTGCTAAATTAAGTTCAGAACAAACTGTCTGTTTTCTTGCTAAAACCTCTGAAGATATGTGCTGGCTCTGGCATAGGAGGTTATCTTATCTTAACTTCAAGAGCATTTCAAAGTTTTCCTCCAAAGATCTAGTAAAAGGATTGCCAAAGTTAAACTTCATTAAAGAAAAACCCTGCAAAGCTTGTCAGTTTGGAAAGCAAACAAAGACGTCATTCCAAAGCAAATCAGCAAACTCAAATGATAAAGCTCTTCAACTACTTCACATGGATTTATTCGGATCAGTATCAACGACCAGCCTCGGAGGAAAGAGATACTCTCTAGCAGTAGTAGATGACTACATCAGATTTACATGGGTATCTTTTCTAAGCTCTAAAGATGAAACCATTTCACATCTCATCAAGCTCTTCAGACTGATCATGAATGAAAAGGGCAAAAAGATCAAGGCCATCAGAAGTGATCATGGATAAGAGTTTGATTTCTCAGACATGGACCTGTTCTGTGAAGAAAATGGAATAAATCACAACTTCTCAGCCCCAAGAATGCCTCAGCAAAATGGAGTAGTAGAAAGGAAGAATAGGACTCTTATTGAAGCAGGAAGAACCCTTTTAGCAGCAGCTTATCTCCCTGAATATTTCTGGGCTGAAGCCGTCAGTACTGCATGTTACACTCAAAACAGGTCACTCATACACTCAACATTGAAGAAGACTCCGTACGAATTATGGAAAGGAAGAAAGCCAAATATAAGTTATTTCCATGCGTTTGGTTGCCTGTGCTACATACTCAACAATGGTAAGAAGCATCTAACCAAATTCCAGCCAAAATCAGATGAAGGAATCTTCCTTGGTTATGCAACAGATAACAGAGCATTTAGAGTGTTCAACAAGGAGTCATTAACTGTTAAAATCTCCATACACGTCACATTCAATGAATCAGATCCTGAAAAGAAAAGATCACCATTCAACGAGTCAGCAGACACAAGCTCAACGATCGAAGAACTCAAAATCGTAGAGTCCGACTCTACGACCATGGAACCAGCGACAGAAATTGTTGAGCTAGGAGAGGAAATCGTAGAGCACACCGCACCAGACATTGGAACTCTACGATCAGAACCAGAAGCTAATTTAGAGGAACTCAGACAGGAAGGTACCAGAACAGACATCCCTAGCAGAATAAAATGGACCAAAGATCACACTCATGATCTAATTATTGGAGATCTAAACACTGGAATCAAGACTAGAGTTGCAACCTCGAATGAATGCTTTTACCTAAGTTTTCTCTCTCAAGAGGAACCCAAGAAGATCGAAGAAGCCTTTGGAGATTCAAGTTGGATAGAGGCCATGCAAGAGGAGCCAAATCAATTTGAAAGAAGCAAGGTCTGGAGATTAGTGGTCAGGCCTCAACATAAACCTGTCATTGGCACCAAATGGGTTTTCAGAAATAAGATGGATGAAAATGGTGTGATAACAAGGAACAAAGCAAGACTAGTGGCCAAAGGTTACTCTCAAGAAGAAGGAATTAACTACGATGAAACATATGTTCCAGTTGCCAGGTTGGAAGCCATAAGGATCTTCCTTGCCCATGCTGCTCACATGAAGTTCAAAGTCTTCCAAATGGATGTCAAGAGTGCTTTTCTAAATGGGGAACTCCAAGAAGAGGTTTACGTGGAACAACCTCCAGGTTTTATCAATCCAACTTTTTCAAATTATGTTTATAAATTAGATAAAGCACTATATGGTCTAAAACAAGCACCTAGAGCATGGTATGAAACCTTAACTAACTTTCTCATTGAAAAGGGATTCACTAGAGGAAGAATAGATACTACCTTATTTTTTTAAAAACGTAAAGATAAGACACTGCTAGTTCAAATTTATGTAGATGATATCATATTTGGTTCCTCTGATGAAAAATTATGTGAAAGATTTGCCAAGCTTATGCTGAGCAAATTTGAAATGAGCATGATGGGAGAACTCAACTTCTTCCTTGGACTACAAGTGAAGCAGACTGATGAAGGCATATTCATTAATCAAGCCAAATACATCAAAGACTTATTAAAGAAATATGGCATGGAATCTGCATCTATCATGAAGACTCCTATGCCACCTTCCACCAAGCTTGACAAAGATGTAAATGGTAAATCCACTGAAATCACTCAGTACATAGGTATGATAGGTTCACTATTACATCTTACTACAAGCCGACCAGATATAATGTTTGCTACATGTATATGTGCTAGATTTCAGGCTAACCCCAAAGAGTCTCATCTATTAGCTGTGAAAAGAATTTTCAAGTATCTTAAAGGAACTCCAAATTTAGGATTATGGTATCCCAAGGAGTCCTCCTTTGATCTTATGGGATACTCAAATGCTGACTATGCAGGATGCAAAATAGACAGAAAGAGCACAAGTGGAACTTGCCAGATGCTTGGCAACAGACTTGTTTCTTGGTTTAGTAAAAAGCAGAACTCAGTGTCGACATCTACTGTAGAAGCTGAATATATAGCCGCAGGCAGTTGCTGTGCACAAATCCTATGGATGAAGACTCAACTTGCTGACTATGGGTTTGAGCTTAATTATATTCCTATATACTGTGATAATACTAGTGCAATTGTTATAACTCATAATCCTGTTATGTATTCAAGAACTAAGCACATAGATATAAGATATCATTTCATCAGGGATCATGTACAAAATGGAAATATATCACTTCACTACATCCCAACTGAAGATCAACTAGCAGATGTTTTTACAAAACCTTTAGATGAATCAAGATTTAATAAACTCATAAGTAAGTTAGGAATGCTAAATCTAGACCCTTAATATATATATCATGTTTTTTTTAAGATACTAACTCTGCAGGAATAAAAGTGAGCAAGGAAAATAAGTAAAAGACAAAATCGTGAAATACACTCAACGATCATCAGGCAAAGGATCGTAGAGTATGCTGAAGATCGTAGAGTTTACTCAAGGATCGTAGAGTACACTGTAGATCGTAGAGATCACTCAACGATCAACAAACCAAGAATCGTAGAGCACACTACAAACCGGAGAGCTCACTTAACGATTGGCAAGCCAAGGGTCGCAGAGTATTCCTTTATCGTAAAGCTAACTCAACGAACATCAACAAAAGATTTGAAGTGACGAGACAGATCGTAAAGCTCTAGGGGCAAAAAGGTCATCAACCAAATGAGACGCTCCTATCAAAACATGACACGCGTCTCAGCAAACATAGAGGGAAGTTTTAAATACTTTGAAAACTGCACATCGTTTATTTCTTCAAATCAAAAATCTATCATTCATATCCATCTCTCTCAATCCAAAACCCTAAGTTTTCAATACTCAGATAAACCATTCCTACTATTTCAGGAAAACTATTAAATGGCACCTGCTCAAGTCATTTCTGGAAACGAGCTCAACTTCGAAGCCTTCACATCGGCAGATAAGCATTTAAAAAAGGATGATCCAGTTGGTAGAAAAGGCGGGTCTACGAGAAGTTCTGGGAACTAATACAAGGATTCTGTCAAAGCTTATCCGAGAATTCTACATAAATGGATCCTATGCAAATGGAACTTTAACCACTACTGTAAGAGGAGTACAGCTCAACCTCACTGCGGAAGAATTTAATCTTGCCCTAAGATTCAAGCAAGGAGGCCTCACATCTCTAAATATGGTGAATACCGAAGAAGGCCTGAGAAGAATGCACCACCAAAAAAATCCAAGACTGAAAGGTTTAAAGAAGAAAGAATTTCCTCAGAAATATGAGTTCCTGGCAGATGTGGTTGGTAAATGCGTACTATGCAAAGACTCGGCTCATGACTCAGTCAGTGAGGTGCAGCTGAAATTGATGACAGCTATAGTCAAGAAGACAAACATCAACTATGGCTCTTTGCTGATGGAATGGATAGGGAACTGGATCCAGAATACGGAAAAAGCAAAGGGGACCAGAAAAATGTTCTATGGGAGATTCATCAGCATTCTCCTTAGATCATCTTTGGGGGATCTAATTGAGCCTGATGAAGGAGAATCCCTAAATACTAACAAAAGAATCACCCAGAGAATCTTCGACAACTAGAGGAGGAATCCAGTTGAAAATAGGAAACTATCCCGGTCAGGGGATAGTGAAGGAACGCAGAGTGGGGCAGGGCCATCTCTATTAAAGAACACTCCTGCAGAAGAAGAATCTCAGGATGTTAGCAAACAATCTCAGGGTCTCATCAGAAAGAGAAAAGGAAAGAAACCCCTTGAGATTGAAGAACCTCAAGGCTCATCTAATGAGGCTCCTGATGCTGCTCCTGAAGAAAATGCTGCATCAGAGGATGAAGATTCTGATCTGCGGAGGGAAACTCGCAGCAAGTATGAAGCTAAAGAGGCAACCCCAAAAGAGCCAAAAAGAAAGAGAAGAAGGCTAGTTAAATTAGCCGACTAAGACTCAGTAGCTAAGGGGGAGCTACTTGAAAAAACTGTCATTTCTCCAGTTGAGAAGGAGTCTTCTAAGGCAGCTGAGCCTATGGATGCTCTGGCTGAGGGGGAGTTTCACGAAGGTACTTCAATCCCTTCAGCTACAATGAATACTGATGAAGAGGATGACATCGAAATAGTGGCCGTTGGAAGAGATGAGCAAAGGCATCTGAACTACAACTGCCTGCTAAAATTTTTGCCACTGATGCCATTCCACCGAGCTCTGGTGCACAATGCATGGGATCAGGTATTCTGGACGTTCAAAGCTTACCCAAATGTGGTGATTATAGCTCAAGGCTATCCTCATAATCTATTTTATGCCCAGAAGCTCATTTCTTGCAGCCCCTTCTCACATTCTTTAGGGAAAAAGGTACATTTTATTCCTCTAGCCCTCATTCAAATTCATACACCCTCATCTATGTTCAATAAATTTGAGGAGTCCCCAAATACCAACTCTGCATCAAACTCTACGATCAACACTTCCCTGATCGTAGAGTCACCACCCTCTACGACTGGTGGTCAAGAAAGCCTAAATAATCAAAACGTAGAGTGCCCTCCAGACTCTCCTGAAATTCTGCCTACTCAGCAATCAATGCCTCCGGCTCCATCTTCAAGACTCCTATTAACCCACGAGGATATTCCCTCCACCTCTGGTCACGAATACTTTCACATTCCAAGCTCTACGGCTGACCAGGGACAATCATCTCAACTTCTCCAGGAAATTTTAGACAAGGTATCTCTGCTTCCTACAACTGAGGACTTAACTGACTTGACAAGCCAAATCCATACAGAGATACAAAATGACCTGGCATCGAAATCCCACAACCTTCAATGTAGAATGGACGATGTCATTGATGCTGCCAATGGTCTCTCTACCAGCCTGAATAAACAATTCTCCACAAGATTAAGGCAGTTAACGGCAGCAGTCTCTGAAAATCTCCAAGAAAGGGATAAAAAATTTCTGGAAGCCTTGAACAAATATCAGCAATCTGTTGTTATTCTTCAAGAAACCAATGACAAATCTATCACTCTCCTCAGTAATGAGATCATTGCCTTGAAGCACTCTCTCATAGAACAACAACATCGGTCGAATGAAACTTTGTCATTGGTGGAGCAAAAACAAATTCTGGTTGACGAACGACTCCAAGCCCACCAAGATGATGTCGCTGCCACTAAGACACAACTTCAAGAAATTATTCAAGGCATACAGCAGCTTTCAGAACAGGTAGCAACATTTAATGATGCCAACAAGGGGGAGAAAAAACTGAGCACAGCAGAACAAACAAGAACGAGCTCAGACTACAGCAGAAGAGGAAGAGAACCTCAAGGGATGAGGATGGTTCAAACTTCAATACATCCTCCTAGATTCAAAGCAGTACCATCTCGTCCCAAACAGGAGGTGACAACATGACGTTCTTCCTCAACTATGAGGCCATCTAGCTCACAGGAATGGTTTCAAATTAAAGAAGAATAAGCTGTGTTGAGGGAAGAAGAACTGAGAAAAGCTGAAGAAGAAAGGAGAGCATTCTTCAGGCAAAGGGAAGAACAAGGCAGAAGACCTCCTAGCAGAAGGAGATAAGTTTTTTTTCTTTTTCTGTTGTTTTCTCAATTGAATCATCTGACTAAAACATCAATAAAATTCATATTTTTTTTCTCTAGAAAATACAGCTGCTCACTGTATGATTAGGCATTCAATTACTCTTGCATTTTGCCTATTTTAATGTGTTCAAATCACTATCTGTTATTAATGTTGTCATCATCAAATTGGGGGAGATTGTTGAACATTGAATGGCTAAATTTGATGATAAGAAATAACGTACAAGGGTTGTATTAGATAAGATCAAAACTGTTAGGTTGATCTCTTGATAATTGTATAAAAGTCTTTTGTGTTGTACTAAGACTTAGATAGATCAAAACTGTTAAGTTGATCTGTTGGTGTAATAAAAATCGTAGAATGAACTCTACGATTTGTGCCAGGGAAACTCTACGATTTGAACAGACTCTACAATCAAGGCAACCAATCGTAGAATGGACTCTACGATTGTGGTCCAGAAGACTCTACGACCAAACAGACTATGTTCTTATCGAGAAACCTTAAATCGAACTCTACGATCAACAGTCTAACAGTTGAGTAAACTCCACGATGATAAGTAAGAGATGATCCTATACAGATCAATCACGTCAGCAAGGATATTCGTAGAGTTGATCACATAAGGTCGTTGAGCAAAAAGGCAAGAGACATCACATCACGACTCTCAGATCAGGAGCTATTATATTCAAGCATTCAATCTTCATCGAAGTAACCAAAAAGGAAGCCTCTGCAAATCAATCAAAGTCAGAAAAGTCAAGGGTCTGACCCAAGCGCACTATGGAACAGAAAGAAGACTTTCAAGGCAGAAAAGTCAGAGAACTGTGTCCTATCAGTCCCATAGTTTGGAAGGACCAAACGACTCTATGAAAGTTGGTGGGAACCTACGACTGACATATCTGTCCCAAAGGAAAAAGAAAACAACCTTCCATGGACTAACAGGTCAAATCTAATAAAATCTCATCAGAGCTTTAATGAGCTATATTAAAATAATATACAGCAGTTCTCCTCTGTGAGGTAACAAAAAGAAATACAAGCTCAAGCAGATGGTCCAACGGGAAGAAAACTGAAGCCCTAACTTCTTAAATACTAAGATCAGCAAAAAAAAAACACTGAACAAAAAGGAAAAATACGCAAGAAGTGAAAAAGATCAAACTCATAAGAAAGCTTGCATTGCTACTAAGTCCTTTGAAAACTCAAGCTAATAAGCAACTTAGTAGCACATCCAAATATACATCACTCTAGAAGAGTTCTTTCTGAACTAGTGTGTTGGAGGTTGTTTCGATTTGATGATGATGATTGTTGTGCAAAGATGATTGTGGTAAATGTGCTTACTTGGTTGATTGTCAATGTGTATCTGACAAAGTGCATATGTGTTAATGTGCTTATGTGCTTAATTGATTATGTGCTTAGATACTCTGAAAGTGCTTATGTGCTTAATTGATTATGTGCTTAATTGACAAAGTAATTATATGTTAATCAAATTATGTGTCTACATGATCATGTATGTATGGTATATGTTACATATGTCTAAATACTGTAAATCTACACACTTTTTAGCATAAATATGATCTTGCTGAAAACTATCTTGTCTCATAAAAGAAAATTAAAGTTGGAGATTCAAATGTTGTAAACTCCTTTTAAAAGCTGTGTACAAAGGACTTAGATTTTAAAGATCAGAAATGTTAGGTTGATATTTCTATAAGAGTCACTCTACATAAAAGTTGTATGAAATAAGCAGAGTAGCATAAGAATGTATCTTTGCTTTATTTTTTGTATGTCAGAGTCTGTAAAGTCCTTTCAATAAATGATGTAACAATATAAGAAAGAACTTAGTTAGAAAAGATCAAATCTGTTAGGTTGATCTTATGTTTGATCTGATCAGTCTATACGATCGTAGAACGGACACTACGATTCCTTACAAAGAAGACTCAACGTTTATGTATAGATCGTAGAGTGAACTCTACGACTACTTACCAGGATAACTCTACGATCATCAAAGAGAGTCAGATGTGCAAGAGGTCTACTGAATTTACAAGCACAGTTAAAGAACTGATCAAGTACAAATCGTAGAGCTTAACTCTACGATCGTTGAACGGACAGCTAAGCAAACCTGCAGTTAACGCTGAACCAGAGAAGAAATGTACTCTACGATATACACATTCTGGCAAGATCGTAGAGTAAACGTAAAGAGCAAACATAGGAGATCTATACGATTTGAGCAAATAATAGAAATCGTGAAGTAATACAGGATGACAGGACACTACAGAAAAGTGCTCCACACATGGAACAATCGTTGAGTAGAATTAAACAATGTGCCAACAAAGACAACAACTCAACGATTTCACTAAGAAGCACGGCAGTTCACAAACTCTACGATTTGAACAAAAGGACAAGATCGTAGAACAAAATCATAAAGCAAAGCACTGCAGACAAACTCTATGATTTGATCACAAAAACAAGATCGCAGAGTAAAAGAGAAGTACGCTCCATCTCAACCATTTACCCGACATACTTCAAATAACGAGTGGAGATGAATTCGTAGAGTCCAGATGAGCAGACAGTCACTCTACGATATCAATAAACAGCAAAGAATCATAACTGCAATATAGTGTGAGAGAAAAGAGAATACTCCCCGCCCAGATTCAAGAAAGAGTAAGTGCTCTTAAGAAAATAAGATGCATGTCAGAGTCACAGAATATTTTGTGCCTAAACAAATATGTCAGGACCCACTGCTCAGGAAAATGGTGAATAAAGTCAGACCAATGGGACATCTCTGAATGCATCAGAACAGTTGGTTCTAAAAGTCAAAGAAGGTATTTATTGATGAATAGGAAGATTAATTAACAAAGGAATTTATAATCCTTGCAGAACAACTCTGGGAGTGCAACGGCTATAAATTCAGAGAAAGTTGAGCTACAGGTTAATATATCAGAACGTGTCAGAAAAGGGAAAAGCACTGACACAAGCAGCAATAAAGTCAACATCGAAGATATTAAAGATCTGCACAAAGTCAAATGAAACCAACGGGATTTCTTTCAACGGTAAAATATGCCCAGAGATATAAAGGCTAAAATAACTCACATAAAAAAAAAGTTGTAGTTGTGAATACAAGTGAGTTAATGGTAGACAACAACTGATCGTAGAGTGAAACATAAAATGAATATGCTGACGGACTCTACGATCCATCAGAACACAAACACTAAATTGAGAGAGATATAGAGATAAATGACTCTATTACAAGAAAAGTGTTCAGAGCTGCTAGGCACATGGTAGAGAGAAGCTTAAACGCCAACTTGATACATACATGGTAGCAACTGAGTACCAAAAGGAAGGAGCATCACAGTCATCTCAGAAGCCCATCTCGAGAAGCATTAAAACTGTCTATGATAAGAAGGAACAACTGAGTACCAAAAGGAAGAAGCTTCACACTCATCTCAGGAGTTCATCTCGAAAAGTTATCAAGTACCACAGGAGCTGACGTGTAAAACCCTAGCAGCACAATGGGTGATCACAAGAAGATATTGATCATATAAAGAAGTCAAGCATCATTGCCAAACTCAATATTATTCCAGGAATGATCACACCCTGCTACTGAGTGTTTAAAGACAATGGGACTTAAAGTACAAACTCAGTAGCAACTCCAACATCTATCAACAAGCATGGGGCCAAGTCTGTTGGACTTGAAGAGGGCAGTAATGCCCTTGTCTAAGTGACTAAATTAGCCAAACCTGCTGGGTTTGAAGGGTTCTTAGTGAA
Source organism: Hedera helix (assembly GCA_947179155.2). Taxonomy (NCBI): domain Eukaryota; kingdom Viridiplantae; phylum Streptophyta; class Magnoliopsida; order Apiales; family Araliaceae; genus Hedera; species Hedera helix. Next base: position 23,387,709 of record OX359266.1, read on the forward strand.
TCAGAGTTTCCAGGCTAATGAGCTTGAAGGGTTCTGTATGAACCATCCTTAGTGGATTTCCTACTCGTTGTAGTAGAATAGTGGAGTAGGAGTTATTCAGTCTCTGAACCACTTAAAACTCTTTGGTGTCATTTACTTCCAGTCATTTACATTCTATCTTTTATATATATACATATATACATATGACTGTTAATTGGTTTACTTAACAAGTGATTTTCTTCAATATTGTCTTAACTCAATGAAGCTGCTTTAGAAATCTTTAAGGGGAGTTTTTCAAACTAATATTCTGCTGTGTAAACAAGTCTCAATTAAATTTATTAATTGGTAATAAACCTTTAAACTTAAAGACAAAAGTTTATAAGAGATCTATTCAACCCCCCCCCCCCCCTTCTAGATCACTTGTGTGCCTTTGGGAACTAACATGGTGTATCCAAGTCTGTTAGACTTGTAAAGTTCTTTGTGAACTAAAATTCCAAGACTGCAGGTCTTGAAGGAATCTTAGTGATTCAGATATTGTGAAAGTTGTTAGGGTTTCGACACAGTGAAAGCAGCGGAATTTAAAAAAAAAAAATTGAAACCCTAAGACAGGATCCAAGCGAAAACAGATTAATCAGAGATTTAGATTATTTTACCGATTATCTGAGATGGACAGGAGACGATTGAATTCTGGAACAGCTTTGAATCTTCAACGCAATCCAGCGACTGCGTCTCTACGGTATCCACACGAACGCTCCGCGAATCGTCCCACGATCTGCAGCAAAAGGAATCGCGGTACTAGCCACCAAGATCAGGATTTCCCAATTATTTTTCTCTCTAGCCTCTTTTTGAAAGCGGCTAGGGTTTTAGTATTTTTCCTTACGTGACTTTTAGACTACTGATATATCATATATATAGTAGTTAATAGGAATTAACTAAAACCTAAAATAAATAGAAAAATAAAATCTGAATTTATATATATATTATATTTTAATTAAGTCTTACTTAATTAATATACATCTATACAAATTATCCTATTAATTTAATTTCGTAATTTTTAAATACTATCAATCATATTGACATATTTAAAATACTTACAATTTAAATTAATTCCCTTTTAATTACGTTCTAAGTGTGTGACCCTATAGGTTATTATTATGTTGGCAATAATTTTAAAATCATATTATAAAATTATAAACAGTGAGCGGCATTTAGTAATGCATCACTGCTACCCAAATAATAATAAGATCGGTGATTCGATACAACCTTTTCGTGACCAATGTTTCAATGTAATTTAATCCTTTTAACCTTATATTCTAGATTAAACTCGAGGCATGGAATGTGTCATACTCTTCATAATTTAATCTGAGTTTTCTTGATCAATGAGTAGACTATATGAAACAAATCAATATTTGAGCATGGCCATGCATTTCATAGTCCTACTCAATCAAGAGGCCTATGGATATCACCCCTAATATATAGGAGGGTTAAATTCCATCTAGATCACTCATATTCCTTACACGATTCATGATGTACCCAATAATCACCTTTATTGTCCACCCTATTAAAGGTGACATTTGATGATATCAAAGTACACAAATTCTCGTGTAATAATATAGTGACTTCAGGTCGGAGGATCATTACATCATTGTCACTATAAGAATTTCTTATGACGCTTTGCATAATGCTCCATGTAGAATTCTCATGGTGGGTCAGTCCAGTACATTGTTCTCTAACATGTACCTATGCATTGACTCAAATATCTCATATATTTATGACCAATGAGATTTGGCCATCAGTCAATCCACATACTAGTCTCAATGCATCGTTGTTGTCCCATTAACAATGATACTCGACTAGGGACATTTAAGAGCAAGGATACTAATTATAATTATATAATCTCATGTTCAAGTCACATACTTAAAGCTATATAATTCGTATCATTATTCTAAGGGCTTTTATTATGTTAACATTTATATAACGCAGTAAATGAAATCATAATAAAATAATCCATTTATTCAATCAAATATAATATCAAAAATGTTAAGCAATTACATCAAATAATTAGCCTCTAGGGCATAAACTCTAACAATCTCCCACTTGCACTAGAGCCAATCACTCATGTATCTAATACCCATGGAACTAGTGTGACCTTCGTGCTTCTGCTGCGACAAAGCCTTGGTCAGTGGATCTGCAACATTATTATCTGTTGGCACTCTGCATATATGTACATCTCCTCTATTAATGATTTCACGGATGAGATGGTACCGCCTAAGTATATGCTTGGATCGTTGGTGAAATCTGGGTTCCTTAGCCTGTGCAATGGCTCCATCATTATCACAGTATAACTCAACTGGATCAACAATGGTTGGAACAACACCAAGTTCAGTGACGAACTTTTTAATCCATACAGCCTCCTTGGCTGCACTAGAAGCAGCAATATACTCAGCCTCTGTTGTAGAATCGGCTAGTGTCTCTTGCTTCGAACTTTTCCAGCTAACAGCACCACCATTAATGCAAAACACAAAACCTGACTGAGACTTATAGTCATCACTGTCAGTCTGGAAACTAGCATCTGTGTAACCCTTTACTGCCAGTTTATCTTCACCTCCATATACCAAGAATGAATCCTTAGTCCTTTTCAGGTACTTGAGGATATTCTTGACTGCTGTCCAGTGACCTTCACCTGGATTCGACTGGTATCTGCTCGTCATGCTCAAAGCATACGAAACATCCGGACGAGTACATATCATTGCGTACATGATAGATCCAATTGCCGAAGCATAAGGGATCTTTCTCATACGCTCCTCATCATCTTGTGATTTAGGACATTGGGCCTTAGAGATCTTTACACCATGAGTCATGGGTAAGTGTCCTCTTTTTGCCTCTTGCATGCTGAACCGTTTCAACACTTTATCAATATATGTACTTTAACTTAGGCCGAGCATTTTTCTCGATCTATCTCGATAGGTCTTGATACCTAAAATGAAGGTTGCATCACCCAAATCTTTCATGGAGAAACATTTCCCTAACCATGTTTTTACAGCCTGTAAGGAAGGAATGTCATTCCCAATAATTAATATGTCGTCTACATATAATACCAAGAATACAATCTGACTCCCACTAACCTTCTTATATACACAAGGTTCATCTTCATTTTTGATAAAGCCAAACTCTTTGACTGCTTCATCAAATCGAAGATTCCAACTCCGAGAGGCTTGCTTCAATCCATAAATGGATCGCTGCAGCTTACATACCTTTCCAGCATCCTTTGGAGTGACAAAACCCTCAGGTTGTGTCATGTACACATCCTCAAGGAGATTTCCATTAAGGAAAGTAGTTTTGACATCCATCTGCCAGATTTTGTAATCATAAAATGCTGCAATAGCAAGTAAGATCCTGATGGATTTAACCATTGCCACTGGAGAGAAGGTTTCATCATAGTCAACACCTTGAACTTGTTTGAAACCTTTTACTACCAGTCGGCCTTTATAGGTTTGTACATTACCATCCATGTCGGTTTTCTTCTTGAAAACCCATTTGCACCCGATTTGTTTTACTCCTTCGGGTGGATCAACCAAAGTCCATACTTGGTTAGTATACATGGAGTCCATCTCAGATTTCATGGCTTCAAGCCATCTCTCAGAATCTGGTCCATTCATAGCTTCTTGGTAGGAAGCAGGCTCATCCTGATCTATGAGCATCACATCGCCGTTTTGAGTCACAGAAATCCATAATATCTCTCGGGCTCTTGGCGTGTCCTACTAGATCTACGAATGCCTTGTGTAATTTGAGCAGGTTCACTGTCCACAATATCTTGTGGTTCCTGCTCATGTTCCAACTCAGGTTCAATGATATTTTGTGGTTCACGAATTTCTTCGAGTTCTACTTTCCTCCCGCTGTTTCCTTTAGAGACAAATTCTCTTTCTAGAAAAATACCAGTTCGAGCAACAACCACTTTGTTCTCAGAAGGTTTGTAGAAATAATACCCTTTTGTTTCCTTAGGGTATCCCACAAAATTACATTTGTCAGATTTGGGTCTGAGCTTGTCAGAAGCCAGACGTTTTACAAATGCCTCGCAACCCCAAATCTTCATGAACGACATACTAGGACGTTTCCCAGTTCACATCTCATATGGTGTCTTTTGAACCGTCTTTGTAGGAACACGGTTAAGTGTGAATGCAGCTGTCTCTAGGGCATGACCCCAGAAGCTTATTGGAAGATATGCATGACTCATCATTGATCGTACCATGTCCAACAAGGTGCGATTCCTCCTCTCAGACACACCATTCCATTGTGGTGTTCCAGGTGGAGTGAGTTGTGATATAATACCACACTCCTTTAGAAGGTCATCAAAATCTTGGCTTAAGTATTCACCACCTCGATCGGATCGAAGGGCTTTTATGCTTTTGCCAAATTGGTTTTGAACTTCATTCTTGAATTCCTTGAACTTTTCTAAGGATTCGGATTTGTGTCTCATAAGATACACATATCAATCTCTACTGAAGTCATCAGTAAATGTAATGAAGTAATAGAACCTACCTCTTGCTAATGAACTCATGGGTCCACATACATCACTATGTATAAGTCCCAATACATCACTAGCCCGTTCACTATGACCAGTGAAAGGGGCTTTAGTCATCTTACCTAATAAACAAGACTCACATTTCTCATATGATTCAAAATCAAATGAATCCAAAAATCCATCTTTATGGAGTTTGGATATGCGTTTCTCATTTATATGGCCTAAACGACAGTGCCAGAGATATGTCGGATTTGAATCATTAGATTTAAATCGTTTTGTATTTATGTTATAGATAGGCATCTCTAAAGCAAGAATATAAAGACCATTAAACAATTGTGCAACACCATAACATATTTCATTTAAGTAAAACGAACAACTGTTGTTCTTTATTAAAAACGAAAAACCTTTCTTGTCCAAACAAGAAACAGAAATAATGTTTTTGCTCATAGCAGGCACAAAATAACAATCCTCTAACTCTAATACTAGCCCAGTGGGCAAAGATAAATGATAAGTTCCTACGGCTAGTGCAGCAACTTTTGCTCCATTCCCAACTCGTAGGTCAACCTCTCCTTTCGCCAAAGTCCTACTCCTTCGGAGTTCCTGCACATTAACACAAATGTGAGAACCACGTCCAGTATCCAATACCCATAATGTAGAAGTGGACAGATTGACTTCTATAACATATATACCTGAATCAGAAGTCGTACTTCCTTTCTTTTTCTTCAGTTCTTCTAGATATGCATGACAATTCCTTTTTCAGTGTCCAGGTTTTCCACAGAAGTGACAGTCACCTTCTTTAGCTACCCCACCTTTAGGTTTTAAAGCCTGTTTGTTTTTGAAATTGGGTTTGGCACCAGATTTAGATCCTATCTTCTTATTGCCTTTCCTTTTTCCCTTAGCATTCCCCTTTTGCACCATCATTATGGGATCGGGTCCTGCCTTTTTCATGTTGTTCTCGGCAGTTCTTAACATGCTCAACAACTCAGTAAGTGGTTTCGTAATTTCATTCATGAGGTAATTCATGACAAATTGCGAGTAGCTGCTGTTCAAAAATTGTAAAACTAGATCAGTTTGGGCTTTCGCAGTAATCGGAAAACCCAACCTAGCAAGGTACTCAATATACCCAATCATTTTCAGAACATGTGGACCAACTGGATCACGTTCACCCATCTTGTAGTGATACAACGCCTTGCTTGTATCATACCTCTCCTGTCGAGCATGCCCTGCAAACAATTTCTTGAGATGTTCGATCATCTCATAAGCATCCATTAACTCATGTTGCTTCTGAAGCTCAGAGTTCATAGTTGCTAGCATGAGACAACTCACATCCAGAGCATCATCTTGATGCTTCTTATAAGCATTATGCTCTGCACGTGGTGCAATGTTAGCTGGTGCTGCAGGAATGGGCCCATCAAGGACATAGAGCTTACGCTCTTGTTTGAGGACAATCCTCAAGTTCCTATGCCAGTCTAGGAAATTAATTCCACTCAGTTTTTCCTTCTCAAGGACTGATCGTAGTGAAAGACTATTTGTGTTGTTGGTTGCCATTGATATCTACATTTTATAAGTGCAAAAAAATAATAAGTCAAATTGCAGAGTTTTGATATTATGTAATTGATAATAGTACATTCCAAATATACCTCCCACTATTTTAATCAAATTAATAGCCCTCACCATTAATTCGGAAAGCATTTTCTATTAAATCTTTCTAGTGAGCTAAGATCCATATTTCATTACGCCTTAAGTTAGCTTTGGCTAATCTCTTAAAACATAATTATTTAGGTAGACAACCATTTGTCAATTATATCATATATAACTATTAGACAGTTTGGTGAACAACATTTGTTCTAGTCCATCTAATGGTACCTGCCAAACTCTATGCCTCTAAGTCCACAATCCTATTGAGATAACTTAGTTAAGTCGGGCCCAATGCTTTTAACATTTTGGATATCACAATTATCCTATCGCATCTTACCAAGATAAATGGGATACTTTGCTTTGGCAAACCTACATTCATTGATCAAGGTCTTGATGAGTGTCATTCATTGGAAGGCATCTGATTTAGACTTAATAATTTTATGAGGGATTTTATTAATTAATTTAGATCTCACCAATTTTAATCTTATTAAGCATGCACGTTATTTATCATAACATATCGTATACAAGCATAAATAAAGTGCAAAAATTAAACGTGTCACAGTTATGGCTCAACCCTATGTCAATCCTTTCAAGCTAATGAAAAGATTGAAGGTCAGTCTAAGGTGGTAAAAGGTCTTCAAAATAGTAGCTTCGTTGGACCTTCCTCGTTCATGTGTGTCTCCTCTCCATCGTCATCTTCTCTTCTTGATTACACTTGTACATTACATGTTATAAAGAAACCTCGAGTTACATTCGAGGGGATTTAGATGAGAAGAGAATATTACATCAGAATATAGAAAGGCACGACATGCAAGCCGTATTTCAAAAAACCAAAAACCACTAATCCTATGGGTCAAAAGAGTCATAACTGTGCACCATGCATATCACAATAAGCACATAACACAATATATATCATTTAAAGAATATTATAAAAAATATTTGGGGTCACGACCATCGTGCGCTACGGCGGGGGGGTCCAAGGGGGGGACTCCCCCCCTGGCGGTGGTCAGAATCATATACAATCCACCATAGTAACAATACACCCAGAACATATCATCTATGTCCAAGTTCGATTAATCATATTAAATCGAATCTTCATGCTTCTAATCCAATTAGAACAGAAGACGTACTGTTATTCCACCTTGTAGGATACGATTAACAGAAATCATATACATGCATATATATTACAGATTTCCAGAATAACCATACATGCAGAATATCATATATTCAATTTCAGATCCGTAAACATGCATATATATTATAGATTTCCAGAATACCCCAAACATGCAGAATATCATATATTCAATTTCAGATCGGTAAACATGCATCGTCATACATCATATATATCGAATACAATAAAAACACGTAATCTGAATCAATCGTTTCGCAAGTAGCTCTGATACCACTGTTAGGGTTTCGACACAGTGAAAGCAGCGGAATTTAAAAAAAAAAAATTGAAACCCTAAGACAGGATCCAAGCGAAAACAGATTAATCAGAGATTTAGATTATTTTACCGATTATCTGAGATGGACAGGATGTAGACACCCAAATTTTGCACTTCTCTACTAACCCTGGCAGGAGGGCAGAATCGTCATTGGACCCGACGAGCGAAAAGGAAGGTGGACCCCAACACGAAGCCACCCCAACGATTTACGGTCAAAGCCGCCACAATGAACAACGAGCATCAGGTTACTTGAGGCAAGGCAAGCAGTTGATACAGAAGAACCTGATTTGAGCACAAAAGACGACAAATGGCCACTACGCTTACGATGTTCGGGGGTCTCGCTCACGTGGCACGGAAATCGAGAAAATCAAGCCAGACAGCCGCAGATGCATCTGCGGCCAACGACTTTTAGGGTTTCGCACGGCTCGAGAAAACAACACGGCAGCCAAGGTTCGGCGACTCAGACGGCCACAGCAGGCAGCCGCAGATGCATCTGCGGCTGCCTCCGATCAGCTATAGATCGCCATTTCCATCCGAGAGAAAAGAAGAAGAAAAAAAGAAAGGAAATAGAGAGAGAGAGAGAGAGCACGCGGGAGCGAGAGAAAAGAGAGAAAAAGAGAGAGAAATGTGAGGAATCTTTATTGTTTGTTCAATCTTTACATTATATTGTGTCCTATTTCGATTTTCAAGTGTCAAAGTGGGTCTTTCATCATTTGAAATGTGAAGAAATCCAAGTTTATAGCGTTTGATATTGTTAGATCTAGTTCTCATTTCATCTTATTGTTTAAGTTGTTATAGATCTAATATTTGTACATTTGTTGGGTGGATCTACTGTTAGATCCGAAAATATTTGGTGCATTGCTATTTAAGTAGTTTGATTCGGTGTATTTTGAAGTTAGATCCAATGTAGTCAATATATTGTAGATCTATGGATTAGGGACGGTTAGAGAGGATTTATTGCGGATGGAATCTCCTCCTAACCTCCCGATGATATCCTTTAGTTTATTTTCTAGCTTTTACGTATGTAGCAATGGCGATGCATTTGTATTGTAAATATGTAAAATTTTGGGCCTTAAAGCGATGTCGGATCGAAAATCGGGTTTAAGGCCCCGTGATAGTGAAATGTGCGATTGTGGGCGTTTGGGGTTATTTAGATGGCTCACATGCCCGTGAATAGCCTCAACGCTATTTTAAATGCTTGATTTTCCTTTTAACGCGAGAAAAATGATTTTGGAATAAATGATAAAGCTTTTCAAAAAATCAAGCAAATTAGGATATTAGATCGTTCGTAGGCTAAATAAAATTGTAAGTGTCGGATGAGCTCTATTCCTATTTGACGAAGGGTTTGAAAATATGTTTTACAAAATATCATCGGTTTTATTATCGAAACAAAAAAGCAATAAAAATGAACTTTTCGATTAAGTAAAATCCTTCGTGCATAAGGTTAACGAGATTCTGAAGCATTTTCAAAGTAAAGCATTCCAACGACATTCATTTAGGCACACGCGCGCGCGCGCACACACACACACACACACACACACACACACATTCTTAGGATTTTAAAAAGATAGTAAAAAAACATCGAGATTGCGGTAACCGTGTTTCACGGAAGTCGGGGGGTGCCTAACACCTTCCTCTCGCTTAAGCAAGCCCCCGAACTCTATGAATCTCGGTTTGCGGACCAATTAACTCGGAGTCACATATGAGCCATTACGATTACGAAAACAAAATTCGGATGAGTTGGTACATCCATTTCAAATATACCAACTGGCGACTCTGGTCAATTGGCTCATAAAAATTCGACATTTCAAAACCCCGTCGACATTAAGCCGACCCTTTTCAAAAATCACATCTTAATCTAAAAGGCTAAAATTGGAAAGGGCATTTTTATATTAAAAAACGAAACGACGAAAATCCCGGCGTCGACACAGGAGACGATTGAATTCTGGAACAGCTTCGAATCTTCAACGCAATCCAGCGACTGCGTCTCTACGGTATCCACACGAACGCTCCGCGAATCGTCCCACGATCTGCAGCAAAAGGAACCGCGGTACTAGCCACCAAGATCAGGATTTCCCAATTATTTTTCTCTCTAGTCTCTTTCTGAAAGCAGCTAGGGTTTTAGTTTTTTTCCTTACGTGACTTTTAGACTACTGATATATCATATATATAGTAGTTAATAGGAATTAACTAAAACCTAAAATAAATAGAAAAATAAAATCCGAATTTATATATATATTATATTTTAATTAAGTCTTACTTAATTAATATACATATATACAAATTATCCTATTAATTTAATTTCGTAATTTTTAAATACTATCAATCATATTGACATATTTAAAATACTTACAATTTAAATTAATTCCCTTTTAATTACGTTCTAAGTGTGTGACCCTATAGGTTATTATTATGTTGGCAATAATTTTAAAATCATATTATAAAATTATAAACAGTGAGCGGCATTTAGTAATGCATCACTGCTACCCAAATAATAATAAGATCGGTGATTCGATACAACCTTTTCGTGACCAATGTTTCAATGTAATTTAATCCTTTTAACCTTATATTCTAGATTAAACTCGAGGCATGGAATGTGTCATACTCTTCATAATTTAATCTGAGTTTTCTTGATCAATGAGTAGACTATATGAAACAAATCAATATTTGAGCATGGCCATGCATTTCATAGTCCTACTCAATCAAGAGGCCTATGGATATCACCCCTAATATATAGGAGGGTTAAATTCCATCTAGATCACTCATATTCCTTACACGATTCATGATGTACCCAATAATCACCTTTATTGACCACCCTATTAAAGGTGACATTTGATGATATCAAAGTACACAAATTCTCGTGTAATAATATAGTGACTTCAGGTCGGAGGATCATTACATCATTGTCACTATAAGAATTTCTTATGACGCTTTGCATAATGCTCCATGTAGAATTCTCATGGTGGGTCAGTCCAGTACATTGTTCTCTAACATGTACCTATGCATTGACTCAAATATCTCATATATTTATGACCAATGAGATTTGGCCATCAGTCAATCCACATACTAGTCTCAATGCATCGTTGTTGTCCCATTAACAATGATACTCGACTAGGGACATTTAAGAGCAATGATACTAATTATAATTATATAATATCATGTTCAAGTCACATACTTAAAGCTATATAATTCGTATCATTATTCTAAGGGCTTTTATTATGTTAACATTTATATAACGCAGTAAATGAAATCATAATAAAATAATCCATTTATTCAATCAAATATAATATCAAAAATGTTAAGCAATTACATCAAATAATTAGCCTCTAGGGCATAAACTCTAACAAAAGTATCCTTAGTGGATTTACTGCTGGAAGAGCAAAACAGTGGAGTAGGAGTCTTGTGTGCTCTGAACCACTTAAAACCCAGAGTCTTTCTCATTGTGTCTTTCATTTGCTCTATCTGCCATATAATTGTTTGTTGAATTATTACTCTAACATATCAAGAAAAGGATAACTAAATCATATTCCATTGTGTTAAACTTTCTGCTTAAGAATTAATTAATTAAGATCTTTTCAAATAAAAGAAATTTTTAAAAGAATCTATTCAACCCCCCCCCCCCCCTTCTAGATTTTTGTTGTGTTATTGGGAACTAACAGAAGGAGTTGATGGTACAATTACAAGAACTATTGGATAAGAAATACATTCAACTAAGTGTTTCTCCATGGGGAGCACCATTGTTGTTTGTCAAGAAAAAGGATGGAACTTTAAGGTTATGTGTTGATTATCGTGAACTCAATAAATTGACCATAAATAATAAGTATCCGTTACCTAGGATCGATGACTTGTTTGATCAACTCAAAGGAACAGAGTATTTCTCTAAGATTGATCTACGTTCAGGTTACCATCAACTGAAAGTGGGGAAGGAAGATGTGTCGAAGATAGCGTTTAGAACACGTTATGGACATTACGAGTTTCTAGTAATGTCCTTTGGATTAGCGAATGCACCTGCAGCATTCATGGACTTGATGAATAGGGTTTTTAGGTCTTGCTTAGACAAGTATGTTGTAGTGTTCATCGACGATATTCTCATATACTCGAAAACACTGGAAGAACATGCTATACACTTAAGAAGTGTACTAGAAACCTTACGAAAGGAACAACTCTATGCCAAATTTTCAAAATGTGAGTTCTGGCTAGAGAAAGTTCAGTTCTTAGGTCATGTGATTGACAAGAGTGGAGTTTCAATGGATCCATCAAAGATAGAAGTAGTTATAAACTGGGAACAACCAAAGACCCCAACTGAAGTGAGAAGTTTCTTAGGTTTAGCGGGGTACTATAGACGTTTCATTAAGATTTTTCAAAGATAGCAACCCCATTAACCAACTTAACCAGAAAGACCGTGAAGTATGCTTGGACAGATAAATGTAAAAAGAGCTTCCAAGAGCTAAAGAAGAGGCTAAGTGAGGCACTCGTATTATTACTACCTGATAATAGTGGAGGCCTTGTAGTCTACAGTGATGTCTCACATAAAGGATTAGGATGTGTTTTAATGCAACATGGCAAAGTAATAGCTTATGTTTCACGACAGCTAAAGGATTATGAGTTAAGGTATCCTACTCATGATCTAGAATTAGCGGCGGTAGTATTTGCTTTGAATATATGGAGGCATTACTTGTACGGGGAGAAGTGTGAAATTTATACAGATCACAAGAGTTTAAAGTATATTTTTACACAACGAGAGTTGAATATAAGGCAAAGACGATGGTTGGAATTGATTAAGGATTATGATTGTGAAATCCTATATCATCCAAGAAAAGCCAACGTAGTTAAATGTGTTAACAACTCAGGATGAATTGATTAAAGAGTTCGCTAGACTCGACATAGAAGTGAGAGTTCCTTCAGTCTCCACAAGGAAATTGTTCGTAATGGAGGATCACTCAACCTTGTTAGGTAACATCAAGAAAATCCAAGAGGAAGATGGAAACTATAGGAAGTTGAAGAAGTCAACAGAGATTGCAGACGGCAGATACAAAATGGACAAGGAGGGAATCATTAGATTTGAATCCAGAATTTGGATTCCTGCAATTCAAGAACTCAAGGAAGTGATCATGTCAGGAACACATAGTACTAAGTTTTCAGTACACCCAGACAGTACCAAAATGTACAAAGACATAAGTCAACATTTCTGGTGGCCAAACATGAAAAGAGAGGTGGCTGAATTCGTTAGTAGGTGTTTGACATGTCAGCAAGTTAAAGCTGAGCATCAAAGACCAAGCGGATTATTGCAACCGTTAGAGATTCTAGAGTGGAAATATGAGCATATTACAATGGATTTTGTAGTAGGCCTACCAACCACACATAAGGGTCATGATGCCATTTGGGTAATAGTGGATAGACTAACCAAGTCAGCTCACTTTTTACCAATCAAGGTTAAGTTCACTTTGGATTGATTAGCAAAGCTATACATTAAGGAGGTTATCTCTAGACATGGCGTGCCAGTTTCAATTGTGTTAGATCGAGACCCAAGGTTCACATCGAACTTCTGGAAAAGTCTTCAACAACATATAGGTACACAATTGAGAATTAGTACTGCTTACCACCCACAAACAGTTGGTCAAAGTGAAAGGACTATCCAAACCTTGGAGGATATGTTGAGAGCTTGTATGATGGATGTTGAGGGAAGTTGGGAAGATCACTTACCTCTGGTGGAATTCACTTACAACAATAGTTATCATGCTAGTATAGGAATGTCATCGTATGAAGCTCTGTATGGAAGGAAGTGTAGAACACCGATGTGTTGGGATGAAGTGGGTGAAAGGAAGATGCTTGGTGCAAAATTGGTTCAACAAACAGCGAAGGTAGTTCGAATAATTCAATTGAGGTTACAAGCTGCTCAAGAGAGACAGAAGAGATATGCCAATCTACATCGACAAAAGAGAGACTTTGAAGTCGGTAGTCATGTTTTCCTAAAAGTATTTCCCTGAAAAGGAAAGATTCGTTTTGGAAAGAAAGGAAAACTGAGTCCAAGGTTTATAGGACCATTCGAGATATTGCGAAGGATATGTGAGGTAGCTTATGAAGTAGCCTTGCCCCAGAGCTGGAACATATATATAATGTATTCTATGTTTCAGTATTGCGTCCCTATAAACCCGATTACAAACACGTCATCAGCTAAGAACCCATCCAAATCGAGAAGGACCTAAGTTACGAGGAGATTCCTATTAAAATTGTTGATAGGAAGGAACAAGTCTTGCGAAATAAGATCATACCTTCAGTCAAGGTCATATGGAGAAATCAATCTATGGAATAAGCAACGTGGGAATTAGAACATAAAATGAAAATAGAGTATCCACATTTGTTTTCTTAACTGTATAAGTTAATTTTGAGGACGAAATTCTTTTAAGGAGGGGTGAATGTAATATTCCGAACTTCCGAGAGGGTTGTAATCCGACTTTATATGAATAAATAAAGATTGAATTATATCTTATATGTGTTATGGAATCTTCGTTATTCCTTATTTATGTGTTTCAGTTCAAGTATACAGCCTTAGCACAAAAAATGAACATAAAAGTTTTTTTTCAAAAATTTGAAAAGAAGATAAAACCTAAACCCTAGCACCTAAACCCTAGGAAATCTAACCTAAGCCCCCGAGCGAAACGTGTACGTCAAAATGACATTTTGTTTCAGGATTCATCTTTCCCGTACTTTGAAAACACGATATAGCCGATAAAAAATTTTCTCAAAAAACGCGTCGGGTATAGGACGAAATAGGGAAAAGACGAAAAATAATTTTTTTGCTTTTTTGATCGTCTAACCATTTTCTGAGAAATAGAAATCAAAAATACTATTCACCGAAAAACGTGCAACGTCTTTTTGACTTTTCGCTTTACAGAATAGTGTTTATTCGGAACAAAACCCCGTAATATCTGAATTTTTAAATCTGTAAAGACCAATTCAACTGGAATATTTAAAAATGAACTAGGTTAGAGATAACTGGATTAGGAACCTTAATCTAGACTTAAACCTAGTTATAGAATAATTAAATTATCTAAATAATTAATCTAATTAGATGATTAGTACTAATCTGGTTGGAATTGAACTAGGTTCGGGTAACTAGATTAGCATTTAACCTAACTAACATGTAATTAAACTTAACCTAACTAGGATTAAGATTAATTAAGCTAAAGATTAACCTAATCTATAAGTTAAACTAGTCGGTGAATTAATAACCTAATCGACTAATCAAATTCCTAGGTTTAATGCTAATTAACCTAATCATGACAAAGCTAAATTATCAAAAGGACTAATCTAACCTTGATCAAGCTTGGTAAAAGACCTTGACTACCCCTCATTTAAATGCTTAATTCAGCAACCAAACAAGCCCTATAACTATTCATTTGGTAGGTTAATTGGTGGACCAATCAAAGGCTAACAAGTATGGCATTGTGATGTCATTAAAACATGATGATTATAAACATTTATTGGCATTAAATGGACCAAAGAACCGTTCATATCAAGTGGGCAAGGGTGGTGCACTTAAAGTTAGCTTACCTTGGAAGTTTTGTAACAATGACCCTTTTACCCTAGCTTTGGTTGGCCTATAAATAGCAAGCAATGTTCACCCATTCTATAATTCATTTTCAAGCTCAAAAATCAAGTATCAAAGCTATACATATATTGAGAGAGAGTTCTAGTGAGTTACTATCTTGGATATTGCAAAGAAATAGTTAAAGCTTGCAAACACCAAAGGTACAATCTCTTATAGTTTTTATGTTCGATTTTTCTTTCGTCTTAAAATTTCAAAAGCTCAAGAACGCGAGTCGTAGCCATGTACGATTGTTGTTCTCTGTGTTCTTCACCTGTTCTTGAGCCTTTCTACATTTTGTAGTAGTTATAATGTCGAATTTCAATTCAAAGTTTAAAGCTCAATGAACATACGTAGTGGTCATGTACGGTTTATCCGTTCTCCGCGTTTGCGTATGTTCTTGAGCATTTTTATAAATTGTTTTAATTAATTATGCAAGCTGTTATAATGACCAATTTTGGTCAATTATAAAGTGTTATAATCACTTATGTAAGTAGTTATAATGCTCAAATTATTTCAAGTACAAAAACCAAAAGCTCAAGAACATACTCGTTACCATGTACGGTTTATCCGTTCTTCGTGTTCTTCGTGTGTTCTTGAGCAAAAGTCATGAATCTTTCTATGAGAAGGTTTGTGATTTGTTATTTTTATGTTATAAAGTGATATATAGTCTTACAACAAGATTTCATAAAGAGTTAAAACAAGCGGTACCATGTTTCACATGGTTAACCCTAAAAATATTGGCCAAAGCATGCTTACTGTCTGTTTTTGCCATTTTTTGAAATCTTAAAATCCGAATCTTCCTTAACAATACAAATTAAAGTTGTATATCATTAAATTCTAAGCAATTTAGACTCAATAATCACTTCAAAATATTTTTGTATGAAAAAGTTATGGCAGTTACCGTAAAAGACGCTAAAGCTGAAAATTTTTATAATGTTTTCGGGTGGAAACCCTAAAAGACACTAAATTTTATGATTTTGAGCTAGCCAATTTTTCTAAAAATTCCACCAATGAAAATAGTCTAGTTTAGTGATAAAAACACGTTTAGAACGAAGAAAAATTCGATGAACTAACATTCGGTACGCGAAACCCTTTGTATAGGCACTTTAAACGATAATCGAAAAATCCTAAATTGTGCTAAAGGCAAGTTTTCTATCCTTAAACTTTGTTTACTTGCTTTCTATGTGATTTATACATTTTGTGTATGCAACGTGTTATAAATCTTTGATACGAGAGTTATTGCTTCTTGTTTCGGTATAACTTGCAAAATGAATAGATTATTCGTGATAAATTCGAATCATGCTTTATTATATCAAACCAAGTCGTCTTGGGGTGATCCTGACATGTGAAGTAAACTGAGATGAACAAATATGTATTACTGTTCTTGATCTGTCCAGTGTATTGTATGTTATGCATAACATAGGATGTCGTTAGGTTGATCCCCTTTCAATATCCATTGTAAAAGGTTCTAAGTCGAAAGACAAAGAACAGTTCAAGGTCTAACCACCACTCAGTCTTACTATGTTAAAATATTTGTAAATATCAATTGTTGTTCCATGAGTCCTTACAATCATTATCGGTGTGAGTTCACTTATATGTTATGTGTTTAAGACTTGTTGAGCATTTTAGCTCACCCTTGCATATAAACCTAATTTGCAGACAAACCCGAGAGCTCCGGCTCGAAGAAAAAAGGAGAGAAGAAATGCGTATACTAGTTTACTACTTTCCTTAACTGTTTTTAACTGTAGTCATAATGACATTTTGTAATAAGAACAAGTTCAACACATGTAACCGAATATTATATAAATATTATCAATTTTTTATCACATTCTCTTGTTACGTCTTTACTTTGATTAAACTTAGAATTGTTAAAACTTAACATAGTATTAATAATGATCTATTTATCTAGATGAGGATCAGTAAATAACTTGTGAGTACTGTACATCCGAGACAGGACTAAGCGATGTTGACTGGTCAAATCCATCGTTAAGGTTCCTCGGACCCAGGTATAACTCGTTATTACTATTCTAAATGTCGGATAAGTAGGATTATTAATATGAAGAGATATCACTATAACCAAATGTGTTTCGAATGAGGGTTTTAACTATTTGGGTAATGTTCTGTACGGAAAGAGAATTTTGCACCGGATAAAGATACAACCATTTGTCACGGATAATGATGCAAACATTTATCACGGGTGAAGATGCAAACATTCACCGCGAGATTCTCTGTTCTCAAGAACCGTCCTAATGATCTAATGTCGTGGATGTTGGAACATATAAAGCCATAGAATATCTAAATATTAAGGATAAAATGTTATGTTTGAGTATTAAATCTCTTGTATCAGTTACAAGGACTTGATATAAAATAATGAAAGATCTTTGGGAATTAAGATGAGAACTTTGTTTGAGAATAAAGGAAATCATCTATAAACCTATTGATTTAGCATTTATAGTGAGCACCAAGTCATCTATAGTAAGTATAGTGATTTGGGGTCGTCACACTTAATCTGGACATCTCATGAGAACTTCTCTAGGTTTTAACCTGGACATCTCATAGTAGTTTAACAGTCAAATAACTGCAAACACTCAAGTGGGATACTCAAGGGGGCCAGTCCTCTTATATCCAATGTATATGCATAACATTAAACATTTTTATGGTGCGCGCTAAGTCGAATTAACGACATCAAATCCCCTTCATTAGGGTTGTTTAACTTAGTCTTTATCATAAGAATCCCCACCATAAATGGTTAGGATAAGCTTAAAAAACATTCAAGTTAATGAATTTAGACATGCAAAGATCTAGCTGAAACAATTGGCATAGATTAATTTTTAAATGGTTCATATCGAGAACCTATACAATTTAATGTCTAGCCGAATCAAGTGGCATAGACTTACTCCTTAAATAATTCATATTCAGAACACGACTTGTAAGTGCATATGTGTTCGAGTAACAATAATAAATATGATCTAGAATAATGTACAATAATTATCCCCACTTACCAATTAATGTGAGGATCCGAATTTACAGGATTTTCTTAATAATATTAAATGAGAATTTAATTGATAAAATTATTGTAATATCCCGGATATTTAAATGAATTAGAAATAAAATATTTAATATTTAATAAAGGTTGGAGTTTGATAGCCTAGTAGTGATAGATAAATAGAGGTCCAAATTAAATTTAACGGACTAACTTAGATATGGTGATATCAAATTTTTTGATAAGTTAGCAAGTAAAGTGATAATTCAATAAACTTGACTAACAGCAAATCTAATTAAATTAAGAGAATTAATTAGTGGAGTTATGTAATTATGCGACGTGGTTGCGTGTAAATTAAATATGTATTTATATGAATATATATATGCGTGCATATTTAGTAACATAATTTAATGGTTAATTAAATTGTGATAAATAGATAGATTAATATTAAATTAATCCGAATTGAATTAAAAGGTTTATTGTGGAATTAATTTATTCATTAATCAACAATTATGCAAATTGTTGATAAATTATTTGTGAGGAATAATTATGTAATTTATATAATTATAAATTATATAAAGTAGTTGAATTAATTAAGGGAGATTAGTAATTGTATATATGTACAACCTTTAATTTCATATATATGTACATATATATAAAGGGTTTAAATTAATTGAGAAATTTTAAATAGTAATTGAATATATTAAATGAATATATTCTATAATTAAATAAATCATTGTAAATGATTTATGAGAGTGAGAAATTTAATTATACAATTATTTGTGTAATATTAATTAAATAATTAAATAAATTATTTAAATAAGAAATTGAGTAAATATATTATTATTTCAATGTATTTTCGGGTAAATGGAATTATTTTCATAATTGATGAGAAATGAATTATTTAATGTAAATATATTAAATAATTTAGTTTATGGCCTAAATAATATATATTAAATTATATATTGTATTTATTTTAATTTCATAATTTATTGTGAAATTGTTTTCGAGGTAAGGTAATGTGTATAAATAATATATATAGATTATATATATTATTATTAGCGAATACACTCTAAAGTTTTAATATCAAAATAATTGATAAGTTGTCATTAATTAAATATTCAATTAAATTGAATATAATGAGTGAATTAAATATAATAAATTAATTAATATGTTTATTAATTAATGTAAATAATGTAAAATATTAATAATAATATTTATTAGTCCATTTAGTAATTTAATACTAATGGGTTAGAATATTTAATTATTTATTCAATCTAATTATTTATTTAATCATGGATTGAATAATTAATGTGTAAATTATTAAATTAGCCCAACATGGGTCAATTAGTAGCCCAAGTGGAGAATAATATAATTTGACAATTTAGTAGCCCAAACAATTTAATAGAAGCCCAATTGGTATTTTAAATTAAAGCCCAATGATTGGCCCACTTGAAAAATACTTAATTAAACTATTATTTATAAAAAAAAAATGAGAAAGTGACAAACATTTTAGGACATTAAAGGAGCATTGCCGGCAAGGAGAGGAGAGAGAGGATGAAATTGATTGTTAATTTATTTTATTTTTCTTTTAATTAATTAAAAGGATTGCTTGTTTTATTTTCAAAGGACATGAGCACCATTCTTCTTTTCACCCACTTTGTCCTTAGCTAAAATTCTTGCACAAGTCTCCAACCACTCTCATGATGGTAAATTTTAATAGATATAGAATTTATATCTATCCAAATTGTAAGTATACTTACAATTTAGGAGTTTTGTTATTCATTTTCTATCTTTCATCTTCTAAGTCTTGAGAGCAAAATATTGAGAGGATAAATATTTGAGAGAGATTTTGGGTGGAGCTTCAAGGAAGAAGAAGAAAGCATAAGTTAGTTCATGACATTCACAACACATTTTGGAAGAAAAATGAAGATATTCATTAAAATGAGGTAATGATTATTTTAAATGTAGTTTGTTTTTAAATTAAATAAATTATCATGTTAGTATAAACATGTTAATATAGTTAATAATGTGTAGTGGTAATATTTATGCCATACTTGAGTTTAATATACTTGGTTTGTATTTTGGTATAATTTATATGCTAAAAACATGTGATTGGTGGTGTTAAATCAAGTCTCAAAGTAATGACAAGAAAAACATTTTTATAAAATTTAGATTTAATGTTATAATATTATAGAACATTAAATCATGAGAAAAACAAATCTTGAATCACTCAAAATGGAGTTATACACAAAAAGTTATGATTTGTGGTAGTTTATGTGATGTAAAAATTTTTATAAAAAAATTTTAATATTAAATCATGAAAAATTAAATTTTCATGTTATAAATTGATATTAAGTGATTGGTAATTTTTTTGGATTTTTAAAGCTTACTTGAAGGTGTAATTTTTATTAAAGTGGTGTATTAAAACTACTATTCACAATCTGCTAAGGGGAAAAGAAAAAGACTGGCCGCGCAATGCGCGCCAGCCAAATAAATCTGACGGACAGCCGTACAAAACGACGCCGTTTGGCGCATAAAAAAATTAACCCGCGCGCAATGCGCGGAGGCCGGCTCCGGGGTCTCCAAAACGGCACCGTTTTGGCCCCGGGTTTTTGTAAGGCGCGCCATGCGCGGTGCACCGATTTTAGCGAAATTACTATTTTGCCCCTCCGGTCTTTTTCTGCGTAATTACGAAATTGCCCTCGTATCAGTTTTTCGACTTAATTACAGAATTGCCATTCTGGATAATTTTAATTAATTTAAATGTTTAAAAATTAATTTAAAATTATAACAAAAATAATAATAATACAAAAATGATATTTAGGTATATAATATTATATTTTTCAAATATAATAAGTATTTAGGATTAATATTTAAATGATTGTAAATATTAATCTAGTTAGTTTAATATTCTATTTTTTAAATATAATAAGTATTTAGGATTAATATTTAAATGTTGTAAATATTAATCTAGTTAGTTTAATATTATATTTTACAAATATAATAAATATTTAGGATTAATATTTAAATGTTGTAAATATTAATCTAGTTAGTTTAATATTATATTTTTTAAATATAATAAGTATTTAGGATTAATATTTAAATGTTGTAAATATTAATCTAGTTAGTTTAATATTATATTTTACAAATATAATAAATATTTAGGATTAATATTTAAATGTTGTAAATATTAATCTAGTTAGTTTAATATTATATTTTTTTTCAAATATAATAAGTATTTAGGATTAATATTTAAATGTTGTAAATATTAATCTAGTTAGTTTAATATTATATTTGTCAAATATAATAAATATTTAGGATTAATATTTAAATATTTTAAATATTAATCTAGTTGGTTTAATATTATATCTTCTGAATTTATGATTAAATTAATTATTATTTAATTAATATTAAATAATAAACAAGGATGATAAATTAATTAATTATTATTTAATTACTATTAAATAATAATTAAAGACAACTAAGATTGATTATTTAATTATTTATTATTTGATTAACTTTAAATAATAAATAAATCTAGTAAGTTATTATTTACTATTAAATAATAACTAAAAGTAGTTAATTACTTACTATTTAATTAATATTAAATAGTAATTAAATGAAATAAAGAAAATATCTTTTAACTCTTTTGTTTAAACAATTATAATAAATTGTTTAATAGTTTAATAAGTGTTTAACACTTGAGAAAATTATTTTCTAACTTATTAAATTATTAACCTAATTTGATTGAGGGTCTATAAGGTTAATAATATCGTTTTGACTGATGTAAATTATGTGTTAGTACTTATGTGTGGTAGATAAGTTCCTTAGTGAGCGTATAGTTGTACAAATACACCGTACTAATTATTAGACCAACTTTGTTAATGTTAGGTCTTTCAAAGCCAGTTAGTTAAAGCTAGGCATTAATTGTAGCTGAGCAGACAGGCAAGTTTCCTAAACCCTACTCAATTTATATTCGAGCAGGATATATTATTTTATTATTCAAGTCCCTAACTCAAATTCAAGTTGTTACGTTTCAAGCATGCTATGGTTTAATTCTGTATAATTATTCCATATCTTTAAATTGTTGATTCGCACATAGTGCTTGTTGCATGTGTTCATCAGGTATGAAAGGCTGATCACCTTCATTACCATAAGGTTCAGTTAAAATTGTTCATGGTCATTATTGACACTTAACATTACTTGATTCAGTCATTCAATTATTGAAATTATGATTCGTACTCTTTCACAATTATTATATTGTTGAAAATCCGAAAGCTTGTTCTTTCTTTCAATCATGATATATCGTTATTGTATTTAAACTTGCTGAGCAAAGTCGTTGCTCACTCTTGCTATATCATGATAACAAATTTCAGAATAATACGAATGTCCGAGGAGAGACGGAGACAGAAGCAAAAGACAAGATTATAGTGTTATTCATTATAACTAAATTGTTATATGATGTAGGTAATTTTGTAAACCTTTTATGAATCTAAAGGTATATATGTAAGTTAAGGTTAGAAACCTTGGGAAATGTTGTATAATAAACAATTTATGTTTATATATTCCGCATTAGTTATAGAACATGTATGAAGATGATGTATCGTGACGTACCAAGTCTAGGGTTTAAGGAACCCGGATTTGGGGTCGTCACAATTATCAAGGTTGTTTAAATTAATTATTATTTTATGTGATTTAAGGTATGTGATGAGTTTTAATTAGTAAATTAAATCTGTACAGAGATCATGACGAATTGGGTCAATTTAAAATAATTGGAAATTAAATAAATTATTTAAAAACAATTTATGAAGAATAAGAGAAATTTCTTGTAAAGGCACAATAAAATTATTATGGAAACACGAAAATTATATTTAAATGGTGTTATGTGGTAATGTGAAATATATGATTTAGATATGTGTATATATATATATATATATATATATATATATATATATATATATATATATATATATATATATATATATATAAATGTGCATGTTTAATTGATAATTATAAATTTTATTAATTATGGAAATTAATGGATTAATAATTAAATTGATCCGAAAATTTATGAAAAGTTAATGAGGAAGTTAGTAAAATTAGAAATATTGATTATATAATTAATCAATAATTATGGTGGAAGTTTGGAAATTAATAAAGAAGAAAAGTAATTATATAATAATAAATTATATAATTTATATAAGGGAATTAAGGTAATATAGGAAGAAAATAATAATTTATAAATTATATAAGAATAATTATATAATTTATATAAGAAAATTAAATTGAATAAGGTTGGAAGAAATGTTTATTAATTGTATTGGTTTAAAATGGAAATTATGTAATGAGAAAGTAATTATATAAATTATATAATAAATTATATAATTTATATAAGAAAAGTTAGTGTAAATTGTAAAGAAATGAAAATAAATGAGAAAAAAAAGTAATGTTTTAAGTTATTAAAAATTATGGTTATGTATAATGATATTTTTATGATTTTTATGAGGAATAATATTTCGGAAATGTGAACATGTTAATGTAACATGTTGTCCAAATAATGAAGTGAAAAACTGTGAAATATAATTTTTATATGTTATATGAATTATTTTATGATTTTTGGAGGTATAAATTACCTCATATAATTACATGCATGGCGTTATACGTATACAAAATTTGTCAAGTAAAGTAACCAAAAGAGGTATTAAAATTATTTATAAATCACGATATGATTTTTGGTGAATTAAAATAAATATTTTATATATATTATATAAAATATTTATTACACGAAGTAATTACGTAATGTATTAAATTAATAGTGCATGCTTGATTTTGGAAATTTCGAGAAGGGAAAAATGGGTTGTGCATGCGTGGCTTATCCGGTTGCATGCATAAGTGAAAGTAGTATGCCCTCAAGCCAATCACATTTGATGTGATAAGCATATACTTTGTAATCTTGTCCATTTATTAATAAAAGTATCAAGACAATGCGATCTAAATTCAAGATATCTCAAAACTAAAATTGTTCCTAATCGTTGGATCACTAAAATGGGGATTAGTAGATCCGGATAGATTGGTACATACTATGCTTGCTCTTATGAAAAGGATGATTGATCTCATAATCATTTGTGTAGAGACACTAAAGCAAGTATATAGGTGCTTATTAGAGAATAAGAAACACCTAATGGAGTTTTACTTGTCTGTCAATAGGGGTTCCTTATGTGATAGTCGTACAAGTGATCCTTGGACTTGAGATCATCATAGTATCTTGTGTGTACTATGTTATACTTTGACATATTCCTTAAGACCTATTGGTATATTAAAGGATATGCTTGGGTATAATAAGGTACACATGAAGATAGGTGAATGATCAACAAAGGATCTACCACTTCCAGTAAACGGAGAGAATGTCCTATGCGATTCAATAAGTGACAACTCGGAAATCCCTGGCCAGGGTTGAATGGAATTAGAAAGGAGTTTCTAATTTACATTAGCTAGAGTTGTGTATTTGTGAATTGAAATGCATATGATCAAATAAATAAGACTTGACAGAAATTCAATGTCATATATTTGATTGGGACATTGTATGGTAGAAGGATTGAATTGTACGGTAACTATTTGCTGAAAGGTTCTTTTACGATCAAATGTTGAAATCTATATTATCTGGAAAGGTGACTAATTGCTAAGGGGGCTTACCCTTATTGTGGAATAATTATTTATTCTGAATTAAAGAGTTAATTCATAATAAATGAATTAAAATTGTTTTAATTTATTTATTATACAACCGGTTTAATATGGAGAACCTAAAAGGTCACACCGCAAAAGAGTAATATTTATTTTAGAAGTGGATGGCATAATTGTAATAATAAATTTAGTATATTTAATTTATACTATGCTGATAGAATAAATTAAATAGCTCAATATTTATAACTTAGTATTTTAGAAATACTAATTATAAATTAATAAGAGGAATCTTATTATTATTATTATTACTAGTATTATTATTTAGTTCCTAAATGGTTTAGGGATTAATTAATAAGTAGTAATATTATTATTAAATAATTAAGTTCCTAAATAGTTTAGGAATTATAATTATAATAATTAATTAAGTTACTAAATGGTTTAGTAATTAATTAATAAGTAGTAATATTATTATTAGTAAATAATTAAGTTCTTAAATAGTTTAGGAATTATAATTATAATAATTAATTAAGTTACTAAATGGTTTAGTAATTAATTAATAAGAAGTACTCGCATTATTAAATAATTAAGTTCCTAAATGGTTTAGGAATTGTAATTAATTAATTTAGTTCCTAATTAATTTGGGAATCAAATTAAAACCCTAATCCTAAATAGTTTAGGAGGGTTGACTAGATGTATAAATAAGAGGAGTCTTATCATAGATCAAGGTTACACACTCTTTCATTAGAATAGTGAGAGTACTCCATAATTCTCTAGATCTAAGAGTTAGAGAGAGAGAGATAGAGAATTAGGGCTAGCCACCCATGGTTTAGAGAAACCAAGATCCACTTCTTTAATTCATAGATCTCTTGGTGGATCACCTCTAGAGGCTTCACACTTGGGGTGCTAACATTAATCCGTGGAATCTAATCGGTGAATTTGAAGAAGAACGTGAAGGATTAAAGGGAGATGAACTTGTACCCGTGGAAGCTTGGTTCTACAAAGGTATAAATTCTTTTATCCTTTCTCAATTAATAATAGACGCATAAGAAATATCCGGGTTATTGGTTTATACAAAAAAAATTTAAATCTGATTTTTATTGCTTCTGTTGCGCTTATATAATTTGATTATATGTATGCCATATTTTTGCAAACCAACAGTGGCATCAAGAGCCAAACTTATGCAACTTATTAATTCTTTTAATTTCATATATGTATGGGTATATGTTTAGAACAATTTATTGGGCATAATTTGTTGTATAAAATCATGGTATTGAAAATAAATTGCAAAAACCGTGCTTTGAAACAAAGAAAAAAAAAAGTTTTTTTTCAAAATTTTTGCGGATCCTACAGTAACTGCTACAATGCCCCCCCCCCCCCCAGGCGCGCAATGCGCGGCAACAGGAACACGCGCGCAATGCGTGGGACTGGTTCTAGAGCGCAATGCGCAGGTGTGTGGGGTGCGCGCCATGCGTGGGTTGCTAGACGGTGGCATTATCATAATTTCGCGGCTCAGTGGTAATTTGGTAAATTCTGGGACGCGGTGGCATTTTTGTAAATAACGAAAATCCATTTTTCAGTGGCAGTTTCGTAATTATAGCAATTTCAAATTTTCAATGTTATTTTTTTTTGTATTTTGAGCAGATTTTTTAAATTAAAAAAATAAGTGGTTTATTTTGAGTAATTTTAAAAATCTAAAAATTACAAAAATATAATAAAAATAAATAGTTTATTTTTTCATGATTTTTAATTAAAATAAATGGTTATTTTTAAATATGAAATTGGATTTCATACAACTTTAAATTGCCCATTAAATGATACCGATACATATATGGAATGGTTTATTTAATTCATGAGATGAATATTATTTATTAATATATATGTTGATATATATGATAATAAATGGGATTGATTATGGATTATTGACCAATGTGATTGGATTTAATTTTAATTAAATGCATGAATGAATGAGTTTTAATAAATGGGGTCTGCGTACCTCGTCTTTCTAATTTTTCTTATGTATAATTCTATCTCCCTCTTATGTACTTCCCCTTGACTGTTGATCAAGGTTTCTTTTTATTGTAAATAATTTGTAATAGGATTAGTTAGAATTATTTTGAAAAATTCGAGCAAAGAAGAATTTAAATGTAATAGTTACATTTAATTTAATTTATTCTTGCACCCTAGGTTTGACCATTTGGTTTATTTGGTGGCTCGAATAAACCAAACTAGAATAAAAGTCCATAATCAATCCAAGTAGACTATAGTATTCTATATGTGCATGCTTATTTATATATATTATATATTATCAAACATGCTTCGCATGTTAATTAATATGACGCGTATTTTATATATATATGTGCATGTGCGCTAAACAAAATGAGACAATTAATATTAATAAACCCCTCATGATGTAAAATAAATATTATTTATAAAATAAATTAAAATGTTTAATTCATGAATTATAGGAGTTTAATTCAATTAAATATAATTAGAGTTGTTCTAATTTATTTATTCTACTACTCATAATATTAAGTTGTAACGTTCAAAGATATTTATTAAAAATATCGAACGTCGCCTTCTAGCATGATAAAACGATAGAGTATCAAATACTCGATATAGTTTGTTATGCACACATAAGGCTCATATCTATTATTTGAGATGTTGTTTTATCACATTTGATGCTTATAAAGGAATTGAACATTACTGTTTTGTTGTGCACACACAAGGGTAGCATTTTTCTTTTCACTTATATGGAAGTGCTAGGTTTGACTTAACTTAGATAATTTTGATTTGGATGTGCACACACATGATCATAATAATCTAAGAGGCAAAATACAAAGGAGTTACATGTTGATGTAATTGGCAAGGAGTTATCTACCTATTGAATAAACTATAGTTTGTTGTGCACACACAAGGTTGTACTTATATCGATAGGATCCTTTTCTCATTAGCAAATCATTAACTAGATTTGCCGAACTATATAAGGAGGGTAATATAGTTTGATGAAAATAGTGGGAGACACCATTTTAAATAAAGACCTAATTTATTTTGGTAATTAATAAAACGAATGCATGTTAATGTTGTTATTAATTCACTTAAAGAATATTGCTATGTTTAATTCACTAACACTACATAGCATAAGGTATGCTAACAATTAATGTAACCGAATTGTTCGGATTGATTAAACAAATTTAAGAATAGTTATCAATGCTGAAAAGCTAGCAAATGTCCTTAATTTGTCTATCTCTGCAAATGTTGCAGACTAAGCCTCTGAGGAAGAGATTGCTATTTTAAATGGCAAGATGATGCAAATATGGCTCAATGCATCATACTCGCATTCATAAGTATCGAGTTACAGCGTCAATGAGAGAAAATGGATGTACTTACTATATTGCTGCACATTCAATAGTTGTATGGTGAGCAAAGTAGGTCAACTAGATATAAGATATCTAAGGAGCTCTTCCAATCTATAATAACCAATGTCACTACAGTAAAAGACACATGTCCTAAAGATAATCAATTGGATTAATCAATTAGGACAACCAGTTTTGTCAAGGATGGAGAGTTGAGTCAAGATTCGATCTTGCAGTCACTCACTGACTCTAATTCACAATTGTTGTGAACTTCAAACATTAATAAGCTAGAAATAAGTTTATCTGATTTACTTAAATATGTTGAAGACTGTTGAGAGTCACTTTCCTTCTAAGAAAAACCAAGTCTTACTCGTAGATGAATCTTCTAAGCGGAGGAAGATGGCCAAAGGTATTTCTAAGGAGTCAGAAAGAGTAGAAGGCAAAAGAAGGCTAAACAAAGGACATAAATAAAAGTGATCCCAATGGCAAAGGAGTTTGCTTTCATTGCGATAAGCTGGGACACTGGAAGAACAACTACAAGAGAGTTGTAGTAGGTAAGTAGAAGAAGTTTAGTAAAGTTTCAGCTATAGGTATAGAGTTATTCATAATAAAATAGAACTTTCTATAAGTCAAGTTTTTACTTAGGTATTAGATACCAGATGGTGGTCTCACATATGCAAGTCGTTGCAGAGACTAAGCAGAAGTAGAAAGCTAAACAAAGGATAAGTAATCATGTGCTGGGAAATGAAGCAAAGGTTGCTGCATTAGCCATGGGAACTTATAATTTAGCACTGCCTACGGGCAAGCCTATTAAGTTGGTAAGTTGTTACTAGGTTCCAGTTCTTAAAAATATTATTTCAGTTACATGTGATGACAAGGAAAGGTTTTTGACATTATAATAATGAACAATCGTTGTTTTGTTTATAATGATCATGTTTTATTTAGAACTGGTTGATTACTTAATGGATTTTGTATACTTGACTTACATTAAAAATATTCCAATTTGAACAAACTAAAAACAAAGAGATGATATGAATCATACATTCATGCAATACTGTTTACTCGGTCATGCTAATGAAACAAGACTAAACAAGTTGTATAAAGATAGGCTTTTATAGCTTTTTGATTATGAATCAAATACAACTTGTGAATCTTGAATCATAGACAATATGACTAAATCTCCATTTAGTGGACATGGAGAGCGAGTTACAGAGTTGTTAGAGATGGTACACATAGTCGTGTGTAGGACCTATGACAACAAATGCAAGATGAGGGTATTTATTCATTACTTTTACTGATGATTCTAGATTTCGATATATGTATTTGATGAAATACAAATCCAAATCGTTTGAAACGTTCAAAGAATTCAAAAGTGAAGTATATAAACTAAAAGCCAAAAGTATTAAAGTTTTTTCGATTAGATCGAGAAGGGAATACTTAAGCAGTAAGTTTCTAGATCATCTCAAATGAAATGGTATTCTCACATAATGGACATGGTGATGATCCATAATGAGTATTACCGATCTTCCAGTTTCCTTCTAGGGTTATGCTCTAGAAACGATCGCATATCTACTAAACAAGATACCTTCAAATTCCATCCCTAAGACTTCATATGAGTCATGGATAGGGAGGAAACAAAGTCTTAAGCATGTTAAGATTTGGATTGTTCAGCTTATGTCAAAAGGTTTGACATGATAAGCTAGGGACAAGATCTGATAAGTGTAAACTTGTGAGATATCCTAAAGAAAGTTTAGGGTATCACTTCTATAATCCAACTAACTAAAAGGTGTTTGTTGAAACACACTGCCTTATAAGAAAAGAAGTTTTTCCTTAAAGGGTTAGTGGGAGTAAAATAGATCTTGAAGAAGTTCAAGAACCACAAAACACTACAGATCAAGTGAAGGACTCTGTACAAGTAGATAAACCTATTGTACCACAATCAAGTCGTAAATCTGGTTTAGTACCGAAGATACCTGAAAGGTATGAATTCATCATAGATGATGATGATGATGAGGTACGCATCATAGTGGATGATGATCCAGATACATACGATGAGGTATAGTATTAGATACTCAAGAGAAATGGCTGATGACCATAAAATTCGAAATGGGTCTTTGGAGAAAGACTAATGCAGATGGCTAGGTGGAGACCTATAAGACATGACTAGTGGTAAAAAGGTTTCAAACAAAGTCAATGAGCTGACTAAGATGAAATTTTTCACTAGTGAAAATGCATATATCCATTCGAATTTTACTAGCAGTTGCAGCTTACTATACAAAATGATGTATGTATGATACAACCAAAAGAATTTGTTTCCATAATGATGGAACAAATCAAGTATGTAAGTTACAATGATCCAATTATGGATTGGAGCAAGTTTCTCGAAGATGGAACATCCGTTTTGATGAGACAATCAAAAGAGTTTGATTTTATCAAAGACAAGGATGAACCAAGTATGTACAAAGGTTAGTGGGAGCACTGTGACATTCCTAGTATTATATGTTGATATACTACCGATAAGGAATAACATACCGATGCTATAATCAGTAAATATGTGGCTGTCTAAAAAGTTCTCTATTAAGGACTTGGGAGAAGCGTCCTAACATTCTATTTAGGATAAAGGTCTATAGAGATAGATCATAAAGGATGCTCGGCTTAACCCAATGGACGTACATTGATTCGTTGAAATGTACTAGACTTGATATTGCTTATGTATGATAAGCAGCTATCAGTTTAATTATGGAGAAGAATGTTATAAAAGAGTTTCTAATGATGGGTCTGATATAAAACTAGAGGGTTTGACAAACTCAAGTTTGTTCAGACTAATCAAGATAACAGTATATCCGTTTTAGGTAATATGATTACCAGAAACGGTGCTGCAGTGAGTTGAAAAAGTTTCAAACAGCAAATAGTTGTTGATTTAGTGTCAAAGACATAGTAAATAACTATAAATGAAGCTGCAAAGGTAATTGTTTGGTTAAACAAGTTCATTACAGAACTTATAATGGTTCCTAACATTAAAGGAGTTTAATTCGCCAAGGAACCTAGGTCTCATCTGAAATCCAAACATGTGTTGCGGCACTTTCATATGATTAGATGAATCATTAAAAAGGAGACGACACCATAAAGATGGTAGACTCTTAGAACAACATTACAGATCCATTAACTAAAGCATTTACTAAGCAATTTGTACGCCACTTAGAGAAGAATGGTATGGGGATACCAAAGGGCGATTGGCTTTAGTGCAAGTGGGAGATTGAAAGTAGTATGCCCTCAAGCCAATCACATTTGATGTGATAAGCATATACTTTGTAATCTTGTTCATTTATTAATAAAAGTATCAAGGCATTTCTTTATTCATGATTAATTACTTGAATTAATCAAATGGATAAACCCATAGTTTTCGATCAATGCTTTTAGAACCATGATGAGAATCATGCTAATGAGATCTAAATTCAAGATAGCACAAAACTAAAATTGTTCCTAATCGTTGGATCACTAAAATGGAGATTAATAAATCCGGATAGATTGGTACATACTATGCTTGCTCTTATGAAGAGGATGATTGATCTCATAATCATTTGTGTAGAGACACTAAAGCAAGTATGTAGGTGCTTATTAGAGAATAAGTTCACTGAACGTGACTCGATCAAGAAACACCTAATGGAGTTTTACTTGTCTGTCAATAGGGGTTCCTTATGTGATAGTCGTACAAGTGATCCTTGGACTTGAGATCATCATAGTATCTTGTGTGTACTAAGTTATACTTTGACATATTCCTTAAGACCTATTGGTATATTAAAGGATATGCTTGGGTATAATAAGGTACACATGAAGATAGGTGAATGATCAACAAAGGATCTACCACTTCCAGTAAACGGAGAGAATGTCCTATGCGATTCAATAAGTGACAACTCGGAAATCCCTGGCCAGGGTTGAATGGAATTAGAAAGGAGTTTCTAATTTACATTAACTAGAGTTGTGTATTTGTGAATTGAAATGCATATGATCAAATAAATAAGACTTGACAGAAATTCCGTGTCATATATTTGATTGGGACATTATATGGTAGAAGGATTGAATTGTACGGTAACTATTTGCTGAAAGGTTCTTTTACGATCAAATGTTGAAATCTATATTATCTAGAAAGATGACTAATCGCTAAGGGGGCTTACCCTTATTGTGGAATAATTATTTATTCTTAATTAAAGAGTTAATTCATAATAAATGAATTAGAATTGTTCTAATTCATTTATTATACAACCGGTTTAATATGGAAAACCTAAAGAGTCACACCGCAAAAGAGTAATATTTATTTTAGAAGTGGATGGCATAATTGTAATAATAAATTAAGTATATTTAATTTATACTATGGTGATAGAATAAATTAAAAACTTAATATTTATAACTTAGTATTTTAGAAATACTAATTATAAATTAATAAGAGGAATCTTATTATTATTATTACTAGTAATATTATTTAGTTCCTAAATGGTTTAGAAATTAATTAATAAGTAGTAATATTATTATTAAATAATTAAGTTCCTAAGTAGTTTAGGAATTATAATTATAATAATTAATTAAGTTACTAAATGGTTTAGTAATTAATTAATAAGTAGTAATATTATTATTAGTAAATAATTAAGTTCCTAAATAGTTTAGGAATTATAATTATAATAATTAATTAAGTTACCAAATGGTTTAGTAATTAATTAATAAGAAATACTCTCATTATTAAATAATTAAGTTCCTAAATGGTTTAGGAATTGTAATTAATTAATTTCGTTACTAATTAATTTGGGAATCAAATTAAAATCTTAATCTTAAATAGTTTAGGAGGGTTGACTAGATGTATAAATAAGATGAGTCTTATCATAGATCAAGGTTACACACTCTTTCATTAGAATAGTGAGAGTACTCCATAATTCTCTAAATCTAAGAGTTAGAGAGAGAGAGAGAGAGAATTAGGGCTAGCCACCCATGGTTTAGAGAAACCAAAATTCACTTCTTTAATTCATAGATCTCTTGGTGGATCACCTCTAGAGGCTTCACACTTGGGGAGCTAACATTAATCCGTGGAATCTAATCGGTGAATTTGAAGAAGAACGTGAAGGATTAAAGGGAGATGAATTTGTACCCGTGGAAGCTTGGTTCTACAAAGGTATAAATTCTTTTATCCTTCCTCAATTAATAATAGTCACATAAGAAAGATCCGGGTTATTGGTTTGTACAAAAAATTTTAAAATCTGATTTTTATTGCTTCCGTTGCGCTTATATAATTTGATTATCTGTATGCCATATTTTTGCAAACCAACAATAAGTCGATGGAATTCTTTTACTTTCCAAATTGATTAAATGAGTTGGTTATAAAAAGGAGTAAAGAATAAAAAGGAAACGAAGAAAAAAGCAAACAAAGAAATCAAAACCAACTCTCCCTCTCTCTTCCACTACCATCGAAGCCATCAACCATTACCGCCACCATATCCACTAAGGAGAGAATTGTTGATGCTATCAAGAGAAAGAAAAGCTTCAAAGGAATGATTTAGAAGGTATAAAACTATTTTAATGGATTTATTTTAGTATTTACGGTGTTAAAATAATTTTGTGGAAAAAAGAATAGAAAATTAATAGAATAATTATTCTATACAATTTTTGAATGTATATCTATGAATTTTATCATGTTTAGAGAAATTTTATGGTGGAAAATTTGATCAAAATAGTGAAAATATGGCAAAGTTGGTTATTGTTTCACTGAAAAACTGAAGGAGAAGAAAAAGGTGCGCGGCAGCCATTTTCTTTCCAGGCATGCGTATAAAATGACAACGTTTTGGAGTGATTAGGGCAGGCCGCGCCATGCGCGAAAGAAATTTCCGGAAGAAGGGCAGAAACAACGCCGTTTGGCGGGGCGGAGGGGTGACCGCGTAATGCGCGGCACCGACACGCTGGATATTACCAGCGTGCCCCCGACCTTTTCAGTTAATACTGACCGTGTCCCTCGACCACGAAAATTACGAAAATGCCCTTGGACTTTCCGGAAAATTCCGATTATGTCCTAAAGCCGCGGAAATTACCAAAATGCCCCTAGAAATTAGTTTTTAATGAAATAAATGTTTAAAAATTGTTTAAAATTTATAGAAAAATACTAAAAATATAGAAATGATATTTGGGCATTAAATTTAATATTTTTGAATAAATATTAAATATTGGAGATTAATATTTCAATATTTAAATATTAATCTAGTAAAGTTATAATTTAAAAAATGGTTAAATAAAGTTTCCGGACAACCAAATATGTTAAATTTTACCTGATAAGCCAGGTTGTCCATATTGAAGGTGTTTGATATTAAGTTAAAGTAATATTTTAAGGAATGAGGTTAATTTAATTTACCATATTAATTAACAATTGACCCAGTACCCTAAAATAAATCGCCGGGTAGGATTAATTACATTATAGATGATATTAAATTAAAATCATAAGAGGATAAATAATTATTATTTGATTATTTTATGATCATAGGTTGTACGATAAGCATTATAGAAGGGTATTTATTAATTAATTCCAAATTTCAGGCAAGTTCTTCAGTCCTTAAATGTTGATTGTTATGATATGATAATACTTGTTCAAATGCATATAAATTATGTGTTATGTGATCTGTGGATAATATAACAATTATGTATACTTTGTGCAATGATGTGAGATATATGGCTATAGTAGAAGCACAGCACATGATGTATGACACACACCAAGCATGTCAAGCATGTTAAGGTATGTGCTACGTGAAGCATGAAATGTGTTAACTGTTGAACTTGCTGAGCCGTTGTGCTCATTACTTGCTTAAGATAAACTTTTGCAGGTTAAGAAAAGAATTACAAGAATATCATATTATATAGAGACGAATTTTCCAAAAAGGTTGTGAACGTTAGTACTAAATAATTATATTATGATTCAATATGGATGATTTGTCAAGGTGACATAAATATTTTGTATACATACAAATTTGGTACGGATAGGACAAGTAGAATTAAAATATGAATTTTGATGGTTTAATGTAGTTGGTATGAAAGAGACTATTATATGTTTAATTATGAATTATGATACAATGAACATTTGTATATATATGAATAATATTAAATGGTTAATGTTGAGCATTATGACACCTGTAATAGAAAGAAATGAAAAAGTAAAGGTTGCAATTTAGGGACTAGGATAGAGATGTAAGTATTTTAAATATCTAAATATTTTAATGCAATGATTGAATCGAGAAAAAGAAAAGTTTATACCGAAAATTTTGGTAATTGTTGATTTTAAAATCAATTAAGGGGTCAATTAAGGTGATTAAAGATTTATTAACGGACCGAAATTTGGACGTAAGGTAAATAATTTTAAATAAACATAAAATTAAGGTAATAAAGTGGGTCGAATTTCGGGGTCGTTACAATTAAACAGTCTATACACAATATAATTGCAAAACAAAATAATTTTAATATGAGATACTTGCTCATAATAAACCTGAATAAGATTATAAAACTTGTCTGTCTCACGACTTACTGCTAACTCAACTTAATTAAATTCTATCTAAAGACCAAACATTAATAAGGTTGGTCTAACAATTAGTATCATATAAAGTTATGCACTTATTGTTTACTTTCATATTCACTTAGCACTTAATCGCTATTGGTTACCAAATAAAATATATCAAAACAATTTCATTGATTAATTATCACTTATGTCATTTAACTAAGTGATCAATCATTTAACTTCATCAAACACTTTAATTATTTTTAAGTTAATTACTTTATCATTCAATATTACTTCTCTTTAAGTAGTATTAATCCTTTATACCTTAGACCTTTCTTTCTTATCTATTTAAACCCTTAAATAATTTATTATAATTGTTTAATTACATTATTTATTATTTAATCTTATTTAAATAATTATTTTAATTTTTTTTATTTATTATTAAATAAACAATTATTTTATTAACCTTATTCCTCTTTAATTATTATTTTATATCATATAAATAATAATTAATCATATTAATTGTCCTTACTTTAATACTAATTAGATAATAAATAATTATTTTTATTGACTTTCTTACCCTTTATTTATTATTTAATGATTAAATAATACAAAATTAATTTCTTTATTTACTTTATTTATTATTTAATGTTTATTAAATAATAAATAACTAATTATTAATTACTAACTTTTTATATTTTATCTAGCAACTACATCATGCCATTATTATAATATTTTTAAAAAATAACCAAATTGCATTTATTTAGTCTTATTAAGTCCTTTTAGCACTTATCTGACAGTAAAATTATATTATATAATTTTTTGACTTAATTTAAATTAACTTCTTTGATTTTTCTTAACTCTATTATATTTATTAAAATTACTTACTTAACTTATTATTTTTATATCTTATGGATATATTTATTATATTTCATTTTACAAATAAAATAATTTTCTTTTAATTTTTTTACTTCATTTACTATTTTTAAATAGGTCATTTCTATCCGAAATTGGAACATTTATTAAAAATCGATATTTCACCAGAAAATTCTGGAATTTATACGGTAGCTCCCTACCTTCCGAGAATACTTCCAATAAAATTTTTATAGCTTTCTAAGTTATCGACTTCAAGTTATTACAATTTCTGTTTTAAAAATCAAAATCTTTAGCGAGCCATATCTCACTCTTAAGGAGTCGGATTGAGCTCATTTTTGGACAGAGGTTTCATAAAACATATATTTTTAGATATCAAAAGGGAATAATTTTTAGGGAAATATAACTAGTCGAAATAGGCCCTGGAAAATTCAGGACAGGGGGTTTTCAGCATTTTTTGGCAGTGGACTATCTTGGTAGAAAATTCACCATAATTTGCTCATTCATTATTTTTCAGTCGTTCCAATTGAAAATGTTTCATAATTTATAGATCTATCAACTAGAGTTGACGGATCTAGAAAAATTTTTATGGAACGTGAACAGTAACCACGAAAAGTGGGCTATAGTTTTAGGGTTTTTGAAGCTTGTCATCTTTTGGTTTAAAAGTCATATCTTCTTCATTTTAAAAAAATTTCACTCGGTTCCAACTAGGTTTTACTCATAACTTAGCGATCTAGTATATTATGAAGAAAGAAAATCATGTAAGCAAGTTATGGATTTTAAAATTTAAAGCTTCGATTTATATTTTCGACTATGGTTTGTCGGTAAAAATGATTTTCATGATTTTGATCAAATTTTTCAACTTAAATGCATATAAACTGTAATGTCCTAGAATTTTCACGTCATTATTAATTTAATTTCTAACGAGTTAGTTTTACGATATTATTTAAATTTTTTTATGTGATTAATTAATTACGTGATTAAATGATTATGTGATTAATTGTTAGACTTAATTAAATCACTAATATGTTAATTAAATTAGTGAACAAACCCTAAAGTTTTAATATCAAAATAATTGATAAGTTTTCTATTAATTAAATTGAATATAATGAGTTAATTAAATATAATAAATTAATTAATATGATTATTAATTAATGTAAATAATGTGAAATATTAATAATAATATTTATTAGTCCATTTAGTAATTTAATATTAATGGGTTAGAGTATTTAATTATTTAGTTAATCTAATTAATTACGTAATCATAAACTTGGATAATTAATGTGTAAACCTATTAAATTAGCCCAACATGTATCAATTAGTAGCCCATGTATAGAATAATAAAACTTGGAAAACTAGTAGCCCAAACAATATAAAAGTGAGCCCAAAATAATTTCAAAAGATGTCCAAAGTTTGAGCCCACTTGGAATTTAATAATTAGTTTGTTAATAATTATTAAAGTAATGCATGTGACACTATTTTGGGACAAAAAAATCTGCATCAGCCGTGTGAGGAGGGAGAGAGTGCAAAGTGATTGGTTATTTTATTTTATTTTTTATTTATTTAATAAATGGTTGCTTGTTTGGTTTTTATAGTACATGGACAACATCCCTCTTTTCACCTAATGTGTTTAGCTTGTGTAAGTATCTAATAGCTAGCATATGATGGTCTAGATTATTAGATATATTATGTGTATCTATTATTTTTCAAGTATACTTGCATTAGTAAGACATTGCACTTCATTTTATTTTTCTAAGTCCAAAAGAGAGAGTCGAGAGAAAATTATTGTGGGAGCAAAATATTTGAGAGAGCAAGGATAAAGAAAGAGGAAGAGTTCATATTGTTCATGTCTTCAAACCTCACCACTTATTTTGGAAGAAAAAGGAAAATAGCCATTAAATCAAAGTAATGGTTATTTTAAATGTATCTTTGTTTTTAAATTAAATAAATCATCATGTTAGTATAAACATGTTAGTATAGTTAGTAATGTGTAGTAGTAATATTTATGTCATGCTTGAGTTTAATATGTTTTGTTTGTATTTTGGTATATTTTGTATGCTAAAAACATGTGTTTAGTAGTGTGTAAAAAAATCTCAAAATAATGACCAAAAATATTTTTTATAAAATTTAGAGTTAATGTTCTAATATTATAGAACATTAAATTATGAGAAAAACAAACTTTGAATCACGCAAACTGGAGTTATACACTAAAAGTTATGATTTATAGTAGTTTATTTGGTATAATAATTTTTATGAAAAAAAAAAGAATTAAATTATGGAAAATTAAATTTTCATGTTATAAATTGATATTAAGTGATTGGTAATTTTTATTAAGGAGTTAAAGCTTACTTGATGGTGTAAAATTTAATAAAATGTGTATCGCCGAACACTGTGGACAATCTGCTAAGGGGAAAAAAAACCCAATTGGTCGCGCATTGCGCGCAAGGGTATAGGTGGCAGGACGAGGAGTCAAACAACGTCGTTAGCGTAGAAAAATTTCACTCCGCGCATTATGCGCGGAAGCCGCCTCCGGGCTCTTCAAAATAGTATTGTTTTGGAGCCCGGTTTGAGTTAGGCTCGCGCAATGCGGGGGAGCTAATTTCGGCAAAATTACAATTTTGCCCCTCCATTTGTTTTTTTGCGTAATTACTAATTTGCCCTCGGATCAGTTTTCAGTTTATTTACATGTTTGACATTCTGGATAATTTTAATTAATTTAAACATTTAAAAATTAGTTTAAAATTATAACAAAAATAATAATATTACAAAAAATGATATTTGGGATTAAATTTTCCATTTTGATTAATATTTAAATATTTTAAATATTAATTTAGTTAGCTAAATTATGGTTAAGTTAAATAAATAAAAATTTCATTAATTATTATTTAAAATGTTAATAATAAATAAAGGTGATAAATTAGCAATTATTATTTAATTCCTATTAAATAATAATTGAAGAGAGATAAAAATTTATAAATTACTTATTTATTATTTAAATATTATTAAATAATAAATACGGATAATTAAGTAATTAATTATTATTTAATTAGCATTAAATAATGATTAATGGAAATTAAGTTATTAGATTAATAATTTTTTATTTAATGTAAATAATAAATAAGGATAAATAAATTGATTATTAACTAACCTTAAATAATAATTAAAATTAATTAAATAATTAATTATTATTTAATTGACATTAAATAATAAGTGAGGTTAGTTACTTAGTTAATTATTAGTTGATTAATATTAAATTAAAGAATGTTAAAATTAAATCAATAATTATTTATTATTTAATTATTATTAAATAATAAGTATGTACAATTAGTTATTATTTATTTTAAGTAATAACTGAAGATAATTAATTTCTATTTAATCAATGTTAAATAGTAATTAAATAGAGATTGAGTTAATAAAATAATTTGAATCTAATTATGCTTTAATTAAACAATTGTAATAAGTTGTTTAAGGATTTAATAAGTGTCCAACACTTAAGAAAAATATTTTCTAACTTATTAAATTATTAACCTAATTTGATTGAGGGTCTATAAGGTTAATAATATTGTTTTGACTGATGTAAATTATGTGTTAGTGCTTATGCGTGGTAGATAAGTTCCTTAGTGAGCGTATAGTTGTACAAATACGTCGTACTAATTATTAGACCAAATTTATTAATGTTAGGTTTTTCAAAACCAGTTAGTTAAAGCCAGACATTAATTGTAGCTAAGCAGACAGGCAAGTTCCTTATCTCTAAACTCATTTCATTGAGCAAATTATTTATTTAAGCTTGAACTGTAATTTCAAGCATGCTTTGAGTGGTTTAATTACTTTATAATTATTCCACATCAATATTGTTATTATTCGCACTTGGTGCACTTAATCTTGTACAGTCCTTGACTTGTACCTATTTATTGTTCTATTGTTTAAAGAACTGTTCAAATTAGGTCTAAGTCATTGTTCGGCTAAACATTTGTGTTAAAAAATTTAAAAGCTATCTAAATTATTGAAGATGCGGATTCTTAGACCATTATGAACACCCCTCTATTATATGGGAGTACCCTGTATCTAATATCAGGTACAAAACACGAAAATTAAATGTTATGCATACACATATTGTACTGAGGTTGATCCCCTCGGGTACATATTTATGGTAGTAACCATTGGGTCAACCTGCTATTGACTCCAGTGGATATTTATAGTTCATAGTCTATTTGACTATCTTGATTCTAAAAGCAAATAATTATTCCTTCTTATGTTATTCATATTATTGAATTGTTTAACTATTCCCTTTTATTCATGATATGTTGTTTCTTGTTGTTATTTAAATTGTTGAGCAAACTAGTTGCTCACCCTTGCTATATCATGAAACCTTATTATAGTGCAACCCGAGACTTCTGAAAAAACAAGGGTAAGGAAAAGATGAAGTGATAGACTTTAGGACGCAACCTTTTAGTTAACTAAATTACTTGTTATGTAATATAAACCCTAAATACTTTATTAAGGGCATTTGTGTACTTTTGGTGTAAGGTTATCGTATCTTGGGACTAGTAACACCTTTTGGATGAACAACATATGTTTATTATTCCGCAATTAGTTATTTATGTTATTTAGAGGTGGATGTTTGTATTGGATCGTGATGACCGGATCCGGATATTTGAGACCCAAATTTGGGGGCGTCACATAAATACCCATCTTAAACCCATTAAACCCTAAATCAACTAATCTAGCATGGATTTAAGAATAAAGAATTTTGAAAATGGTTTTATACCATAGAAACTAAATATCACACCAAGAAAAACACAAAACTAGGGTTTTAGGGTATTTTATACCTTTTGGATCTATGAGCTTACTTTCTAACATTTCCGAACTAAATGATGGTGCTTGAGGACATCCACAATTCTTTCTTAATCTACTCGAAGTGTTCACTAACAACCCTCCTAGTGAATAACTCTCACACACTCAAGAACTTAGTGTATCTTCTCTACTTCTTCTCTAAGAAGTTAACTACTTTAGAAATGAGATAACAAAATGGCCAACCTCTAGCTCTTTGGAAGCTCCTCTATTTATAGACTTTGGCTAATTATGCTTAGGCTCCCCTAATCCACCAACATTGATTAATTAGGCTTAATAAAGTGGGAGACCTAG
The DNA here is from genome assembly GCA_947179155.2 of Hedera helix. Taxonomy (NCBI): domain Eukaryota; kingdom Viridiplantae; phylum Streptophyta; class Magnoliopsida; order Apiales; family Araliaceae; genus Hedera; species Hedera helix. The sequence goes on from OX359266.1 coordinate 23,429,441, forward strand.
ATCCACATTTTAGGGGAAAGTGATACAACATTGGGGAGGATTTTAAGGGCTTATGATTTCTAGGTTACTGGTGTAATGTCGCAAACACCCAAAAATAAAATCTTACTTTGGAAAAAATATTAATGTAGTAGTGCAAGTAAGAGTCGATCCCACAGAGAATGATTATTTAATTTTATGTTTTCGCAAACAAAAATTGGGGAGTTTTTGAATTAAAGAAATAATTTAAATAAAACTAACTAAAATAAATATTCAAGTAATTTATTGAAATAAATAAGAAGAAAAAGCCTTGGTTTAAGTTAATATCCACCATCAAGAATTTACAACTAATCATTGATGCAAGAATAACTCAATTCATATTTTAAATATTCAACGTGGAATAATTACTCACATTCAAATAATTTTCCTATCTCTCCTTAATTTTAGTTAAGCAGAAACAAGCGATCTAAATAACTCTTACTACTAAATAATCTCAGACAAGGGCTAAAGATTTAACCTAGTAGTAGCATAAAGTAAAATAGAAAGATCGTTGAACTAAACAACACAATCCAAGCGTCTGCATTTAATTTAGATGAATATTTTTCCTAAGATAAAATAATCTTTTGATCTGCAAAACAGTTATTAAACTTAGTTGCTTCATAAATTGAAGTGACCAAATAATTACGGATTTGATATTTAATTTAACAGTAGATTTCAACGAATAATAAACTAGTATGCATCCTAGCAATAAAATGAATTAACCATAAAATTAAACACAGAAAAATATTCAATACTCAAAATATAAATTGAACAATTAAAATAAATTAGATCTCACAGTGTATTAATCTTGATGGCTTCAATCACTTAAAGCAAGAAAAATAAATTAGCTACTCATAATTGTAGATAGCACCAAATAATATAAGAAAGAATTTTTCTTATTAGAAAAGTTGTATCTTACATTGTGTGTCAAACCCTCTATTTATAGGCTCCAAAATTCTCCTAACCTTAATAGGATTTACAATTAAAAATAAAAGAATTATTATCATAACCCTAATTGGAATTAAAATCCAATTTGAAATCAAAAAGTAGCAAAAATTCGCAAATAATTTCGTTTCTGGCCAATTTCTGCGCAACCAAACACGCCCTTCGCTACAGTGAACGATCAGCGCGCTAGCTCGCGCATTGCGCGGACGCCTCCTCTACTTAAACAACGTCATTCCTATTCCGCGGTTCTACTGTTGATACTACGTGCATTGCGTGGCCCTTATTTCCTTAATCCAAACGACGTCATCGCCTTTCCTCACTTCCATACAGATGCGCGGCAACCACATTCTGGTTAATTACGAAAATGCCACCGGCCTTTTGCAAAATTTTATAGATTTGCCCCCCAAGCCTATTTTTCCTACAAAATAAAATATAAAATAATTAAAAATAATATAAAAATACTAAAAATAATAATAATGCATAATAATAAATAAAACACCTAAAACACTAAAAATACTTAAAAACTCACAAATAATTAAGTATAAAAATACCTAATAAATTGATATAAAATCGACTTATCAAATACCCACACATTTAACTCTTTACTTGTCCTCAAGCAAAACAAGAATAAAACTATAAAAATAAAAATAACAACCAAACAACTTACTCTAGCCACAGATCAATATAAATTTCAACCTCAGCCTCAAAGATTTTTTAAATGATAACTCAAAAAAAAATTCAAAACTATGCAAAATCTAGAAATTCAACAGATTTATCAATTTTACTTTAATCAAGACCTTTTGTGTGTGTGTGAATCCAAATGTATCAAACTAATCAAAACTCATATAAGCTTCGATCATTAATTACCTTATAAAAGACATATAACAATACTCAATATATTTATTTTTCACATCATTTTAAGCTAATACAGACAAATATATACCAGAAGATCAAAATGCTTTTAATTAATGAAACATACTAGGATTATCAATTTTTTTTCTTTTAATAGGTGTATTTTATACTCCATCCCCTTTTTTTTCTGCCTTAGTGAGTGCATTTTATGCTTCATCTCACTAGCGAGTGTGTTTTACGCTCCTTCTCGTTTTTCATGTGTTTATGAGTGAGTGCGTTTTATGCTCCATCTCAACTCACCACAAGAATTCTTTCCCTCAATAATAATCTTAGAAAAAATACCTAAATCATCTCCTCCAAATTATATTTTGTCTTATATTTCACTTTAAATAATGATCAAATAAGTTATAGAGCTCAAAAATAACTTTCACAAGCCTTTAACAATATAAACTTTCTCTAAATTAAAACTAGCTCAAACAAATGGATATAAGTGCATAAAATTTAAATATCTCAAACAAAGTAACTATCAACAATAAGTCAAAATTCAAACTAAGCAAAAAATTTATCATTTTTCCAAGAGTTATTAAATAAAAATCAAAATTTTATCATTGGCTAAAAATTAAAAATTCAATTAACTCATTGCTCAAGTAACACATCCTAAAAATAAAAAAAAAATAAAAATAAAAAACTACCCCATTTTCGTAGAAAATACGGTTACACTTAGCATGTGCAACAAGCCTTTAAACCCCAAGGTTACCCCAAGTGGACGAGTTGTGTCTCGTGAATGTTTGTAGTGAATTTACCCATAAAATTCAAATTTTCAAAATTTTTTAAAATTCCCTAAAATTTTCAAAATATGACCTAAAAATAATAAAAATATTACCTAAACTTTTCAAAATATGACCTAAAAATAAAAATCATAAATCCCTTCCTCAACACTAAAAATTTACATTGTCCCCAATGTAAAGAAAAAGGCAAAGAAAAAAGTACAAATAATTAAAATATAAAATCAAAAATAAAAAGAAAGAAAATTATACTTCCCTTGGGTTGCCTCCTAAGCAGCGCCTTTGTTTATTGTCTTTGGCTTGACAGCATGCCAAATCACTACGTCACTCATTCCTCTTGAATTTTGACCATTTCATCTATCTTAACTCCATTTATCATGGACTTGTTCAAACTCCCTTGTAGTGGATATGAAGGTTTTACTCCCTCTTCAACGAACATACATTCGAGATGATGAGGGAGAGACTTCAAATCTAGAATGTAATCCTGCAAAATAAAAGGTAAAAATTTCTTGTTAGGAATTGGTAGGTCAAAATATGGATCATTACCTGTTTTCGGAGAACCATTCACAGCCGCAATAGTTTTCTTCAAATTAGCACTCAAGACTAACTCCTCATTCTCTTTCTCAAAACTCTGACTGCATGTCGTTTTCAATTCACCATTTCCATCAGTTTTAGAAACTTTTTCTGCTAAAGAATCAATCACATCAACAGAATAAATAGGATTATGACATTTCATGGCATCAAAAATATTAAACATAACAATTTTGCCATCAAATTCCATTGTTAGTGTACCTGTAATATCCCAGATATTTTCAAGATTTTAAATAATATCTTAATTGATTTTATTAAAGGTTAAGGTTTAAAACCTAGAATGTGAGAAGTAAGATGTGTAGAAAATGGGTAAACATTTTTTTTTTAACATAATTTATTTGTTAAAAATTAAATGTGAGAATATTTTAATGATGCATGTAGAGAATTTATTAAGGAAATAAATTCAATTGAAAAGTGAAGGTGATTATATTAATATTTATATATATACCTAGAGTTGAGTTTGTTAGTCAAACAAGATGATGTGTGAAGTAAATTAAGTACTCAATTAAACTAATAAATTAATTAGTTTAAAAATAGAGTAAGAAGAAAAGTCATGAAATATAATTAATTAAGTTAATTATATTAGTTAAGGTTTAAAGTTATTGTAAAACTAGAATGATTGTCTAGAATGACAATATTCAGAAGTTAATTGATTAAGTAATTAACTTAATTATTAAGTTGTTGTATAGAGTTCATTAATGGATTTAATACAAGCCCAATATGGGAATACTTGCATGAAGATGGGTAATTAAATAATAAGCCCAAATATTATAGTTTAATAGGTAATTAATATAAGTCCAATTAAATTATGTTGGCAAGTATTGTATATTATGTTGTGGTAGTCCAATTAAATTAATTGTCTAGTCCAAGTTATAAAGATGTGTGAGTTGTGTTGGGTAGCCCAAATAATTAAATAAAAGAGCTCAATGCAAAATAAACTAGTAGCCCAAATATTGAGTCCAAATTTAAAAGTCAAATGTTGGTCAATACGTTGGGAGAATAAATTCAAGTATTGTTAAGTGTAGAGAATTAACTAATTTAGGGTTAATTGAATAACCCTAGTTGGTAGACAAGAGAGAGTAAAATGGTGGAGTGTTGACCAAACATGGGGTCCTACTTAGAGATTGAGTAAAAATGTATGTTGCTTGTATTCAATTTAAATTGGTCAATTCAAGTTATGATGTAATTTAAATAAAATGTTATTGGTGAATATGTTGAGATATATAGGTTGTAAGTATATGAATTGGTAGAGAGTTAACCAATGTTGGTTAAATGAATTAACCAATGGGTGGTTCACCAACCCTAGTCAATAAAGATGATCAATTCTTATGAATTTATGTTGTAGAGAACTAACCATTGTTGGGTTACTTACTAACCCTAAGTGGTAATAAAAATAAAATTTTAACCAATGTTAGATATGTATGTATACTTGATTATAGAGAATTAACCCTACTTGGGTTATTTAGTGGAAGATGTGTGTATGTTTAATTGATGAGTTTAGACCATGGTTGGGTGAGTGAACCAACCTATGTCATTTTAATGTAGAGAATTAACCACGTTGTGGTTAGTTGTTGTGAGATATATAAATAAGATGAGCCCTAACTAAGGTTGAGTTTTAAGTGACCAAGGTTAAGTGTAGTAGTTTAACCATAGGTCTTATGAGAGTTAACCACATGTGGGTTAAGTGTTGGGTGAATTGTTCACCAACTATCCAACCACTCTAATCAATCAAATTGTCATTCATGGTGGTCAATCAAATGATCATTCATGCTAGTCATTCCATGCAATAGTAAGCATGTTTAAGGCCACTAATTGACTAGTGTTAGTTGATTAGGAGGTTGATGTATGATTAGCATATGGCTATAAATAGAAGTGCTACATTCATTTGTTAGGTTGGTTAGTCATTTTACAAGAAATTCTAGAGAGGAAAGAGAGTTTCTTTGAGAGAAAAAGATAGAGAGCTTGTGAGCCAGTATGCTAATGGTTCACTCAAGAAGGAAGAAGAGACCTAGCAAGAAGAAGATCTCCATAAAAGGAACTATGAAGGTTGATAAGTGTTCTAACCCTTCCTTAGTTAATTTCTATGGTCCATATATGTTTTAATCGGTCAAAAAGTATTTTTAACCGAACAAAAGTTATTTTGATGATCTAGAAGTCTAAATCTATGATATATAGGTAGATTCATGGTTTGATAGGTTTAAATCATGTATTGGTATGAGTGATATGCAAATAAATGAAAAAAAATTTCATATTGTGATTACCGGTAAAACCTTAAGTGGTTCGATCTTTAAATTTCTTGTCAAAACATTTTCAAAAATATGATCGAACCATAAAATATTGTAAAACAAGAAGTTAGAAAGACAACAACACTTAGTTGGTGTCATTTGGATGTGTAGAGTTTATTTTATTCAAGTTTGAACCTATAGAACCAATGATTTGTGAAGTATGTTTTCACTTTGTCATTATGAGCCATTTTTAGTCAAGTTCCGTTTGGAATTTGGATTTTTGATCTAAAGAGAAATTGTAGAGGGGGAAATTTTTATGAGAATGGACTAAAGAATCATCCTAAAATGGTTTAAAATGAAGAAGTTATGGCTATCGGAGCGTCGGAGGGTCGGGCAGTTTTTGTGTTGAGCGCCCCGGCGCCCAGATTTGGCCTGGGTTGAGCGCCCCGGCGCCCAAAGCAGAATGTTGAAGTGTCCAGGTCGGGTCGGGTCGGTCCAGGTCGAGTTTTAAATGAAAATTTAAGTTGAAATAAGTGTAAAATGAATGGGTTTGAATTCTAAACCAATATATGAAGTTTATTAGTAACTAATTAGTATCTAAATGTATAAAATAAAGACTAAAGTTAACACAATTAAAAAGTTAACTATTGGTATTATTTGTAGATGATTAAAATATTATTAAATGATCAATAATATTGGTATATGACTAAAAGGTTATTAAATGATTAATAACATTAGTAAATGATTAAAAGGTTATCAAATGGGTAAAACATTACTACATGATGAATATGTTATTAAATAATTAATGACATTAATAAGTGATTAAAATATTATTAAATAGTTAATAGTATTAATATGTGATTAAAATATTATTAAATGGTTAATAATATTAATAAGTGATTAAAATATTATTAAATGGATAATAATATTAATATGTGATTAAAATATTATTAAATGGTTAATAATATTAATAAGTGATTAAAATATTATTAAATAGTTAATAATATTAATAAGTGATTAAATTATTATTAAATGGATAATAATATTAATAAGTGATTAAAATATTATTAAATGGATAATAATATTAATAAGTGATTAAAATATTATTAAATGGTTAATAATATTAATAAGTGATTAAAATATTATTAAATAGTTAATAATATTAATATGTGATTAAAATATTATTAAATGGTTAATAATATTAATGAGAGATTAAAATATTATTAAATGACTAATAATATTAATAAGTAGGTAAAATATTATTAAATGATTAATAATATTTGAACATAGTTGTATATTATCAAAGGTAGATAATATTTTGAAGTATTCGGTACATTATTAAATGTCCGAATCATTAAGTTATGTAAAAGAGGAAAGTTTAATCGAATTAAACAAATATAAATAGTCCATTTGTGACTAATTTAGAAAACTTATTAAAAAGTATATCGTACGAAGAACGTGTAAGGAATACATAAATGGTTAAAATGTACCCGAAATGTCCAACTAGGTTTGGGCTAGGGTTTTTGTTCAGAACTTAAGGATTCGATTGTCGGACATCTTAAGAGTTAGTAATTTGAAGTTAAGGTCTTAAGTTAAGACTAATTAATGGTCCTGGTAGCTAATGATTATGTCAATTTGTTATATAAATTGTAGGTTGAGCAAATGACGCAAATAGGCATAAATGGTAGAAGCTGTCAGGCAAGTTTTTCAGAACTTGCTCCTATGTGCCTTAACATGCTATGATGTGATATTAAATTGTTGATAGAAAGACATTGATGATAATGGTGATATGCATGAAGTATGATTACATGAAAAATATGTATAATTATGAAGCATGAACTGCTAAATGTTATATGTGATGCATGAGCAGTATGACATAAACTGAAATGCATGAAAAGCATGATATAAGTATAAATTACAAATTTTATGTAAAGCATGTAATGTGTTATGTGTAACTGTTAAACTTGCTGAGCCGTCATGTTCACTCTTGCTTAAACCAACATTTTCAGATAGTACAAGTATTTGAAATCTTGATAAGGATCAAGAAACAGGAATGCATATTACATTCACTGAAGGTCTAGCACGACCATTGTAGATATCAGTCCGAATTGGGCAGGTAAAATGATTGTGTAGTATAAGAATTGGTTGGTATGTAATATGAGTGTTAAATACTCAAATTGATTGTAATAGAATGTCGTATCATATATGATATTGAGATATACTAGGAATGTATAAAGATTGCGATTCTGAAATAGAAAGAGATGTTGTAAAATTGTTAAGAAATGATTATTTGGCAATTATAATATTGTTGTAAGTTTTGAACAATAAGGAAAAGGTTGTACTCGTGTTGAACCGGATTCGAGGTTCGAGGGACCCGGATTCTGGGTCGTCACAGTCCCACTATGAACATCGATCTTAGTCTTGAAAGTCTTTAAGAAAGGTCTTCCTAACAAAATAGGAGCATTTTGATCACCGTTTTCCATATCAAGCACATAAAAATCAATAGAAAAAATTAAATTATCTATTTGCACAAGAACATCCTCTACTATACCCTTAGGATATGTGTTAGACCTATCAGCCAACTGAATCACAGTACTAGTTCTATTCAAAGGTTCAAGTTCCAAAGAAGCATATATAGAATATGGCATAACATTAATAGATGCTCCTAAGTCTAACATGGCTTGTTCAAATCTAGTGTCACCTATCTTGTAAGGGATAGTAAACATTCCTGGATCTTGGCATTTTGTAGGGAGTTTTCTTTGAATTACGGCAGATACATTCTTTCCTACTTGTACCTTTTCATATCTTTTAAGTGCTTGTTTTCTCTTATGCGTACACAATTCTTTTAGAAATCTAGCAAAGTGAGTTACTTATTTACTTGCATCTAACAATGGAATTTTTACCTCGCATTGATGAAAAGTCTCATAGAAATCTGAATTTTTCTCGTACGTCCTTTTTTCTGTTAAAGCAAGAGGAAAAGGGGGTACCGGTTTATACTCAGAGAGATGTGGAAATTTATGCTTAGGAGTACCATTTTTGCCTAGAACACTGCCGTCCTCTTTACTGTCTCCTCTGTCCATGTTGTCTGCTTCTGTTTTGCTTTGCTCTTTCGGTGCAGACTCTGTCTTTTCTAGAGTTTGTAGCTCTTTACCGCTTCTCAACGTGATTGCACTAACATTTTCTTTTGGATTCGCCATTGTTTGCGAGGGTACTTTTTTCAGAATTTTGCGCCTCCAATCTATTGATGGCAATTGTCATTTGTCCCATCTGTGTATTTAAATTTTGTATATTTGCCTTCGTTTCCTGTTGAAATTGCAAAGTATTAGTGCTAAGTTGTTTAACTATATCCTCTAAAGACATATGAGATTCAGATGATTAGCCCTGTTGTTTGTTAGGATATGGTTGCTTGTAATGTTGGTAGCTTACAAAGTTTGGATTTGTGGGTTGATTCCCTTGTGGATTTCCATAGTTGAAAGTAGGATGATCTCTCTAACCTGAGTTGTATGTGTTCTAGTAGGGATCATATCGCCTTTGTGGTTGACCAGGAAAACCACCTGCTGCATTTATTTGTTTATAGGACTCCTCTTGAAGAGTGGGGCACATATCTGTTGGATGTCCTACTACCGCACAAATCCCACAAGCTTTCACTTGTTGTGTATTACCTAAAGCCATTTGACAAACAACGGAGGTTAGACTATCAATTCTTTGCTCAAGTGAAGAAATATTTATCTCATTAACATTCTTGGATCAAAAATCAAGACTAGTGCCGAATTGGTGGGAGTTAGCCGCCATGTTTCCAATTAAGTTCCTTGCAGCTTCGAGCGTTTTGTCCACCAAAGCTCCTCCACTAGCAGCATCGATCATGCTCCTATCAGTAGACATGAGTCCTTCATAGAAGTATTGGATGAGGAGTTGCTCGCTGATTTGATGGTGGGGGCAGCTTGCACATAGTTTCTTGAAACGTTCCCAAAACTCGTACAGGGATTCTCCATGATTCTGTCTCACACCACAAATGTCTTTCCTAATATTGGCTGCCCGTGAAGCGGGAAAATATTTTTCCAAGAATAGTCTTTTCATCTCTTCCCATGTGGTGATGCTTCCGGAGGGTAGGTAGTAGAGCCAATCCTTAGCCAAATCCTTCAAGAAAAATGGAAAAACTCTTAGATTGATTTGCTCTTCAGTCACTCCAGAAGGTTTCCGAATTGTGCCCACCATATGAAATTCCTTTAAATGTTTGTGAGGATCTTCACTTGCAAGGCCATGAAAATTGGGCAATAGATGGATTAGACCGAATTTTAATTCAAAGGAAGTGTTAGCATCTAAATTTGGAAAAGTTATGCTTAAAGGTTGATGATTCAAATCAGGGGCTGCAAGCTCTTTCAAAGTTCGATTTATAACCATGATTTCCATCTTTAACCTGCACAACTCAAATAAACTACGAAAACTAGAGAAAAAAAAACTAAGAATAATTACTAAATTAAATAAATATTTACAAAAGCACAAAATTAAATCAAAATCATTCCCCGGCAACGGAGCCAAAATTTGGTGTGATGTCGCAAGCACCCAAAAATAAAATCTTACTTTGGAAAAAATATTAATGTAGTAGTGCAAGTAAGAGTCGATCCCACAGAGAATGATTATTTAATTTTATGTTTTCGCAAACAAAAATTGGGGGGGTTTTGAATTAAAGAAATAATTTAAATAAAACTAACTAAAATAAATATGCAAGTAATTTATTGAAATAAATAAGAAGAAAAAGCTTTGGTTTAAGTTAATATCCACCATCAAGAATTTACAACTGATCATTGATGTAAGAATAACTCAATTCATATTTTAAATATTCAACATGGAATAATTACTCCCATTTGAATAATTTTCTTATCTCTCCTTAATTTTAGTTAAGCAGAAACAAGCGATCTAAATAACCCTTATTACTAAATAATCTCAGACAAGCGCTAAAAATTTAACCTAGTAGTAGCATAAAGAAATAGAGAGATCGTTGAACTAAACAACACAATCCAAGCATCTGTATTTAATTTAGATGAATATTTTTCCTAAAATAAAATAATCTTTTGATTTGCAAAACAATTATTAAACTTAGTTTCTTCATAAATTAAAGTGACCAAACAATTACGGATTTGATATTTAATTTAATAGTAGATTTCAACGAATAATAAACTAGTATGCATCCTAGCAATTAAACGAATTAATCATAAAATTAAACACAGAAAAATATTCAATACTCAAAATATAAATTGAACAATTAAAATAAATTAGATCTCACAGTGTATTAAGCTTGATGGCTTCAATCACTTAAACAAAGAAAAATAAATTAGCTACTCATAATTGTAAAGAGCACCAAAGAATAGAAGAGAGAATTTTTTTTATTAGAAAAGTTATATCTTACATTGTGTGTCAAACCCTCTATTTATAGGCTCCAAAATCCTCCTAACCCTAATAGGATTTACGATTAAAAATAAAAGAAAAATAAAATAATTATTATCCTAACCCTAATTGGAATTAAAATCCAATTTGGAATAAAAAAGTAGCAAAAATTCGCGAATAATTCTGTTTCTGGCCAATTTTTGCGCAACCAAGCACGCCCTTCGCTACAGTGACCGATCAGCGCGCCAGCCCGTGCATTGCGCGGACGCCTCCTCTGCTAAAACGACATATTTGTTAATCTTACTCTACTAAAGACCCTTCGTGTGTGTGTAAATCCAAATGTATCAAACTAGCGAAAAAACTTAGATCCGCTCACATAATTAAATGCCACATAAAAGATATCAAAAATATATACAACAAAACTCTATACTTTTATTTTTCACATTACTCGAAGCTAATATATGCAAATATAACTTAAGGGATCAACAAGTTTTTAATCTTTTAAGCATCGCTAGCATTATTAATTTCTTTTAAGCTCTCTTTTTTTTTCCTTCTTTTAAATGGGTGCATTTTATGCTCCATCCCATTTTCTTTTTTCTTTTTTTTCCTCGGTGAGGCTCCATCTCACCAGCGAGTGCATTTTACGCTCCATCTCGCTTTCTTCACATATTTATGAGTGAATGCGTTTTACGCTCTATCTCAACTCATCACATAATTCTCTTAACTATTTTTTTCATAAGATTAAATAATTTTAATAATCCCAGAAAATTTACTTAAATCATATCTCCTAAATCATATTTTACCACAATTTCGCTTCAAATTTCGATCAAATAAAAATATAGAATTCAAAAATATCTATCATGAGCATTTAACCCAATAAACTTCACTTAAGTTAAAAACTAGCTTAAACAAATGGATATGTGCATAAAAAATTTAAAGGATCTAAAATAAAATAAACACTAACAAATAGTCAAAATTCAAACTATGCAAAAATTTATCCATTTTCAAAAAGTTATTAAATAAAAACCAATTTTTATCATCGACCAAAATTTTAATTCAATTAATTTATTGTCCAAGTGATACTACCTAAAAACTAAGTTACCCCATTTTCGTAGGAAACACGATTGCAATTAGCATGTGCAACAAGCCTTTAAACCCCATGGTTATCCCAAGTGGACGAGTTGTGTCTCGTGATGGTTTGTAGTGAATACACGCACAAAATTCTAAAATTTAAACTAAAATAAAACCTAAAAATTTGAAAAATTCTTTAAAATTTACCCACAAAATATATACGTGCAAATATACACGGTCAACAAGTAATAAAATGATAAAGTAGAGTGTCGAACCCACAGGGAATTAAATAATAATAATTATCAAACACTGATTTAATATCAAATTAATTATATTTAAACAATCTTAATTTAATTATAAACTAAAATAATCAAAATTACTAACTAAATTAAACTACTAAAAATGATTAAATCAAATTAAAATAGTAAAGATCACAATTTTTCCCAATGCTTCATTTAAATCTCTTTATTCTCTTTCTAATTAATTAACTATATAGAATTGTTAACTGAGATCTCTTAACTATTTACTAACCTTTTTCAATAATTAATAAAAAGATCTATTCCAATTTATAATTTTATATTTCTATGCAAAATAATTTGAAATAAACTCATTAAGATCCAACTCTCAATAAAGTTACATGTGGTATATAGATATCTCCATCCTACACACTATTATGCTACTCTTCCTAGAAAGAATCAACAAATTCACATGTTATCATATCCGGATCTAATCCTAGAATTTCTTGTCCAATTCCTTCTAAGATATCACAATTAATTATTGCGCAAATAATTATACATGAACGCACAAAATATGATAAACAACTCATATATATTCATTAATAATTAAAAAGGAAACAAAATAAATTAAACTACACATTGGCTTCAATTGCAATCTCGAATAAAAATTAACTCATAATTAAATAATTAATTACCCACAAATAATTTAACATCTCAAAATTACAAAAATAAAAGATAAAGAAAAGAAATCAAATCTGTGTTGATATCCGTCTGTCACTCGGATCACAGTCTCCAATCTCCAAGCTCCGCCTTTAATTTTTGAAATCATTTGCGTTAAATATTTGCTCCTAAATTACTCTAATAATCAGCTATTCTATCATAATCTATTCTAATCTATATTAAAAAATTATGAATATAATAGCTACATGGTGTATTTATAGGAGTACAATAATAATCCTAAGCTAATGTGGAAAAGAAATCCAATTTGGAATCAAATTAATACACAAATCCGCGAAAAATCTGCTTCTCCAAAATTAATGCGCTGCCCAAACAAGCCCCTATGCGCTTTGACCAGAGTCAAACACGCTTCCGCCACGTCAGCAGACTATCACCGCGCTAGTGACGTCATCGCTTAAGTCAGCATAACCCGCGCATTGCGCGAAGTCCTATACTGCCGCTCCGCCCAGCTCCATACGACGTCGTCTGTCTTGTTCTCCTAATCCTACCGCGCGCATGGCGCGCTGCCACTTTTGGTTTAATTACGATTCTACCATCGGTACCATTATTTACAGTTTTGCCATCCGGTTTTGCTTAATTACGAAAATGCCACTCCCTTTTGCAGAATTTACAAAATTGCCACTAGCTTTTATTTTTCCTACAAAATTAAATATAAATTAATTAAAAATAATATAAAATTACTAAAAATAATAATAATGCATAACATTAAATAAAACACTTAAATTACTAAAAATACTTAAAAAGTCACAAATAATTAAGTCTAAAAATATCAAAAAAATAGATATAAAATCTAATTATCAAATACCCCCAAACTTAACTCATTGCTTGCCCTCAAGCAAAATAAAAATAGAAACAAAAACTCTACTACTCAATAACTCAAAATTACTCAAGCAATGAATCAATATGAATTTCAAATTTAACCTCAAAGATTTTTAAATAATAACTTAAAGAAAATTTCAAAATTATACAAAGCCCAAAATTTCAACATATTTGTTAATCTTACTCTACTAAAGACCCTCCGTGTGTGTGTGGGAATCCAAATGTATCAAACTAGCGAAAAAAACTTAGATCCGCTCACATAATTAAATGCCACATAAAAGATATCAAAAATATATACAACAAAACTCTATACTTTTATTTTTCACATCACTCGAAGCTAATATATGCAAATATAACTTAAGGGATCAAAAATGTTTTAATCTTTTAAGCACCACTAGGATTATTAATTTCTTTTAAGCTCTCTCTTTTTTTTTTCCTTCTTTTAAATGGGTGCATTTTATGCTACATCCCATTTTTTTTTCTTTTCTTTTTTTTTTTCCTCGGTGAGTGCATTGTATGCTCCATCTCACCAGCGAGTGCGTTTTACGCTCTATCTTGCTTTATTCACATATTTATGAGTGAGTGCGTTTTACGCTCTATCTCAACTCATCACATAATTCTCTTAACTATTTTTTTCATAAGATTAAATAATTATAATAATCCCAGAAAATTTACTTAAATCATATCTCCGAAATCATATTTTACCACAATTTCGCTTCAAATTACGATCAAATAAAAATATAGAATTCAAAAATATCTATCATGAGCATTTAACCTAATAAAATTCACTTAAGTTAAAAACTAGCTTAAACAAATGGATATGTGCATAAAAAATTTAAAGGATCTCAAATAAAATAAATACTAACAAATAGTCAAAATTCAAACTATGCAAAAATTTATCCATTTTCAAAAAGTTATTAAATAAAAACCAATTTTTATCATCGACCAAAATTTTAATTCAACAAATTCATTACCCAAGTGACACTACATAAAAACTAAGTTACCCCATTTTCATAGGAAACATGATTGCATTTAACATGTGCAACAAGCCTTTAAACCCATGGTTACCCCAAGTGGATGAGTTGTGTCTCGTGAGGGTTTGCAGTGAATACACCCACAAAATTCTAAAATTTAAACTAAAATAAAACCTAAAAATTTGAAAAATTCTTTCAAATTTACCCACACCCCCGAACTTAAAACAGACATTGTCCTCAATATATAAAATAAAGAAAATTAAGAACAAGGGACTTCCCTGAATATGTAGCATTTTTCCTCATCATCTACTAAGTCTGAGCTGCATTGAATAAACTTGACACAAAACAAAAAGCAATAATAAAATAAAATAAAATATTAAAATAAACAAAAATTTACTACTAAAATAAAAAGTACTAAAAATAAAATTAAAATTAAAAATTAAAAACTAAAACTTGGGTTGCCTCTCAATAAGCGCTTGTTTTTAAGTCTCAGCCTGACTACTTCCTTTTCTTCAGCCCGGATCGAATTTATGCTTGATGAATCGCCTTGAAAGCCATGCTTTGGCCATTCGCTTAACTTTCCCTTGAGACTTGAGACTTCCAAACTTGTGTTTATCTTTCATCCTCTAATAAAATTGACCTTTCAATCCCACAACATCAACACGGAAACATTCTTTTTAACCACTCGAAAATTCCATTGTATTAAACACTTTGAAGGTCACCTCTTCATCTTGAATTCTCATAGTTAGCTCGCCTTTTTTCACATCAATCAACGCTCCCCCCGTAGCTAAAAATGGACGCCCAAGAATAATCGGTATATTTTTATCCTCCTCAAAATCTAGTACAATGAAATCCGCGGGGAAGATAAACTTATCCACTTTTACAAGAACATCTTCAATAATCCCTTTTGGATAAGTAAATGATCGATCTGCCAATTGTAAGGTGACATGGGTGGGCTTCACTTCCTTCAAACCAAGCTTTTTTATAAACTGATAGAGGCATTAAATTTATGCTCGCTCCCAAATCACACAAGCATTAATTAAAGAACTGACTCCCAATGGTGCACGAAATGGTGAAACTACCCGGATCTTTTAGCTTCGGTGGTAGCTTCTTTTGCAATACAGCGCTG
The DNA here is from genome assembly GCA_947179155.2 of Hedera helix. Classification (NCBI taxonomy): domain Eukaryota; kingdom Viridiplantae; phylum Streptophyta; class Magnoliopsida; order Apiales; family Araliaceae; genus Hedera; species Hedera helix. The sequence goes on from OX359266.1 coordinate 23,445,206, forward strand.
CACTCCTCCGTTAGAGCCACTGTTTCATAGTCATCTAACTTCCTTTTCTTAGACAAAATCTCCTTCATGAACTTTAAGTAGCTAGGCATCTGCTCTAATGCGTCTGCGAATGGGATGTTAATATGTAATTTCTTGAATACCTCCAAAAAATTTAAAAATTGCTTGTCAAGCTTGTTCTTTTGAAGTCTTTGCGGGAAAGGTACTGGTGGCACAATCTGATTCTGCTTCGAATTCATAACTTGTTTTTCCTCTTTATGTCCATGAAGCTCATTTTGATTATTCTTCTTTTCAGATTCACTATCATCATCCACATTTGGATTTGCCCTTTTCAAATTTTCTCTATCATCATCATGTAATTCCTTACCACTCCTAAGTGTGACTACATTGCATTGCTCATTGCCCTCCCTTCTTGGATTTATCAATGTATCACTTGGCAAAGCACCTTGAGGTCGACTATGCATGGCACTAGCAAGCTGTCCCACTTGGTTCTCGATGCTCCTCACTGATGATTCTAGACTGTTCATTCTAACCTCATTACGCGCTATGTATTTCATAACAGTTTCCTCGAAATTTGATGTCTTTTCTGGCTGTGGTGGAGGTTGATTCTGAAAACCCAACTGATATGATGGTATTGGAGCAAAAGATTGCGCTTGATTGTTGGTGCTCCATGAATAATTTGGCTGATTTCTCACCCCTTGATGATAATAGTTGGCATTATTCCCTTGTTGTTGCTGATTGTAGTTTGCCACATACTGGACCGATTCTGCATTGATTGGGCATTGATTAACTGAATGGTACCCAACACATAGATCACAAGTTATTGTCACAGGTGGATTAGTTTGCCCAGTCTTTGCAATAGTTTCTACCATCTTCATTAGTGTTGCCATTTGTGCAGTTAATGCAGTGATTGCATCTGTCTCATGTATCCCAGCCGCCATTGGTTGATTCACTCTTGCAGAAGGCCATTGGTAATCATTTGCTGCCATAGTTTCCAACAAGTCATAAGCCTCATCCAAATTCTTCGCCATTAAAGCACCACCTGCAGCTGCATCAATAATAGTCCTCGTTGTACTGAATAACCCATTATAGAATGTTTGAACTTGAAGCCACTTGGGTATTCCATGATGTGGACATCTTCGCAATAAATCCTTAAAGCGCTCCCATGCCTCGTATAACGACTCTGAATCATGTTGCATGAATGAAGTGATGGCGTTCCTTATTTTTGCAGTCTTCGCTGGCGGAAAGAATTTTGCTTAGAACTTTTGAGCCAAGTCGTTCCAAGTAGTGATAGATCCCGGTGGAAGTGAATGCAACCAACTCTTCGTCTTGGCCCTAAGTGTGAAAGGGAACAAACGAAGTCTTACAGCGTCATCCGAAACTCCATCATACTTGAAAGTATCACATATCTCCAAAAAGCTCATGAGATGATCATTCGGATCGTCATTGGGCAAACCCACAAACTACATTGAATTTTGGATCATCTGTATCATGCTCGGCTTGATCTCAAAACTTGTAACTTGAATTACAGGCCTATGGATGCTAGATTGGATTTCAGTGACTTGTGGCATCGCATAGTCTCGCAACAATTTTCGATCCTCGTCCTTCATTTAACCTGCAAAGGAAGTAACAATTAAAATTATAATAGTAAAATAAAATAAAAACGTTTAAAGTAAAACTAATTTGATTAAAATTAATATTGATAACTAATTATTAAATTAATTCCCCGGCAACGGCGCCAAAAACTTATTGGGTATTTTCTATATGAATATATGCGTGCAAGTATACACGGTCAACAAGTAATAAAGTGATAAAGTAGAGTGTCGAACCCACAGGAAATTACATAATAATAATTATCAAACACTAATTTAATATCAAATTAATTCTATTTAAACAATCTTAATTTAATTATAAACTAAAATAATCAAAATTACTAACTAAATTAAACTACTAAAAATGATTAAATCAAATTAAAATAGTAAAGATCACAATTTCCCCCAATGCTTCATTTAAATCTCTTTATTCTCTTTTTAATTAATTAACTATATAGAATTGTAAACTGAGATCTCTTAACTATTTACTAACCTTTTTCAATAATTAATAAAAAGATCTATTCCAATTTATAATGCTATATTTCTATGCAAAATAATTTGAAATAAACTCATTAAGATCCAACTCTCAATAAAGTTACATGTGACATATAGGTATCTCCATCCTACACACTATTATGCTACTCTTCCTAGAAAGAATCAACAAATTCACATGTTATCATATCCGGATCTAATCCTAGAATTCCTTGTCCAATTCCTTCTAAGATATCACAATTAATTATTGCGCAAATAATTATACATGAACGCACAAAATATGATAAACAACTCATATATAATCATTAATAATTAAAAAGAAAACAAATTAAATTAAACTACACATTGGGTTCAATTGCAATCTCAAATAAAAATTAACTCATAATTAAATAATTAATTACCACAAATAATTTAACATCTCAAAATTACAAAAATAAAAGATAAAGAAAAGAAATCAAATCTGTGTTGATATCCGTCTGTCACTCGGATCACAGTCTCCAATCTCCAAGCTCCGCCTTTAATTTTTGAAATCATTTGCGTTAAATATTTGCTCCTAAATTACTCTAATAATCAGCTATTCTATCATAATCTATTCTAATCTATATTAAAAAATTATGAATATAATAGCTACATGGTGTATTTATAGGAGTACAATAATAATCCTAAGCTAATGTGGAAAAGAAATCCAATTTGGAATCAAATTAATACACAAATCCGCGAAAAATCTGCTTCTCCAAAATTAATGCGCTGCCCAAACAAGCCCCTATGCGCTTTGACCAGAGTCAAACACGCTTCCGCCACGTCAGCAGACTATCACCGCGCTAGTGACGTCATCGCTTAAGTCAGCATAACCCGCGCATTGCGCGAAGTCCTATACTGCCGCTCCGCCCAGCTCCATACGACGTCGTCTGTCTTGTTCTCCTAATCCTACTGCGCGCATGGCGCGCTGCCACTTTTGGTTTAATTACGATTCTGCCACCGGTACCATTATTTACAGTTTTGCCATCCGATTTTGCTAAATTACGAAAATGCCACTCCCTTTTGCAGAATTTACAAAATTGCCACTAGCTTTTATTTTTCCTACAAAATTAAATATAAATTAATTAAAAATAAATAAAAATAATATAAAAAATCTAAAAATAATAATAATGCATAACATTAAATAAAACACTTAAATTACTAAAAATACTTAAAAACTCACAAATAATTAAGTCTAAAAATATTAAATAAATAGATATAAAATCTAATTATCAATTACTCTCATTATTAAATAATTAAGTTCCTAAATAGTCTAAAAATTATAATTAATTAATTTAGTTCCTAAATGAATTGGAAATTAAATTAAAACCTTAATCCTAAATAGTTTAGGAGGGTTGACTATATCTATAAATAAGAGGAGTTTTATCATAGATTAAGGTTACACACTCTTTTACAAGAAGAGAGAATGTACTTCATAATTCTCTATATCTAAGGAGTAAGAGAGAGAGAGAGAGAGAGAGAGAGAGAGAATTAGGGCTAGCCACCCATGGTTTGGAGAAAGCAAAATCCACTTCTTTAATTCATAGATCTCTTGGTGGAGTGATCTAGAGACTTCACACTTGGGGAGTTAACATTGATCCATGGAATCTAATCAGTGAATTTAAAGAAGAACGCAAATGATTAAATGGAGTTAAACTTGTACCTGTGGAAGCTAGGTTTTATAAAGGTATAAATCTTTTATCCTTCCTCAATTAATAATAGTTGCATAAGAAATATCATGATTATTGGTTTGTAGAAAAAAATTTAAAATCTGATTTTTCTTGCTTCTATTGCGCTTATATAATTTGATTATATGTATGTTATATTTTTTGCAAACCAACAGTAATTATAAGAGAATCCCAACTTTTGTTTCAATATAGGTATATTAAATGTTTTTAAATCCCAACTCTAGGAGTATGTTGTTATGATTAAGTCATGACTTTTGTGGTCTTTATGGGATATGATCGTTTATTAAAGTATGTTTTGGAATGTAATGTGCTAAAACACTACTATTTTGTGTATGAATATAAATAGGTTATGTTTATATGCTTTGAAGTGATTAATGTGAGCATTAAATATTAAATGTTATAAGAATGAATGTAGTAAATAAAAGGTAAGATAATAACGTAAGTTTTATTTTTAAAAACAGATAATGTTGCCGCGTAGACAACCTCGAAATTGAAGAGCACAAGAATCGGTTAATAATGAAGGAGGTCAAGTAGACACGATGCAAACGTTTATTAATATGTTAGCAGAAGCAATGCAATGAACTTCAACAGTAGGAAGTCCATCGGAGAATCGATTGGCGAACTTTAAAGACTTTAAAATAGTAAGACTACCAGAGTTCCGAGGAATGACAAATCCGATCGACGCTTAGACATGGATGGAAGAGATGGAGAAAGTGTTTGAAGTTACGCGTATTGCAGAGGAACAGAAGACAGTATTTGCAACATTCGTGATGAAGGGAGAAGCTAATTATTGGTAAAAAGCTAACAAAAATCGAGTAGGAGAAGGAATTGTTACGTGGACTCATTTCAATGAATTATTCTTTGAAAACTATTTTCTAGATAGTAAGCAAACAAGAATGGAAGTAAAATTTTTGGAACTCAAACATGAAAACATGACGGTAGCAGAATATGCCGCCAAGTTCAATGAACTAGCGAGATTTTCTCCACATCAAGTGGACACGGAAGCACGAAAGGCATTGAGGTTTGAACAAGAATTAATTCCATGAATCTACAGTAAAAAATTTGGTTCTTCAGATTAACACGTTTTTAATAATATTAGAGAAGGCAATCATAGCGAAAGACGAGAGTGAAACTTTATCAAAATATAATCAAAAGATGAAAGGTAAGAAAAGTGAATAAGGAAATAGAAAACATAGTAGAGGAGATACTAATATATAGAAACAAAAGTGGAACCATAGCAATAGTGAGAATGGTCAAAGAAAGGTTAAGTGAAAGATAAAAAGTTATGAAAGTTATGGAAAGAACCACTTAGAAGTGTGTCTTAAAGGGACAAATAGTTGTTATAGGTATGGGGAGTAGGGACACGTTGCTTCGGACTGTACTAATCTAAGGAAGAGTAGAAAATATTTTATTTGTGGATGAATGTGTCATCCATTTAAGGACTGCCCGAAGAAGGAAAGCAATGCGAGAAGTGGAATCAAGAGACGTAATATCAATGAAGCCAAGATACATTGTGAGGATCCGAATTTTCAGAATTTCTTAATAATATTAAATAAGAATTTAATTGATAAAATTATCAAGATTGTTAAATTAATTATTATTTTATGTGATTTAATGTATGAGATAAGATTTAATTAGTAAATTAAATCTGTACAGAGATTATGATGAATGGTATGTTGAATTAAGTAATTGAAAAGTAAATAAATTATTTTAAAAATAATTTATTAAGAATAAGAGAAATTTAAGATAAATGTACATTAATTTGTACAATTAAATTGTTATGAAAATGTGAAAATTTAGATTTAAAGGAAATTATATGGTAATGTGGGAAGTAAGATTTAAATATGTATATTTATATATGTGAATGTTTAATTGATAATTATAAATGTTATTAATTATGAAAATTAAGGGATTAATAATTAAATTAATTCGAAAAATTTATGAAAAGTTAATGAGGAAGATGTAGAAATTGTAATTATTGATTTAAAATTAATTACGAATTATGGAGGAAATTTAGAAATTAATTGAGAAGGAAAAGTAATTATATAATTTATATAAGGAAATTAAAATAAGGTATGAAGAAAATAATAATTATATAAATTATATAAGAATAATTATGTAATTTATATAAGGTATTTATATGGAATAAAGTTAGAGGAAATTAAGAAATTATTTAAAAGGAGAATGTAATTATATAAATTATATAATATTAAATTATATAATTTATATATATAAAGAAGTTAATGTGAATATTAAAGAAATTGAATAATAAATAAGAAAAAATGAATGTTTTAAGTTAATAAAAATTATGGTTATGAATAATGGAATTATTATGACGTTTATGAAGAATAATATTTCAGAAATGTGAACATGTTAATATAACATGTTGTGCAAGAAACGAAGTGAAAAACTATGAAAAATAATTTTTATATGTCCTATGAATTATTTTATGATTTTTGGAGGTATAAATTACCTCATTTAATTACATTCATGGCATTATGCGTGTACAAAATTTGTCAAGAAAAGTACCCAAAAGAGGTGTTAATATTATTGATAAATCAAATTATGATTTTTAGTGAATTAAAATAAATATTTTATATACAATTTATAAAATATTTATTACACGAAATAATGACATAATATATTAAAATAATGAATTTTTGCATGTTTTTATCTTATGTGGCTTATCCGAAAATGGGCTAAGGCGGTGGAATTGGAATTGAGAATTAAAACTATCTAATATACTTAAGGTATATATATATATATGTGTGGAGAGGAAAAGAAGAAAAGAATAAACAAAAGAAAACAAAACATATTTCCTTGCATGCTTTTTCTTCTCCACTCGACGCCACCACCAAGCCACCGCCGGAAAACTCCATAGCCACCAAGAGAGAAGGAAAGTAGTTGGTGCTTTTAAGAAAGGAATACAAGCTTCAAGGAGGTAAATAGTTAATTTTATTGGTTTATTTTGTATTTTGAGGATAAAATAATTTTGTGGAAAAATAGAAAATAATTAGTATAATTATTCCAAATAATTTTTGGGATCTATATCTATGAATTTCATGTTTTATGGAGTAATTATGTTGGAAAATTATGTGCAAAATGGATTAAAAAATGGAAAGGTTGATGCATTATTGCTCGCTGGAAGAAGAAGAAAAAGAAAAAAGAAAAAAAAAAAAAAAAAAAAGGAGGGCCGCGCATTGCACGCGGCCAATTTTTCGCGGAGAAGGGAATAAAACGACGTCGTTTCTGCGCTGAAGAGGGGGGGTCGCGCCATGCGCGTAGAAAATTCCGGAAACGGGTGCCAAACGACGTCGTTTGGTTGGGGTGAGGTCAGCCGCGCGCAATACGCGGTCGTCATCACATGATGAAATTACTATTATGCCCCTGCCCTTTTCCGGTAATGCCGAACATGTCCCTTGACGCGCGAAAATTACGGATATGCCCCCTACCTTTTCGGGAAAATCCAATTTTGTCCCTGAAAGTGCCAAAATTACGGGAATGCCCCTGGGCTTTCCAGAAAATTCCGGTTATGTCCCTAGGGCGCAGAAATTACCAAAATGCCCCCAGAATCAGTTTTTAATTAAATAAATGTTTAAAAATTGTTTAAAAATCATAGAAAAATACTAAAAATATAGAAATGATATTTGGGCATTAAATTTAATATTTTTGTAAAAATATTAAATTTTGGAGATTAATATTTAAATATTAATCTATTAAGTTTAAAAGCTAGAAAATGATTAAATGAAAATCCGGACAACCAGATATGTTAAATTTTATCCGATGAGCCGGGTTGTCCGTATTAGAGGTATTGGATATTAAGTAAACGAATATTTTAAGGAACGAGGTTAATATAATTGGCCATATAAATTAATAATTGGCCTAGAGATGATATTAATTAATTAAATTAATATCATAAGGAGTTAAATAATTATTATTTGATTATTTTATGATCATAGGTTGATCGAGTTAAGGGTTTGAGCTAACAATTTAAATAACCGGACGCCAGGCAAGTTCTTCAGTCCCTTTTATGTTAAATGTTGGAACGTTATGATATGTAATTCTTGTTTTAACTGCATACAAATTATGTGTTACATGATATGTGATTAATATGACCACAATGTGTATTTTGTGCAACGATATGGATATATATGAGATATATTGCTATAGTAGAAGCACAAGCACATGATGTATGACACACACCAAGCATGATAAGGTATGTGTTACGTGAATCAAAACTGTTGAACTTGCTGAGCCATTGTGCTCATTACTTGCTTAATAAACATTTTTGCAGGTAAAGATATAAATTTCAAGAAATATCGTATTATGATGGATTTTCTTAAAAGGTTGTGAACGTTATTATTAAATGTTTATAATATGATCCAATGTGGATATATTTGTTAAGGATATAGTGATGTTTTGTATGTACCTATATGTTGGATCCGGATATGATGAATAGTGTTAAATTATGAACTGTGATAGTTCAATATAATGGTTACGATAGAAACTAATATGTCTGATTATGAATTATGAAACTAGAATTCTGTATTGATATAAATAACATTAAATTATGAATGTCAAGCATTATGATATAAGAAAGAAAAGAAAAGTTAAGGTTGCGATCCAGGGACTAGGATCGAGAAGTAAGGATTTTTAAATATCCAAATATTTTTAATACGATGATTGAATTGAGAAAAAGAAAAAGAAAAATTTATACCGAGAATTCGGTAATTGACAATTTTGAAATCAATTAATGGATCGATTTAGGTGATGAATGATATATTAACGGACCGAAATTCGGACGATACGAAGATAATGTATCTTAAATACGAAAATTAAAGGAATAAACTGAGTCGAATTTCGGGGTCGTTACAGTTGGTATCAGAGCTAGAGGTTGTAAACCTTAGGAAAATGATACCTTAGGCTATAACCTAAGTAAGGAAGAGTAAAGATAGTTGTGTGTTCTGAAAACCCAAGCGTATAGTAAGCTCGTGACTCATGATTGTATGGTGGAGCCCCTTTAGCGAATGAGCGACTATGGCCTGACTAGGACAAGCTCCTCAACCATATGATTATGGTAAGTTTCTGAGTCCAAATACGTGATCAGTTTGATGAACATGGGGGAATTAGAATAAAGAGATATAAGTTGAGAAAGATGTAAGTTAAGAAATACAGATCTCAGATATTGGCTAAGGTTAAGGAAATCAGAAAGATAGAAGATTATAAGGAAGAGATAAAGATGTTAAGAAAGATTTGAATGAAACGAATTAAGAAAATTTATAAGTTCAATTAAGAACATATCTGAAAGAATATTTGAAATGATTCAAAGATGAATCTCAAAGGAAATCAAAGGACACCTGATTCAAGCAATAAAATGACGAGGTAATCTAAAAAGCATAGAAAGAGATCATAATAATATGATCAGGAACGGTAAGAGGATCGTACTACGATACGATCACGAGATAAGGGAAACAAGTAAGGAATGGATTGTAAAGTAAGGTTATGATGGGATCAAGTAAGAATGTGAAATAACAGAGAGACCTGTTAATGGTCGAAAAGACATATTTTAATGTTATAAAGAGATATGGTACTATGAAGTAGTACAAGAAGAATACACAGAATGATGAGACATGAATGACAGAAATGTTATGATAAGGGGGCAGAAAGTTTAGGTACGAAATTTCAATTGAGGACTCATGTGGTGACTGAGTTGCACAATCCTTTGTATGGGCGGAGGATCTGTGTTTACTTAGTTACTATGTGATAATCATTGAAATGTTAGAGTCGCGCTAGTGGTTCTGATAAATAGATAATATTAAGTTTAGGCACGAGTTCTTAAAACTCATGCATATGGTAAGTCCATGACTCATAATTGTATGTATGTTTGAGCCCCTCAGCATATGGATAGTCTTTGATTTGTTCTCAGACTACATATTGCTAGGACAAGCTTCTAAACTCATATTCTTGTGGTAAGTTCCTGGACTCAAAATGTGTGGCAAGTTTGATGAACTATACGGGGGTATAGAAAAGTTGGAGTAGATCGAAATTTTAATATGATAATAGTCCTAGCAATAAAGTTAATAATTAAGTGAAGAAGTAAAAGGTGAATATTAGGGAATTTAGGATATTCTCATTCTTCTAGCTTTGCTAGATTTCGAAAATTTTGACCTCAAGTTGATTTGGCACGTGTGTGCTTTGAAAAATATAAATGAAAATTTTAAGCGATTTAAAAAGTGTCTATGCTACTTGTCTCGGCTAGACAAAAATGTTTTTACATCAAAATGTATTTCAAAAGAATCATCCACGCACCTTTTATCCCGGTGCAGTCGTGATGAATGACGGAATGCTCAACGTGTTGTTGAGACGGTGCGATACTATTTCGTCATAAGATGATTCAACACCATAAAGTATGGTTTATGGTGTAGGAATTATTAACGATGAAATTCTCAACGGACTGTTAAGATGATGCGGTAACATGAAGTCATAAGTGATTTTGATTTATAAAGGTATGTCAGAACTATAAGTCAATGCCATTTGACTCGGCTTGATATTTCGAAAAGTTTTGACATGATAAATGTTTTAAAAATTTCTGCGGATTATAAAATGTTAAAAGAAAGTCTATGCTAATTGACCTAGCTAGACAAGCATTGAAGAAATATAAGTCTAAGCTATTGATTCAGCTAGACAAATTTTGAAATTTATTGAATTCTTATTCTTTGAAAATTATGCCCAATCAAATTACTTTTGAATGAATTCTATGGCTGAGATGAACAAAAAGATTAAGACTATTGCAGGTTGATCGAATGGTCACCTGGCATAGCAAGACACAGGCATTGCAGATTGATCATCTGGCGTGTCAATGTATGGTGAAACATCCATCACTTTAATGACAGATTGATCCACTGTCAGGGTTTGCAGTATGAAGTACTCGGGGAGCGAAGTACTGTAAACCGGGATAAATGTTCATTCAGCATATCATGAAAGTTTTTCCAAAATAAAATTTTGAATTCTTCTACTCTTATGAAGATTGGATGGTAGGATGGGGTAGTCAGCGATAATGAAAGTAATAATTGTGAAGTAAAGAAATTATGAAATATGAAGGATTAGAAAATTGCAATGGGCAATGATCACGAGAAAGGAAGGAAAGAAAGATATGTGGAAATAATGCAAAATAATTGTGTATGTTGTAAATGAGTGAGATATTAGTACATAGAAATTTCGAGGACGAAATTTTTGAAGAAGGGGTGAATGTGACACCCAGAATTTTTGAAACAATTTACAAATAAGAATTATGATGAACTAAGTAAAGGTTAGCATTTAAAACCTAGTGTTGAATAATAGAAAGTATTAAGAAATGAATTATGAAATATGATGAAGATTTATATGAATTAAGGAAAGAATGATGAATGTGTAAAGTATCAATAAGGTGGAATAGAGAATATGAAGAAAGCGGATTGAGTAAGGGTAAGTATGATTAAAGAAATAAAAAATTTCGGAGAATGAGAAATAATCTTGATAAGTATATCGAGAAATGAATTAAAGTATTATTAATAAAATTTTAGAGAATTGTGAAATGTAATATTACAAAGGAATTATGAATTGAAATAAGAATGGAATATTCTGACAGTTATGACCATTATGGTATTATTCCTGTAAGTTACGGATATTAAAGAGGTAAAATATGATTATTATGGATATAGTTGTGATTTATCAAGATAAAGGTATAGCAAGGTGCTATAAATAAAATACGTATGATTATTACGGCAAATATGATTCCGAGGACGGAATCCTGTTAAGGGGGGAAGAGTGTGAGGATCCGAATTTTCAGAATTTCTTAATAATATTAAATAAGAATTTAATTGATAAAATTATCAAGATTGTTAAATTAATTATTATTTTATGTGATTTAATGTATGAGATAAGATTTAATTAGTAAATTAAATATGTACAGAGATTATGATGAATGGTATGTTGAATTAAGTAATTGAAAAGTAAATAAATTGTTTTAAAAATAATTTATTAAGAATAAGAGAAATTTAAGATAAATGTACATTAATTTGTACAATTAAATGTTATGAAAATGTGGAAATTTAGATTTAAAGGAAATTATATGGTAATGTGGGAAGTAAGATTTAAATATGTATATTTATATATGTGAATGCTTAATTGATAATTATAAATGTTATTAATTATGAAAATTAAGGGATTAATAATTAAATTAATCCGAAAAATTTATGAAAAATTAATGAGGAAGATGTAGAAATTGTAATTATTGATTTAAAATTAATTACGAATTATGGAGGAAATTTAGAAATTAATTGAGAAGGAAAAGTAATTATATAATTTATATAAGGAAATTAAAATAAGGTATGAAGAAAATAATAATTATATAAATTATATAAGAATAATTATGTAATTTATATAAGGTATTTATATGGAATAAAGTTAGAGGAAATTAAGAAATTATTTAAAAGGAGAATGTAATTATATAAATTATATAATATTAAATTATATAATTTATATATATAAAGAAGTTAATGTGAATATTAAAGAAATTGAATAATAAATAAGAAAAAATGAATGTTTTAAGTTAATAAAAATTATGGTTATGAATAATGGAATTATTATGACGTTTATGAAGAATAATATTTCAGAAATGTGAACATGTTAATATAACATGTTGTGCAAGAAAAGAAGTGAAAAACTATGAAAAATAATTTTTATATGTCCTATGAATTATTTTATGATTTTTGGAGGTATAAATTACCTCATTTAATTACATTCATGACATTATGCGTGTACAAAATTTGTCAAGAAAAGTACCCAAAAGAGGTGTTAATATTATTGATAAATCAAATTATGATTTTTAGTGAATTAAAATAAATATTTTATATACAATTTATAAAATATTTATTACACGAAATAATGACATAATATATTAAAATAATGAATTTTTGCATGTTTTTATCTTATGTGGCTTATCCGAAAATGGGCTAAGGCGGTGGACTTGGAATTGAGAATTAAAACTATCTAATATACTTAAGGTATATATATATGTGTGGAGAGGAAAAGAAGAAAAGAATAAACAAAAGAAAACAAAACATATTTCCTTGCATGCTTTTTCTTCTCCACTCGACGCCACCACCAAGCCACCGCCGGAAAACTCCATAGCCACCAAGAGAGAAGGAAAGTAGTTGGTGCTTTCAAGAAAGGAATACAAGCTTCAAGGAGGTAAATAGTTAATTTTATTGGTTTATTTTGTATTTTGAGGATAAAATAATTTTGTGAAAAAATAGAAAATAATTAGTATAATTATTCCAAATAATTTTTGGGATCTATATCTATGAATTTCATGTTTTATGGAGTAATTATGTTGGAAAATTATGTGCAAAATGGATTAAAAAATGGAAAGGTTGATGCATTGTTGCTCGCTGGAAGAAGAAGAAAAAGAAGGAAAAAAAAAAAAAAAGGAGGGCCGCGCATTGCACGCGGCCAATTTTTCGCGGAGAAGGGAATAAAACGACGTCGTTTCTGCGCTGAAGAGGGGGGGGGGGGGCCGCGCCATGCGCGTAGAAAATTCCGGAAACGGGTGCCAAACGACGTCGTTTGGTTGGGGTGAGGTCAGCCGCGCGCAATACGCGGTCGTCATGATTAACGAAGCCAGGGTGGCCAATTCATCGGCAAAGTTATTCCGCCCCCTGGGAATGTGTCGGAAAGCTATGTCTTCAAATTCTTGCATCAACCGGATTACACACCGATGGTATGGAAGTAACCGAAGCTCCTTGGTGCCATACACCCCTGTCGCCTGTCTGATTACCAATTCTGAATCTCCGAACACGGCTAATCTTTTCACTCCCATATTGCGGGCGAATCTCAGTCCCAATATACATCCTTCGTATTCAGCCGTATTGTTTGAGTTACTGAACTTTAATTTGGTGAGAACAGGGTATTGCTCGCCCGTGACGGAGACCAGGACCGCTCCAGCTCCAGCCCCTTCAGCATTCATGGCACCGTCGAAATACATTTTCCAAAACTGCCCTTCGTCATCACACCTCGCCTGTTGGACCCACAGTATGTCCTCACCCGGTAGGAAAGTCTCTAAAGGCTCCATCCCCCCTGTCGGCATCTCTGATAATTGATCTGCAATTCCCTGCCCCTTCATGGCTTTCTGGGTAACATAAAGGATGTCGAATTGCTGGAGGATTAACTGCCACCTTGACAATCGACAATTCAGCATTGGTCTTTCAAATATATACTTCAAGGGGTCGACTCGTGAGATTAAATAGGTAGTGTGTCCATGAAGGTAATGCTGTAACCTCATAGCAGCCCAGGCCAAGGCGCAACATGTTCTCTCGATCGGCGTGTAATTCTGTTCACAGCTGCTGAATCTCTTGCTGAGGTAATAAATGGCATGCTCCTTACCGGTTTCACTCTTCTGCCCCAGCATACAACCCATTGCCACATCATTTACGGATATATACAGGAAAAGGGGAATCCCGTCCTTTGGAGGTACCAGCACTAGCGCTTCTGTTAATTGCTTCTTAATAGTCTGAAAGGCCTTTTGGCATTGACTGTTCCACTTCCGGAAGGCATCTTTCCTTAACAGTTTGAAAATTGGTTTGCAGGTGGTGGTCAGATGGGATATGAACCGACTGATGAAGTTTATCCTCCCCAAAAATCCCCTTATCTCTTTCTCTGTACGGGGTGCTGGCATATCCACAATGGCCCTGATCTTAGCCGGATCCAGTTCGATGCCTCGATTGCTCACCAAGAATCCAAGGAGCTTACCTGACTGAACCCCGAAGGCACACTTGGCTGGATTGAGCTTCAAATTATACTTCCTAAGCTGCTCAAATAGCTTCTTAAGGTGAGTCACATGGTCAGATTCCGCCCACGATTTCACAATAATGTCATCCACATAAACCTCTATCTCCTTGTGCATCATGTCGTGGAATAGGGCCATCATGGCTCTCTGATAAGTGGCTCCCGCATTTGTGAGGTCAAAAGCAAGTCGCCTATAACAAAACGTGCCCCAGGGGGTGATGAAGGCAGTTTTTTCTCGGTCCTCTTCCGCCACCATTATCTGGTGATATCCCGCAAAACAATCGACGAATGAATACATTTCATACTGAGCCGTATTATCCACCAAGATGTGTATGAAAGGCACTGGAAAGTTATCCTTGAGACTGGCCTTGTTCAGATCCCTATAGTCGACGCATACTCTCACCTTTCCTCCGGGCTTCGCCACTAGAACTATATTGGAAAGCCATTCTGGGTAACTGGACACCATGATGATCCCAGCCTTGAATTGCTTGACTATCTCTTCCTTCACCTTTAAGCTCCACTCTGGTTTCAATTTTCTCAACTTTTGCTTAACTGGCCTAAAACCCTCCTTGATAGGCAATCGATGTACCACAATGCCCGTGGACAAACCGACCATGTCTTCGTGTGACCAAGCAAACACATCCTCGTATTGGCTCAAAAGTTCGGCTACTTCTGTTTTCTGGTCGGGAGTCAGGTCTGCCCCAATCTTCAGCTCTTTGGGATTCTCAGGAGTTCCTATGTTGATGGTGATGGTTTGGTCTAGGTTGGGTTTGGGTTTATCCTCGACCCACTCTTTGATCTCGTCAGGAGCGTCGTCATCACCTGCTTTGCCCTGCTCAATTCCCATCAAATCGAAATCCAGTTCTATATCAAAATCATAATCGTCTTTCAAATTTGGAAAATCGTTTGTTAGGCTAGAATGACTCAAATCGGTACACCTGACATGAAACAAAAATATTTGTCATATATATAAACATTAAGTACATGACTTCCTTTTTAATAATCATGACAAAAATATGAAATAGACGTGCAGATACATAAAACAAAAACACCGTCTTAAAAACCCCTTGATCCCCCTACTGGACCAGATTCCCGGACACTCCTGCATTTACCCTTTTCTGGATACTACTGGCTGCACGGTCCAATTCTTGGGGATCACTTCGGTTTTATAGCTAGTGATGGAGGGGATCTCTGTGACGACCCCAAATCCGGGTTCTTTAACCTCGGATTTGGTTCTCACTGTACAATACTTAACCATAATGAAATACATAAATTGTATTCAAACTTCGTGGAATAATACAAAAGGTTCCTTAATCAAAAGGCTACACTTCCCAAGGTCTATTACCTTAATCTTAAACATTACATATCTTAAGGGAAATACAAAAGATTTACAACAGTAATTACATAACAGTAAACTAAACTAGCATGCAACTACTAAAATTAAACATTCGTTTTCCCCTTGCCTTTATCCGATTTAGAGCTTTCGGGATTGGCTGAAATAAAGTCATGATATAGCAAGAATGAGCAACTAAATGGCTCAGCAAGTTTATAAACAACAATCATACGATATATCATGATGAAGGGAAATAACTTCAAGGTTTCAACAATAACAATTGTGAAAGATAACAAGAATCAATGTTCAATAAAAGAAGGAATTGACTCTTTACTGCTGAGTGGTCTTTAATGACCATGAACTGCTACTAAGGTAGAACAGACATACAATGTCTGACTCCTTATTAAAATAACGGGACACTTGAGGGGATCAGTCCTCTCATGTCCTATGTATATGCATCACATTTAGTTTTCTTGCGCGCTGTCGGGTCTCCGACAAATAAAAATCCCCTTTAACTAGGGTTGTTCTATCTCAGTCTTACTGTAAGAATCCGCACCAGCCAATAGTTTGGATAAGCTTTTATAATATTCAACTAAATGAATTTAACATGCATTTGTCTAGCCGAAACAATTAGCTTAGACGTTCTTAAACAGTTTGCAAAAGCACTATGTGCGAATACAATAATCAATAACGATGTGAAGTAATTTTCGATAATTAATTCACTCAAAGGTCTGTCAAATATTTACGAGTGTAGATACTTGCTCAACAATAATTGAATTGCTCAAAGTAATTAAAGTTGAATATTAATTGCAACAATAAGTACAAGTTAAAGGTAGAAAACTTGCCTCGTGCGTCGTTTACTGCTAACCAACTTAATTTAACAATCCTTGAACGAACCTAACAATTAAATCAGTTTGATCTTAAATTAGTATCATATACTTGTAAGTATAATGAACTTTATAAACCTTACGAACCACATAATTGATTAATTATGGGTAACTAAACACTTAGGAAATATTATCACTACTTGATAATATTTCAAACACAAGGAACTTATATTAATTATTTAATATAGTTCAAATAAATATCTAATATTATTAATCATTTAATAATATTTTATTAAGTATCTAATATTATTAATCATTTAATAATATTTTATTAATTATCTAATATTATTAATCATTTAATAATATTTTATTAAGTAACTAATATTATTAATCATTTATTAATATTTTATTCATTACCTAATATTATTAATCATTTAATAATATTTTATTAAATATCTAATATTATTAATCATTTAATAATATTTTATTCATTATTTAATATTATTAATCATTTAATAATATTTTATTCCCTTATTAATATTATTAACTATTTTAATAATATTTTAATCATCATCTAATATTATTACACATTTGATAATATTTTACACAATTACAATGTTATTCATCATTTAATATCTTTTTAATCATATACTTAATATTATTCATCATTTAATAATATTTTAATATTGTTCAAACAATACCACTAGTTAACCTTTTAATTGTGTTAACTTAAGTCTTTATTTTATACATTTAGATACCATTAAGTCACTAATAAACTTTACATATATGGTTTAGTATTGAAATACACTCATTTTACATGTATTTTAACTTAAATTTTCATTAAAAACTCGACCCGGACCGACTCGACCCGACCCGACCCGACCCGGACGGCTAAAACAGGTTTTTAACAGAATGTTTGACCGCTGCGGCGGTGGTACAAATTTTCTGAAACCCGAATTTGAGGACTGCCCGACCCTCCGACGCTCCGATAGCCATAACTTCTTCATTTTAAAACATTTTGAGGTGATTCTTGAGTCCATTCTCATCAGAATTTCCCCCTCTACAATTTCTCTTTAGAACACAAATCCAAATTCCAAACGTAACTAGACTAAAAACTGCTCACAAGGATAAGGTGAAAACTAACTTCACAAATCTTTGGTTTTATTGGTTCAAACTTGAATAAAATGTGATCTATATGTCCAAATGACACAAACTCAGTTTTGTTAACCTTGTAACTTCTTGTTTTACAATATTCCATGGTTCAATCACATTTTTAAAACGTTTTACACGAAATTTATGGATCGAACCACTTAGGGTTTAAAAACGACATCTTTTGTGGTTAAAGCTATAACTTCTTTGTTATTCAATATTTGTGAAAGGTTCAAAAAGGGTTTTTCTTTAAAACTCATAGATCTAGCTTTCTAGCCATATAAATCAAATTTCCGATTTGTACATTTCAAAATACAACCATAAACCTAGCATGCATAGTTAGGGTTTACCGGTAAAATTGTGTTATGAACTTTTCTACCATTTTTATGTATTTCTAACATACCAAAACATGTTATAAACACATAGATCTATGAATATACATATATTACATAGTTAGATACTTCTAGATCATCAAAACGAGTTTTGATCGGTTAAAAATAGATTTTAACCGATCAAAAGCTTTCTAGACTACAAAAATGAAATAAGATGAAGTTGAGAGCACTTTTAAACCTTTGTGATTTGAAGGCTCTTCTTCTTCTCCTACCAAAGTATGTGGTGAAGCTTTGTGTCATCCACCAAGCTCAACCTCTAGCTATATCACTCAACACTTAAGTGTTTCTTCTATTTTTCTCCCAAATGCTCTCTATTTTTCTCTCTAGAATTCTTGCAAATGAACTAACCAACATCACCAAGGTTGTAGGATGTCTTATTTATAGCCAACAACTAACCCTTCATTAACTTGCTAATTCACCCATGTTGGTGAAATTAAAGCCTAATCAAGCTTACTATTCCATTGAATGACCAAGTGATAGACATATGGAATGACTAGGGTGGTTGAACAACTTATGACATGGATGGATTTTCAAGCAATCTAGGAAATCAAGTTATCCAAGTGGGGCCCTCAAAAATTCAGCAAAATGGCTTTTCCAAGCCATTTTTTCTTTATTTTTAATGCAAAAATGTGCATATATACATCTATATATATATACATATGTATATATATATATATATACATATGTATATATATATATATTGACCAAAGTTTGACCCTTATTGGACTTCACATTGGGCTTGGGAATAACTTCTATTGGGCTCATTCAATTAAATTGTTTGGGCTCAATTTAAATAACACATTGGGCTTATTTTAAATAGTCTAGGTTACATTTAATTAAATCAAGCATTGGGCTTGTTTAATTAATTACATGGGCTAGTAATTAAATTAATTACATGGGCTACTAGGTTAATATCTTTAACCTAGTTTATCAACTTATTTGGATTTAAAATATAATCCAATTAGATTTGCTTAAATTAATTATACACTTTGCTTTAATCCTTTAAATAAACATACAAGCACATAAGTACATTTATTTAATTATCTAATGCACAATTAATTAATGAGAAAAATTTAAATTCATTGCTAAATATTTATTAAGTATATTTACAATGACTAATGAAATTCGTGGTCATTACAATCTCTGTATCTGGCACCTCTTCTATGATTGCAGCGACTTGGCTTCGGCTTTCATTTTCACTTTCCTCGGGCACCTCTAACCCGGCCCAATTGATAAATGACATGATCTGCTTGCCCTCAGATATCTTTTCTTTTCCCTCTTCATTTGGCCCTGATTGCCGCGGGAGATGACACTTCTCCTCAAACTGTTCCATAATTTCTTGCAAGAATTCCATCCGTTGGGCCAATCCCTTGGCTGGGGGAGCCTCTCCCTTATCCTCTGCTTCAGATGCAGGCTTGACTACCATCGGGGCGTGTTCATTATTGGTTCTCGGTATTGGGACTCCGGTTATCCGAACAGGAATTTTCTTGTATGAGTTCTTCGACCTTGCACCTCCGTGATATCCTAACTCTGCCTTGCCCGACTGTGCTGGTATCTGGATGGGCTCAGTGATTCCTTGGCTGTCCTTGCCCAGCCCTCGTCCCGGCTGGAAGTTCATTGCCATCATTTCCCGGGCAACGAAGGTGAGCTCGGGGGACATTTTAGGCTTTGAGCTCGGAGTTCCCAACTGCTTGTACTGAGGGGTGCTGGTTTCAAATGCCTGATAGCTTATCGGTTCGGCCGACTCGTCCACATGGATCACCGGCATGCCTTTTACAGAGGGAACGGGGTAGTCAGATTCTGCGGCGATTGTTACCAAGTGCCCCTCAACGATGAATTTTATTTGCTGATGCAGAGTGGAGGGAACTGCCCCTGCCATATGAATCCAGGGCCTCCCCAGTAGCATGTTATAACTGGTCGTGATATCTAGCACTTGGAAGGAAATATCAAAAGTATAAGGGCCAATCTCCACTGGTAGCTCAATCTCTCCCACTGTATCCTTTCTAGATCTGTCAAACGCCCTCACCACCACTTGGCTGGCCCGCAGGCGCTTAGGGTTGATTTTCATCTTCTCAAGAGTACTATATGGGCAAATATTTAGGGCTGACCCACCATCAATCAAAACTCCGTTCATCACGTATCCGGAGGAGACGACCGCAATGTGTAATGGCCTCCGATGCCCTCTCCCTTCCTCGGGGATATCGTCATCGGTAAATGAGATTACATTGCTGTCCAACAGGTGACCCACCAAGTGGCCAAATCTCTCTGTATTAATTGACTTGGGGACATAAGCCTCTTCCAGGACTTTGCTCAATACCTGATGATGATCAGTGGACGCCAGTACCAGGTCCAAGATAGATGTCAGGGGTGGTTGCACCTCCAGTGCCTTAACCACATCTGCCTTGCCGTGATTCATTTTCTCCCAAAACTCCAATGCTTTTTCCTCCGATATTTTCCCGTTTTCCCTTTTCGCGTTCTCAAAAACCCGCCTGGGTAAATACAATGGATTTCCCTTAGAGTTGACTGACGCACAACTGGCCTCCTCCTCGGTCTTCCCCCCATAGTTCCACGGAACAGCCCTCAGACTGGTAATTGGCAATTGTGACCTGACTGCTATAACAAGGGGTCTTGGGGCCGACAACCGGATAGTCTCCGTTTTGGTATCTCGAGTCACGCCAACCAACTTGATAGGCTCGTTTCGCGCACCCTCCTGGGCATTGGTCATAGCGATCTCCTCTTCTATCCTCCTTATGTATTTCAATTTCAAGGGGCCTTCCGCCCCACTGACTTCCACTACGTTCACGCCTCCCCCGTGGTGCTCAGGAAGAGGGTTGGCCTTTACGTTCGGGGGTTCTGGTTGCTCTACCACGATCTCTCCGCTGTCGATCATGTTTTGGATTTTATGTTTTAGTGACCAACATTCTTGGGTGTCATGCCCCGGGGAAGCCGAGTGGTAAGCGCATCTCTTGCTAGGGTCATATCTCTTGCCCTTCGGGTCTGACGGAGGTGCTAGCTCTGTGATCTTTTTCTGGCTTACCAACAGGGCCAGTATTTGTTCCAATGAATCCCCCAATGGGGTGAACTCCCTCTCTGGTGGCTTTTCGAATTTTTGGCGCCCCTCATATCTCTGATTGTTGAAATTTGATGGACGCGGGGCCTCATTTCTTTGCATGCGGACTAGGGGGCTAGTCATTGTTTTTCCAGATAGTCCTTGCAGTACCAGGGACACATCCTCTTCCTTTCTCTTCTGGGGTCTTCGGGATGCACTGCCGTAGTTTCCACTCTGGATTTGCTCAGCAACAGCTTCAAGAGCTGTGTAATCTCGGATCTTTCCCGACTTCAATCCCATCTCAGCCATCTCCCCATGCTTGATCATTTCCGCAAAAGGTTTCCCTATTCCCGCCATTACTCTTTCATAATAAGGAGCCTCCTGGATATCAATGAACGTCATAACCATCTCTGCCTCACTCATGGGTGGGTTCACTTGGGCTGCCATCCTCCTCCACCGTTGAGCATAGTCTCTGAAGGTTTCATTGGTCTGTTTTCTGATATTAGTCATCTGGTATCGGTCCGGGGCCATCTGGGATTGAAAGCTGTACTGCGTTAGGAAGGTATGGGCCAGCTCCTCCCAATTGTGAATCTTAGCATTGTCCAATCTCGCATACCACGTTCTAGCCTCCCCTGTCAGGCTTTTCTGGAACAGTTGCATTCTCAATGATTCGTCCTCAGCATATCCCCCTAGCTCTCCGATGTATACTTTCAGATGTGTATAAGGATCCCCCGACCCGTTATACTTTTCAAATTCGGGTAGTTTGAACTTTTCGGGATATCTGGTTCCCGAAAATATGCACAAATCGGAGTAGTTTACACTGCCATATGACCCAATTCCCTTCATAGTTTTGATGGCTTCTTCCATCTGCTTTATCTTCTTACTAACACCGCTGGCAACCTCGTCCTCTGGGATGATAATGACTTGCTTTGGCAGCTTAACTTTTGGAGTTTCTGGGGTCAGTACGTTCCCTTGAGATGAGGGCCCCGACTGGTCCTCGGGTTGTGGCCCTGATTTTAGCTTAAAATGCTCTTTGAGCAACATGGTCAGCTCTGTCATTTGATTTCTCACAGCATTGAACTCTTCCCGAGATACGGGAGCCAGGTCAGGATTAGGATTCTCAGCCATTTCGACTGTTGGTTCTCTGGCTTTCTTGGATCGGAGACGGGTTTGGGGAGCAATCCTGCAAATAAAATATGCCAAGGTTTAGTTCCGGGAAATGACATTGGCAGATGCATGCTAAAGCAATTATTTTTGTATTTTTGGGTTTTGTAATCTTTTTCTGCAAAATAGGGTTAGTATCCCTTTATTTTAACCAAAGTAATGACATTGTGCAATTTATGATGCTCTCCAAGCTTTCCCTGTAAAATACTTTTATTTTGACAAAAGTGGTTGGTACAAAAATGATTGACTACAGTATGATATCATGCGCGTAAAGCGTAAAAGGGTATGAAGAGACTTTCCATGCGTTGGGTTTATCTGAGGCTGACCTACCCTAAGTTACTCTCGCGGGCTTTTCGGCATGAAGGTTCCCAGATCTTCGCAACATACTCGAAGGGAATAAATCCGATCTTTCAATTGGATTGGATCTGAGTAGATGCTTTTCCTGAGCCTCGCCGGGGAGCACCCCTTTGAGTCCAGTAATCCACATCCGACGGGTTTGCCTCAGGAGGAGGAACTGCTCAACATACATTCATCATTCATTCATCGTTCCTCACCGTATGCATATGATGCTAATAAAGTAAAGCTTCGAAAAAGAAATTGCAATCACGCCATTCGTATACACGCACAAAAGGCAAATTAATGCAAGCAACGCAACCACATATTTTTAGATTTTTAAAGGATAAGAAAACATCGAGATTTTAACGCGGCTTAAGCCCTCTACATTCCCCAGCGGAGTCGCCAGCTGTCGACGCCGGGATTTCGGTCGTTTCGTTTTTTAATATTAAAATGCCCTTTTCCAATTTCAGCCTTTTGAATTAAATGTGATTTTGAAAAGGGTCGGCTTAGTGTCGACGAGGTTTTGAAATGTCGAATTTTTATGAGCCAAATGACCAGAGTCGCCAGTTGGTATATGATGTGATAAAAACTAGTAACTGCAAGTGCACAGTATCAAATTGAAGAACGGGCAAATACAGGTCAAACCACAGAGACTAGTTAATTTTCAATGTATCCTTAATTTAAATTTCAGGCAAATTAGGAATAAAAATTGTGAAGATGATTAATTAACTAACTAATGCAAAATTAAATTAATAACAAAAACTATTAATGAGAAAAACTACTTAGGAATCCGAATCCATTAAATACTAACATAATAATTAAATTCTTCCTTTCCTTAATTAATTTCTAATTATTTTTCCTTCCCTTAAAAATAATGATTCATATAATTAATATGGGCAAGCATAGATTATGAAAATTTAAGGATTAACTATAACTCATCAAAACTTCATTGAGCAAGCATGAATTATGAAAAACTCATATCTTAACAATAACCTATCAAAATCTCATAATTAATTTAGAACCAAAACGAATTATGCACGAAGGTAAATTGAAAGAATAAATACTTAGACATTAATATCGGAACGGAATTAAATAATTAATATGCAATATTTAATTTCATCTTCATCCTAAGTATTAGAAATTTAGCTAGCCATGGAATTAAAAATAAAAGAAAACAAAACTAAAATTGTAATATCCCGGATATTTAAATGAATTAGAAATAAAATATTTAATATTTAATAAAGGTTGGAGTTTGATAACCTAGTAGTGATAGATAAATAGAGGTCCAAATTAAATTTAACGGACTAACTTATATATAGTGTTATCAAAATTTTTGATAAGTTAGCAAGTAAAGTGATAATTCAATAAACTTGACTAACAACAAGTTTAATTAAATTAAGAGAATTAATTAGTGGAGTTATGTAATTATGCGACGTGGTTGCGTGTAAATTAAATATGTATTTATATGAATATATATATGCGTGCATATTTAGTAACATAATTTAATGGTTAATTAAATTGTGATAATTAGATAGATTAATATTAAATTAATCCGAATTGAATTAAAAGGTTTATTGTGGAATTAATTATATTCATTAATCAACAATTATGCAAATTGTTGATAAATTATTTGTGAGGAATAATTATGTAAATTATATAATTATAAATTATATAAAGTAGTTGAATTAATTAAGGGAGATTAATAATTGTATATATGTACAACATTTAATTTCATATATATGTACATATATATAAAGGGATTAAATTAATTAAGTAATTTTAAATAGTAATTGAATATATTAAATGAATATATTCTATAATTAAATAAATCATTGTAAATGATTTATGAGAGTGAGAAATTTAATTATACAATTATTTGTGTAATATTAATTAAATAATTTAATAAATTATTTAAATAAGAAATTGAGTAAATATATTATTATTTTAATGTATTTTCGGGTAAATGGATTTATTTCCATAATTGACGAGAAATGAATTATTTAATGTAAATGTATTAAATAATTTAATTTATGGCCTAAATAATATATATTAAATTATATATTGTATTTATTTTAATTTCATAATTTATTGTGAAATTGTTTTGAGGTAAAGTAATGTGTATAAATAATATATATAGTTTATATATATTATTATTAGCGAACACACTCTAAAGTTTTAATATCAAAATAATTGATAAGTTGTCATTAATTAAATATTCAATGAAATTGAATATAATGAGTGAATTAAATTTTATAAATTAATTAATATGATAATTAATTAATGTAAATAATGTAAAATATTATTAATAATATTATTAGTCCATTTAGTAATTTAATATTAATGGGTTAGAGTATTTAATTAATTAATCAATTCAATTATTATTTAATTATGAATTGGATAATTAATGTGTAACAAAATTAATAATTAATCATTTGGGTTATAATTAAATAGCCCAATGATAAATTAAATGGACTTGACAATTTAGTAGCCCAAACAATTTAATTAGAGCCCAATTGGTATTTTTAAATAAAGCTCAAAGCTTGGCCCACTTGAAAAATACTTTATAAAACTATTAATTATTAAAAAGTGACTTGGGACAAGATTTTTGGGACAAGATGTTGGTGATTGCCGGCAACAAGGAGATAAAGTGAGTGAAATGATATTTTTTATTTCATTTTTCATTTATTTAATAATTGTTTGCTTGTTTTATTTTCAAAGGACATGAGCACCATTCTTCTTTTCACCCACTTTGTCATTAGCTAAAATTCTTGCACAAGTCTCCAACTACTCTCATGATGGAAGTTTGATAGATATAGATTTTATATCTATGTAAATTGTAAGTATACTTGCAATTTATTAGTGTAGGCTAGTCATTTTTTTTCTTCTTCCACTTTTCAAGTTAGAGAGAGTTGAGAGAAATAGTTTGTGAGAGAAAATATTTGAGAGCAAGGATAAAGAAGGAGAAAGAGTTCTTGGATCATGAGATCTTCTTTCACAACCTAGTTTGGAAGAAAATGAAGATAACCACTAAAATGAGGTAATGGTTATTTTAAATATAGTTTTGTTTTTAAATTAAATAAATTATCATGTTGGTATAAATATGTTAATATAGTTATTAATGTGTGGTAATAATATTTATGTCATGCTTGAGTTTAATATATTTGGTTTGTGTTTTGGTATAATTTATATGCTAAAAACATGTGTTTGGTGGTGTTAAATCAAATCTCAAAGTAATGACAAGAAATTAATTTTTATAAAATTTAGATTTAATGTTATAATATTATAGAACATTAAATCATGAGAAAAACAAAGTTTGAATCACTCAAAATGGAGTTATACACAAAAAGTTATGAATTGTGGTAGTTTATGTGATGTAAAAATTTTTATAAAAATTTTTAATATTAAATCATGAAAAAATTAAATTTTCATGTTATAAATTGATATTAAGTGATTGGTAATTTTTTTGGATTTTTAAAGCTTACTTGAATGTATAATTTTTATTAAAGTGATGTATAAAAGTCACTGTTCACAATCTGCTAAAGAAGGAAAAAACGCCGGCCGCGCAATGCGCGGGGTACTATTCACTGCCGGACGCGGAGATGAAAAACGACGTCGTTTTGGGAACAAAATTCAGTCCCCGCGCGATATGCGCGGAAGCCAACAGACGGTGTCCTGAAACGGCACCGTTTTGGTACCGCAGAAATGCAGCGCGCGCAATGCGCGCGAACAGATTTTTCCGGAAATTACGATACTGCCCCTCCGGTCTTTTTCCGCGTAATTACGAAATTGCCCCTCCGTTCGTATTTCGACTTATTTACAGAATTGCCATTCTGGATAATTTTAATTAATTTAAAATGTTTAAAAATTAATTTAAAAATTATAACAAAAATAATAATAATACAAAAATGATATTTAGGTATTTAATATTATATTTTTCAAATATAATAAGTATTTAGGATTAATATTTAAATGTTGTAAATATTAATCTAGTTAGTTTAATATTATATTTTTCAAATATAATAAATATTTAGGATTAATATTTAAATATTTTAAATATTAATCTAGTTAGTTTAATATTATAGCTTCTGAAATTATGATTAAATTAATTATTATTATTTAATTAATATTAAATAATAAACAAGGATGATAAAATAATTAATTATTATTTAATTACTATTAAATAATAATTAAAGACAACTAAGATTGAGTATTTAATTATTTATTATTTGATTAACTTTAAATAATAAATAAATTCAGTTAGTTATTATGTAATAACTAATGATATTTGAGTATGTACTGTATAAGTTTATTATTTATTATTTAATTAACTTTAAATAATAAATGAATCTAGTTAGTTAGTTATTATTTATTATTAAATAATAACTAAAGATATTTGATTATTTTTAATATAATATAATTATTTATTATTTGATTAACTTTAAATAATAAATAAATCTAGTAAGTTATTATTAAATAATAACTGAAGGTATTTAATTACTTACTATTTAATTAATATTAAATAGTAATTAAATGAAATAAAGAAAATGTCTTTAACTCTTTTGTTTAAACAATTATAATAAATTGTTTAATAGTTTAATAAGTGTTTAACACTTGAGAAAAATTATTTTCTAACTTATTAAATTATTAACCTAATTTGATTGAAGGTCTATAAGGTTAATAATATCATTTTGACTGATGTAAATTATGTGTTAGTACTTATGTGATAAATAAGTTCCTTAGTGAGCGTATAGTTGTGCAAATACGTTGTACTAATTATTAGACCAACTTTATTAATGTTAGGTCTTTCAAAGCCAGTTAGTTAAAGCTAGACATTTATTGTAGCTGAGCAGACAGGCAAGTTTCCTAACTTCGAACTTTATTTTGTGCAAGTTTCCTAACTTCGAACTTTATTTTGTGCAAGTTTCCTAACTTCGAACTTTATTTTGTGCAAGTTTCCTAAACCCTACTCATTTTATATTCGAGCAGGATATATTATTTTATTGTTCAAGTTCCTAACTCGAACTCAAGTTATTATGTTTCAAGCATGCTAGTGGTTTAATTCTGTTTAATTATTCCACCTCTTTAAATTGTTGATTCACACATAGTGCATGTTGCATGTGTTCATCAGGTATGAAAGGTTGATCACCTTCATTACCATAAGGTTCAGTTAAATTTGTTCATGGTCATTATTGACACTCAACATTTCTTGATTCAGTCATTCAATTATTGAAATTATGATTCGTACTCTTTCACAATTATTATATTGTTGAAAATCCGAAAGCTTGTTCTTTCTTTCAATCATGATATATCGTTATTGTATTTAAACTTGCTGAGCAAAGTCGTTGCTCACTCTTGCTATATCATGATAATAAATTTCAGAGTAATACGAATGTCCGAGGAGAGACGGAGACAGAAGCAAAAGACAAGATTATAGTGTTATGCAATATAACTAAATTGTTATATGACGTAAGTAATTTTGTAAACCTTTTTATGAATCTAAAGGTATATATGTAAGTTAAGGTTAGAAACCTTGGGAAATGTTGTAGAATAAACAATTTATGTTTATATATTCCGCATTAGTTATAGAACATGTATGAAGATGATGTATCGTGACGTACCGAGTCTAGGGTTAAAGGAACCCGGATTTGGGGTCGTCACAGGTTGGTATCAGAGCCGATAGGTTATAGTTCTTAGGTAGTAGTACCTTAGGCTATAATCATGGAAAGGTAATGAAGACAGTGAAAGGATAAACTCAGATAGAGTTTAGAAATGAACATATATAGTTCATAAAGTAGGAAATAAATCTATATAGATATATAGATATATGAAAAGATTCAAAGAAGGATCTTCAATGAGTGTAATCCAAATAAATGGAATAAGAATCAGGGAACACTTGATTCAAGAATTTAAAAAGAGAAGGATCGTACAGTAAAATGATCAGAGATGAATGATAAGATGATAGAATTAAACGATCCTAGAATAAAGGAGAAATAGTACAGTGAAATCAATTGTGTTATAAGATCACGGTGATCATAGTAAAATCATGAAATGACAAATGGTCTGTTAAATGATTAAGAGGTTGTGTTGATAGCATGGTGCTATAACAATGAAGATACTGAAATAGTAATAAATGGACTCTTGAAGTGTTGAGTGTGATAAGGTATGAATTGATAACATTCATAGCAAATTAAGAAAAGTTAGAGGTTTGTAGGTTTTTAATTGAGGACTCATATTAGTGGCTTAAAATGAGGTAATGGTTATTTTAAATATAGTTTTGTTTTTAAATTAAATAAATTATCATGTTGGTATAAATATGTTAATATAGTTATTAATGTGTGGTAATAATATTTATGTCATGCTTGAGTTTAATATATTTGGTTTGTGTTTTGGTATAATTTATATGCTAAAAACATGTGTTTGGTGGTGTTAAATCAAATCTCAAAGTAATGACAAGAAATTAATTTTTATAAAATTTAGATTTAATGTTATAATATTATAGAACATTAAATCATGAGAAAAACAAAGTTTGAATCACTCAAAATGGAGTTATACACAAAAAGTTATGAATTGTGGTAGTTTATGTGATGTAAAAATTTTTATAAAAATTTTTAATATTAAATCATGAAAAAATTAAATTTTCATGTTATAAATTGATATTAAGTGATTGGTAATTTTTTTGGATTTTAAAAGCTTACTTGAATGTATAATTTTTATTAAAGTGATGTATAAAAGTCACTGTTCACAATCTGCTAAAGAAGGAAAAAACGCCGGCCGCGCAATGCGCGGGGTACTATTCACTGCCGGACGCGGAGATGAAAAACGACGTCGTTTTGGGTACAAAATTCAGTCCCCGCGCGATATGCGCGGAAGCCAACAGACGGTGTCCTGAAACGGCACCGTTTTGGTACCGCAGAAATGCAGCGCGCGCAATGCGCGCGAACAGATTTTTCCGGAAATTACGATACTGCCCCTCCGGTCTTTTTCCGCGTAATTACGAAATTGCCCCTCCGTTCGTATTTCGACTTATTTACAGAATTGCCATTCTGGATAATTTTAATTAATTTAAAATGTTTAAAAATTAATTTAAAAATTATAACAAAAATAATAATAATACAAA
Organism: Hedera helix; assembly: GCA_947179155.2. Taxonomy (NCBI): domain Eukaryota; kingdom Viridiplantae; phylum Streptophyta; class Magnoliopsida; order Apiales; family Araliaceae; genus Hedera; species Hedera helix. Next base: position 23,475,184 of record OX359266.1, read on the forward strand.
AATGATATTTAGGTATTTAATATTATATTTTTCAAATATAATAAGTATTTAGGATTAATATTTAAATGTTGTAAATATTAATCTAGTTAGTTTAATATTATATTTTTCAAATATAATAAATATTTAGGATTAATATTTAAATATTTTAAATATTAATCTAGTTAGTTTAATATTATAGCTTCTGAAATTATGATTAAATTAATTATTATTATTTAATTAATATTAAATAATAAACAAGGATGATAAAATAATTAATTATTATTTAATTACTATTAAATAATAATTAAAGACAACTAAGATTGAGTATTTAATTATTTATTATTTGATTAACTTTAAATAATAAATAAATTCAGTTAGTTATTATGTAATAACTAATGATATTTGAGTATGTACTGTATAAGTTTATTATTTATTATTTAATTAACTTTAAATAATAAATGAATCTAGTTAGTTAGTTATTATTTATTATTAAATAATAACTAAAGATATTTGATTATTTTTAATATAATATAATTATTTATTATTTGATTAACTTTAAATAATAAATAAATCTAGTAAGTTATTATTAAATAATAACTGAAGGTATTTAATTACTTACTATTTAATTAATATTAAATAGTAATTAAATGAAATAAAGAAAATGTCTTTAACTCTTTTGTTTAAACAATTATAATAAATTGTTTAATAGTTTAATAAGTGTTTAACACTTGAGAAAAATTATTTTCTAACTTATTAAATTATTAACCTAATTTGATTGAAGGTCTATAAGGTTAATAATATCATTTTGACTGATGTAAATTATGTGTTAGTACTTATGTGATAAATAAGTTCCTTAGTGAGCGTATAGTTGTGCAAATACGTTGTACTAATTATTAGACCAACTTTATTAATGTTAGGTCTTTCAAAGCCAGTTAGTTAAAGCTAGACATTTATTGTAGCTGAGCAGACAGACAAGTTTCCTAACTTCGAACTTTATTTTGTGCAAGTTTCCTAACTTCGAACTTTATTTTGTGCAAGTTTCCTAACTTCGAACTTTATTTTGTGCAAGTTTCCTAAACCCTACTCATTTTATATTCGAGCAGGATATATTATTTTATTGTTCAAGTTCCTAACTCGAACTCAAGTTATTATGTTTCAAGCATGCTAGTGGTTTAATTCTGTATAATTATTCCACCTCTTTAAATTGTTGATTCACACATAGTGCATGTTGCATGTGTTCATCAGGTATGAAAGGCTGATCACCTTCATTACCATAAGGTTCAGTTAAATTTGTTCATGGTCATTATTGACACTCAACATTTCTTGATTCAGTCATTCAATTATTGAAATTATGATTCGTACTCTTTCACAATTATTATATTGTTGAAAATCCGAAAGCTTGTTCTTTCTTTCAATCATGATATATCGTTATTGTATTTAAACTTGCTGAGCAAAGTCGTTGCTCACTCTTGCTATATCATGATAATAAATTTCAGAGTAATACGAATGTCCGAGGAGAGACGGAGACAGAAGCAAAAGACAAGATTATAGTGTTATGCAATATAACTAAATTGTTCTATGACGTAAGTAATTTTGTAAACCTTTTTATGAATCTAAAGGTATATATGTAAGTTAAGGTTAGAAACCTTGGGAAATGTTGTAGAATAAACAATTTATGTTTATATATTCCGCATTAGTTATAGAACATGTATGAAGATGATGTATCGTGACGTACCGAGTCTAGGGTTAAAGGAACCCGGATTTGGGGTCGTCACAAAAATTACTAACATAAATTGCACGAATTAAAATAGAACTAAAAGAATAAGAATTAAAAAGAAACTTTAATATTAAACTAATGAATAATGTTACAAATGAATGAAATAACTCCCTGACTACCGATTCAAAAGCAACAAAAGAAAAAGTAACAATTTCTTGCTCCTCCCAAAAGCTGCGACACATAAAGAATAGGAAAAGAACTAAGCGAAATAACTCCCTGCCAAGCTATTACCAAAAAGCTACTACCGACGGTAAAGAAAAAAAATAAAATAAAATATGACTCCCCTACTCTCTAAAATAATACTCTTATTTATAGAGAAAATAAACTAAACCCTAATCTAATTTGGAATTGCTTGGACTCTTCTTTCCTTCTTGATTTCAACTTCTACATGGTAATATTGGAGTCCAAATAGAAATCAACTTGGAAGCTTTTAGAATCCTTTTTCAGCTCAACTTTATTTATTTCTTTATTTCCTGCAAAACAAAATAAAACTAATTAAATAAATAAAATAAACAAATAAAATAATAAAAATGGGAATATAAAAAATGCAAAATTACGTGTTTATCAAATACCCCCATACCTAGCTTTTACTCGTCCTCGAGTGAAACAAAAACAAAAAGAAAACAAAATCAAAATAAAATCTAAACTACCCAATTTTCGTAGGAAACACGATTGCACTTAGCATGTGCAATAAGCCTTTAAACCCCAAGGTTAACCCAAGTGGACGAGTTGTGTCTCGTGAGGGTTTGTAGTGAATATACCCACAAAATTCAAAATAAAATAAAAATATTTTTGAGTTGAATCAATTATGAAATCGAAAGAAAACTTTTAAGTATACATGGGCATTACACATAAATAAGATCAAATTCAAAATCACACTTTCACCTTATCAAAAATCTTCCATCTTCATTCTAAATACCATCCTTCATAAAATTAATTCCATGTGATGCATGTATGTGTATGTGATGTAACTCTTAGTAGGGACTTTTACCGTGAAAATAAAGGAAACTCAAATTTTTCTTTTTCTATTTTTTTATTCTTGACTTGTGCAATGTCTATTTTTCTTAGGCTTTTCAGAGTTACCCATTTAACGAGCGTTTGACCAATGACTCCCAAACCAGTTGGCTTTAGGGCACTAGGTGTAAAGCCACCCCTAAGGGTTTACTAACTCGAGTAACAAAGGCCACAAAAATCAGACTAGTCAAATTACTTATATCCATTATACTTTTCAGTTTGAATTTTCTTTTATTCAATGGATATTGAATCAGTATTTTTCATTTTTTCAAATTTTTTTCTCTTACAACGAGTGCGTTTTACGCTCCATCTCGCTGCATTATTATTTTTTTCCTTCTAATTTTTTTTCTTGAAATTACTTGACTCATAGTTTATACCACACAACCAAGAATTAGTACGAACGTGAAGTGCAAAAATGCATGTGAATTCTAATTTTATTCAAGATGACATTTCAAACTAGGATTTTGTATTTTATCAAAGGTTCAAGCATTCTTAATCTTTTAACCCTACTCAAAGAATTTTACTCCACAGACACTTATTAGAATTAATCCAATTCATAAAAAATCAAACAAATTTTTCCATTTTTTCAATTTTTTTTTTTTTTTTGTATTTTTATTTTTTAAAGAAACTTTTTGAAAATAAAAAGAAAAGAAAAGAATAAAATAAAATAAAATTCTAATAATAAAAAAAATGCAATAGAAAAATGTCAAATTCCCCCCTTACCTAAATCATGCATTGTCCTCAATGTATGCAAATAAATAATAGAGAACAAAGAAATAAAAGAATTGTACCTCGTATGGTGGGTAGGAACGGGATGGAAAGAAAAATATATATACAAAACTTACAATTACAAGTGCAGTTTCAGTCATTTGGAATAGTGTGGTTCAATAAGGTCCACCACCTCCTCTGTTTCGGTCGGCATTTCTAAAAAGCGTTTGAGTCGTTGACCATTAACTTTGAAAATTTCACCACTCTTTGGATTTTCAATATCAACTGCCCCATGAGGGTAAACTACCTTTACTACAAAAGGTCCATCCCATCTAGAACGCAATTTGCCAGGAAATAGATGTAGCCTAGAGTTATACAAGAGAACTTTTTGACCAGGTGAAAATGATTTTCTCAAAATTGATTTATCATGAAACACTTTTGTTCTTGCCTTGTAAATTTTAGCATTTTCGTAAGCATCATTCCTAATCTCGTCCAACTCATTCAATTGCAATTGTCTATGACTCCCACAACTTGACATATCAAAATTTAGCTTTTTTATAGCCCATAAAGCACGGTGTTCAAGTTCCACAGGTAAGTGACAAGCTTTTCCAAACACAAGCCTATATGGTGACATTCCTAAGTTAGTCTTAAAGGTAGTACGGTAAGCCCACAATGCATCTAACAAATTAAGAGACCAGTCTTTTCTATTAGAACTCACCGTTTTTTCCAAGATTTGTTTGATTTGCCTATTCGAGACTTCTACTTGACCACTTGTCTGAGGGTGATATGGTGTGGCAAGCTTGTGGGTGATGGAATATTTTTTTAACAAGGATTCAAAAGGTTGATTGCGAAAATGTTTTCCTTGATCACTGATTATAGCCCTAGGGGTACCAAAGCGAGAAAAAATATTATTTTTTAGAAATTTGACAACAACTTTATTGTCATTGGTTTTGGTTGGTATAGCTTCTACCCACTTAGACACGTAATCAACCGCAAGTAAAATGTACAGATTTCCAAAAGAATTTGGGAATGGACCCATGAAATCTATCCCCCACACATCAAACAACTCAATGACTAGAATGGGTTGCATTGGCATCATATTCCTCCTAGTGATCCTTCCTAAATGTTGACACCTATTGCAATTTGCACAAAATTCTGTGGCATCCTTGAATAGACTAGGCCAATAAAAACCACACTGAAGAACTTTGGCAGACGTCTTTTTACCTCCAAAATGTCCTCCACAAGCTTGGTCATGACAAAATGATAGGACACTCCTAAACTCATGGCCGGGGACACATCTCCTAATGATTTGATCAGGGCAATATTTAAACAAATAGGGGTCGTCCCAATAAAAATATTTGACTTGTGAAAGAAATTTTGATCGGTCTTGTTTGGACCAATGGGAAGGAATGTCACTAGTAACTAGGTAGTTCACAATATCAGCAAACCAAGGTGTAGTGGATATGGAGAAAAGTCGCTCATCTGGGAAAGAATCATTTAAAGGCAGTTCAGAATTAGACTCCACAACTAAACGAGACAAATGATCAGCTACCACATTTTCAGACCCTTTTTTATCCCTTATTTCTAGGTCAAATTCTTGGAGCAATAAGACCCATCGAATTAATCGGGCTTTGGAGTCTTTTTTGGAGAGAAGGTGTCTAAGGGCTGCATGGTCAGTGTAAACGATGATTTTAGACCCAATAAGATAAGATCGAAACTTTTCTAGGGCAAAAACTACAGCTAGAAGTTCTTTTTCAGTAGTTGAATAATTCAATTGTGCATCATTCAAAGTCCTACTAGCATAGTATATAACATGGGGAATCTTATTAATTCGTTGCCCTAGAACAGCACCAACTGCATAGTCAGATGCATCACACATTAACTCAAATGGTTGATTCCAATCGGGTGATTTGATGATAGGAGCTGAGGTCAACTCCTTTTTAAGTTGTTCGAATGATTGGAAACATTTGTCATTAAATTCAAATTTTGCATCTTTACTTAGAAGATTGGTTAAGGGTCTTGCTTTCTTACTGAAATCTTTGATGAATCGCCTATAAAAGCCTGCATGTCCTAGGAATGAACGAATTTCTTTGACTGTCCGAGGTGGTGGGAGATTAGCAATGAGATCAATTTTGGCTTTATCTACTTCAATTCCCTTTTCAGATATGATATGACCAAGAACAATTCCCTTTTTAACCATGAAATGACATTTTTCCCAATTTAAGATTAAGTTAGTGTCCTTACATCTCCTTAAAACTAAGTCGAGGTAGTGAAGACACTCAGGAAATGTAGACCCAAATATGGAAAAATCATCTATAAAAATCTCTAGGAATTTGTCTATCATGTCAGAAAAAATGCTCATCATGCATCTTTGAAAGGTGGAAGGGGCACTACATAGTCCAAAGGGTAGACGACGATATGCGAAAGTTCCATAAGGACAAGTGAATGTGGTCTTTTCTTGGTCTTCTGGGGCTATGGGAATTTGAAAGTAACCCGAGTATCCATCAAGGAAACAATAGTAAGCATGACCAGCTAACCTTTCTAGGATTTGGTCTATGAAGGGTAAAGGAAAATGATCCTTCCTTGTGGCCTCATTGAGTTTTCTATAGTCTATGCAAACCCTCCAACCAGATTGGACACGAGTGGGAACTAACTCATTATCGTCATTTTGAACCACAGTTAAGCCAGACTTTTTAGGCACCACCTGAACAGGACTTACCCAAGAGCTATCAGAAATGGGATAGATGATCCCATTATCTAGACATTTAAGAATTTCCTTCCTAACAACCTCTTTTAAAACTGGGTTCAACCGCCTCTGTGGGTCTCTCACGGGTTTAGCATCATCTATTAAATGGATCCTATGTTGGACAATGGCAGGACTGATCCCCTTAATATCTGTTATGTTCCATCCTATGGCTTCTTTGTTCTGTCTAAGGATGGTCAATAATTCTTCCTCTTGTGGGTTTGTTAAATCGGAAGCAATGATCACAGGAAGAGTTTTGGAAGGACCTAAATAGGCATATTTAAGATCAACAGGAAGAGGTTTGAGTTCTAACTCTGGTGGACTCGATTCTGAAGATTGTAAAATTGGCTCGATCACAAGTTCCCATTTAGAATACATTGATGTAGATGGCTCTAACAGTTTATTCACCTCATGTACATATTCTGTATCATCCCAATTTTGACCAAAGTGATTTAAACAAAAGTTAAGAATTTCATCTTCCCCATTAAGTTCATTTTCAGACATTTCTTGAATCATGTTTGTTTCAACGGGTTGGTCAGAAAAATCACTAGGTTGTTTTCCCACATTAAACACATTTAAATCAATTGTCATGTTCCCAAATGTCAATTTCATTAGTCCATTTCTACAATTGATTAACGCATTAGAGGTTGCTAAAAATGGTCTACCTAAAATGACAGGAATTTGACTGTTGGGATTGACAACAGGTTGTGTTTCAAGAACAACAAAATCGACAGGGAACACAAAATCGCCAACCTTAATGAGTACATCTTCAACTATTCCCTTTGGCACTTTGATAGAACGGTCAGCTAGCTGGAGTGTGACTCTTGTCTTTTTCAACTCCCCTAAGCCCAAGGTTTGGTACACAGAAAATGGTAGAAGGTTAACACTCGCTCCTAAATCAAGCAAAGCTTTTTCAATTAAGGTGTCTCCTATGATGCATGAAATAGTAGGACAACCGGGGTCTTTGTACTTCACAGGGACTTGGCATGACAGGATAGAACTAACATGGGCTGTTAGAAAAGCTTTCTTAGGAACATGAGTGGTTCTTTTGTGTGTGCACAAATCTTTTAGACATTTAGCATATGAGGGAACTTGTTGAATGGCATCTAGAAGAGGGATATTAATTTTCACTTGTTTGAACACTTCTAGAATTTTGTCTAATTGGGTTGACTGCTTGTTTGAAATTAGTCTTTGGGGGAATGGGGCTTTTGGTTTAAAGACTTTTTCATTAGATTCCGAAGATATGGTTTTCTCATTTTTTAACAATTGTTTGTTATATGGGCCTACTGACTCAGAAATGGTGGGCTTTTCAAGCTGGGCTGACTGTGAAGATAGATTATTAGATTTATCAATTAAATTTTCCTCTTCTTCATTATCAATACCAGCATGATTGTTAAAATGATTTCCAGACCTTAAAGAGATTACGGAATTCACATGATTGACTTGGTTGTGGTTGTTTTCAAGTGAATTAGCATGATAAGGTTTTTGATTAGGGACTGGAAATTTCGGGTTGGTCTCGGGTTGGCTAGGAAACTTTCCCTTCTCTCTTTCACTAACTATAGTGGCCAATTGACTCATTTGAATCTCTAACCGATATATGGCTTGGTTACTGTTTTGCATGAAATTAGTTTGAGAGTTTATTAAAGTTTCCTGAGATTTCATTAAAGATTCCATGCTTTTCTCTAAATTGCTAAGTCTCTTTTCACTTTCATTAGGGAAACCTGGTGGACATTGAGTTGCTGAAATTGAATTTTGGTACAGACCAGGATTCGACTTTTGATAGGGTTGAAAAGTTTGATTTTGAGACCGATTAACCTGATTTGAAGAGTTATTTGGGTATGATCCTTGGTTCCATGCAAAATTAGGATGATTTCTCCAACCTGGATTATAAGTGGGTGCAAATGGGTCGTTCCTAGGTCTTTGAGACATTACATTGACTTGGTCAAATTCTTCAAGTTGGTTTACAGGTGATGTATCCCTAGTTTCTAAAACTTCAAGTCTTTTAAGTACACTTGCCAACTTAGCTTCGGTAGCAATTGAATTGTCAATTGTATGAACACCCCTAAATGAGCTAGATTTGTCGGTCTTTCGGGTGGTTTCCCATTGCACGGTTTTTTCTGCTAAGTCTTCTAAAAACTCCCAAGCCCTTTCCTCATCATTTTTTAGAAAATCCCCTTGACACATTGACTCTAACATCGTTTTAGTGGAAAAATCTAAACCTTCATAGGCAATTTGACACAATCTCCATTTTTCAATTCCATGGTGTGGACACTGGGATAACAAATTTTTAAATCTATCAAAATATTTCCAAAACGACTCGTTTTCAAGTTGGTAAAATTGATGAATTGCAGTCCTAATCTCGGAAGTTTTTTGATTTGGAAAATATTTATTTAGAAATGTAACAACAAATCCCTTCCAGGTTGTTATGAAATTATTCGCTAGGCTATATAACCACTTTTTAGCATTATCTTTCAAAGCAAATGTGATAAATCTTAGCATAATCGAGTCTTCAGACAATTGTTGAATTTTCATTAAAGCACAGACTTCCTCAAATTCCCGAATGAATAAATATGGATCTTCTATTCCAGTAAACCTAGGTAACATATTTATAAAGTGCGGTTTTAGTTCAAAATTATTACCATTTACTGGTGGTAGACTGATGCATGAAGGGTGGGCAGAGCGAGAAGGATAACATCGGTCCCTTAAAGAAACAGTTTGTGCAACTTCCATGTTTGTAGAAGTGATGTCTTTTAAAGTGAAATCTGAAAAATCAATTCTTCTCACTAACCGAGATGTTTTATCCCTAACCCACACTTTTTGCATAAACTACTTAGCAGATAAGCACGTAAACAAATAAGCACACAAAAATGAATAAGGAAAATAAAATAAAATAAAAACTACTTCTAAGGTCAACCTAAATAAAATCTAGACAGCTCCTAACTGTTCCAAGTTACTCTTTAAGGTCCACCAAATTCAAAATTAATCACACCGCTAGCCAGGTAAGTGTAAGAACGGCGGGAGTCTCTCCGTGGGTACGGTGACTAATTGAGTAACCGCGCGTCCTTTAGGCGTTTACCTTTTGAACCACTTGCCTAGACACCAGTAATATGATTAATTAGGAATTCAGACTCCTCTCAGAATTTCTTGTCCTAATTGAGCTCAAGAATCTTATGGGCCAACGTCTACTTGATTTTATTAAGTCGGTTATGCAAAGTTAGGTTGTTTGTGGGCTAAGGAAGGGTGATGAAATCCCCACCTTATCTTGTTAAGGTTTGCGCCCTTAAAGTCAAATTAAAAATAAAAATAAACAAATAAAATAAAAACTGTAAACAAATAAAATGTCTTAAAACTATGTGAATTACGAAAGAATGAGAAATTTAACGTACCTCAATCCGCCAGCAATCACCACAGTTTATATTTAACAAAAATAAAATAAAAATAAAAATAAAAACCTAAGCAAGATGTGCTCTACGTGAGTGAATGCATGAATGCGGCAATTAGTTTTTAAACTAAAAATAATAAACTAAACTACTATATTTTATTTTATTTTTCAATTTTATATAAAAAAAAAAGAAAAATTATGGAGATACGAAGTACCAAGAAAGCGCAGCAACAAAATATTTAAGTTTTTACTCCTTCGATCCGCTTCGATAATCCTGAAAAAAATAAAAATAAAAATATTAGTGGTAAAAACTAATTCGAAGAAATAAAAATTAAGAAATAAGAAATTAAATCTAGTCCCCGGCAACGGCGCCAAAAACTTGATGTGATAAAAACTAGTAACTGCAAGTGCACAGTATCAAATTGAAGAACGGGCAAATACAGGTTGAACCACAGAGACTAGTTAATTTCCAATGTATCCTTAATTTAAATTTCAGGCAAATTAGGAATAAAAATTGTGAAGATGATTAATTAACTAACTAATGCAAAATTAAATTAATAACAAAAACTATTAATGAGAAAAACTACTTAGGAATCCGAATCCATTAAATACTAACATAATAATTAAATTCTTCCTTTCCTTAATTAATTTCTAATTATTTTTCCTTCCCTTAAAAATAATGATTCATATAATTAATATGGGCAAGCATAGATTATGAAAATTTAAGGATTAACTATAACTCATCAAAACTTCATTGAGCAAGCATGAATTATGAAAAACTCATATCTTAATAATAACCTATCAAAATCTCATAATTAATTTAGAACCAAAACGAATTATGCACGAAGGTAAATTGAAAGAATAAATACTTAGACATTAATATCGGAACGGAATTAAATAATTAATATGCAATATTTAATTTCATCTTCATCCTAAGTATTAGAAATTTAGCTAGCCATGGAATTAAAAATAAAAGAAAACAAAACTAAAATTACTAACATAAATTGCACGAATTAAAATAGAACTAAAAGAATAAGAATTAAAAAGAAACTTTAATATTAAACTAATGAATAATGTTACAAATGAATGAAATAACTCCCTGACTACCGATTCAAAAGCAACAAAAGAAAAAGTAACAATTTCTTGCTCCTCCCAAAAGCTGCGACACATAAAGAATAGGAAAAGAACTAAGCGAAATAACTCCCTGCCAAGCTATTACCAAAAAGCTACTACCGACGGTAAAGAAAAAAAATAAAATAAAATATGACTCCCCTACTCTCTAAAATAATACTCTTATTTATAGAGAAAATAAACTAAACCCTAATCTAATTTGGAATAGCTTGGACTCTTCTTTCCTTCTTGATTTCAACTTCTACATGGTAATATTGGAGTCCAAATAGAAATCAACTTGGAAGCTTTTAGAATCCTTTTTCAGCTCAACTTTATTTATTTCTTTATTTCCTGCAAAACAAAATAAAACTAATTAATTAAATAAAATAATAAAAATGGGAATATAAAAAATGCAAAATTACGTGTTTATCAGTATATTTGAAATGGATGTACCAACTCATCCGAATTTTGTTTTCGTAATCGTAATGGCTCATATGTGACTCTGATTCAAATGGTCCGCAAACCGAGATTCATAGAGTTCGGGGGCTTGCTTAAGCGAGGGGAAGGTGTTAGGCACCCCCCGACTTCCGTGAAATACGGTTACCGCAATCTCGATATTTTCCTATCCTTTTAAATCTTAAAATGTGTGTGTGCGCGCGCGTGTGTGTGTGTGCCTAAATGGAGGTTTTGTGATGTCCTTTTACATAAAGTTGCTTTGATTTTATATGGCAAAATGTGTTTTGTCGGGAAAGCGTTTAGACATCTTTTGACACAAATGACGAGGCTTCGCTTTTCATAAGAAAGATTGATTTTAATTTCGAAAATGTTGAGGTTTTTTATTAGATGTCATTTTTAGAAAACAATAGTTTTAAACTTTTGTCAAATAGGAATCGAGACTATACATTGCCTTCTAACAGTTAATATAAATAAAATGAAGGCAACTTCTAGAACTCTTTAACCCTATGCACAAAGTTTAATGAAAACGTTTATTTATTTTTTTACGAAACATCTTTTATGACATTTTAAAACCAAATGTAGCATTTTCGTCAAACAAGGATCAAAGTTTCGCCAAAACTCTTAATTTTACAACATCGTGAATCTAATATCCTAATTTGATTCTTTTTAGAAAATCTTTATCATTTGCCTTATTTTGGAAAACCATTTCCTGTGCCGTAAATTAAGACAAACATCCCAAAACGTGTCGGGGCTATCCATGGGCATGTGAGCCATCCAGACAACCCCCAACACCCACGATCCCATATTTTATTATTATTACGGGGCCTTAACCCGAACACGACTTGGTATCGTTTTAAGGCCCAATATTACAAAATACACATCTATGGACTCTATACAAGGATTACATATGCCAAAACGTCCATCATCGGGATTCGATCACGAGGATCTCCTCCCTAGGCTCACAGTCACCCAAATCGCTACACAACCAATACTAAACCAAATCTAACAATATTAAACATTGCTATCATACTACATAGCTCCAATATCACAACTCACTCACGACAAACTACTCATTACCATAACGGACGATATATCACCGTACGGATGTCATCGGGGCGTTAGGAGGAGTTACGTTCCGATGGAACCCTCGCTAACAACCCCTAATCCACGGATCCTTTATCAATATATAACAATAAACTACATCAACTAAACCAATCACAACATTATGCTAACAATACAACAAATAAACTCAAGAACACAATCCTTTTCACCTTGCAAAAAGACGATTGAAGCTTCTTATTTCACGAATCGGACAACAATACAAGAACACTCAACTAATTATCAAGAGAAGATGAAGATTTGACACCAATCTAGCCAAGAACCGAGCCCTTCTCTCTCCTCCCGCGCACTCTCTCTCTCTAAAATCTATTTTTTCTTTCTTTTTTTTTTCTAACTCTCGGGTGGAAATGGCAATCTATAGCCTTCCGCAGGCAGTCGCAGGTGCAACTGCGGCTGGCCGCAGGTGCATCTGCGGCTGGGCTCGCCAGCCGTCCGCGCCGAATCCTCGGCTGCCGTGTGCCGTCCTCGAGCCGCGCACTGTCCCGTTTGTCGGTGGCCGCAGGTGCATCCGCGGCTGTCCGGCTTGCTTTTCTCGATTTTCGTGCCGCGCGGTCTTAATTCGCCAATTTCTGCGGTATTATTTTGGAAGGCTGTTACCTAATGTATAGATTGCTCTTCGTGCTTGGCTTCCAGGGGGCGCTGCCCCCTTCCACCCCCGCCAGCTCACCGGCGAGCTGGGCAGCCTCTCGCTCACCGGGGAGCGAGACCCCCGAACATCGTAAGCGTAGTGACCATTAGTTATGATCAAATCAGGTTCTTCTGGATCAACTGTTCGTCTTGCCGCAAGTAACCTGATGCTCGTTGTTCGTTGTGGCGGCTTTGGCCGTAAGTTGTTGGGGTGGCTTCGTGTTGGGGTCCACCTTCCTTTTCGCATGTCGGGTCAAATGACGATTTTGCCCTCCTGCCAGGGTTAGTGAAAAAGTGCAAAATTTGGGTATCTACAATTGATATTTTTAAAAATGCAAAAAATAAAATAAATTAAAATCCTAAAAAAATAGCAAATTAAATAAATCAAGAAATTAAAGTAAACTAATCAAACTAGTTAAAATTTACCAAACTAATTAAAATACTAAATACAATTCTATATGTTGATTTTTTTTTGTTACGAATAACGTGGATAATTATAATTGGTGATATTTTAACGATCTATTTGATATAGTGAGTCATTTTTATAATTTTACCCAATCTCAATACATTGTAATTGTAATTCGGTAGAAAACTTTCGGAATACATAACAGGACTTTTATGTAAAAGGATAAGGGATTTGTTTCGGAGTAATTTATTAGTTGATCAAATTAATTTATAAGTATTTTTTCTTCTGTTTGAATGTCTGTATATGACTTATTTTTTAATTTAGAAATTGATTTATAAGTAGTTTTTGAGGAAGTAATAATTTTATGTAGGATAAGTTTATTATTACAAATCTATTAATTTTTTAAGATATCGAAAATATCTTTTACATATCATGCAATCTAATTATAATATTATTAGTCATAAATTTTATTATTAAATTAATATCCTAACTAAATTAAATTCATTAAAAATTGAAATTTAATCTAATACTTGCATTAATAATGTATGTGAATTTTTTTTTGCAATATAATAATTGTAAAATTAGTTAGAAAACTATATTGAACTCATTATTAATTAATATTGAATTCAAGAAAATGTTGGATTAGAATTTGGAGAAAATTTTGTCAATATTTACATTAATATATAATTTTTTTACAAACTTAAATAAAATTAAAAATATTATTTTCTCATAATCACAATTAAATAAATTTACAGTCCATTCTAATTATCAACTCAATAATTGATGAAATGTATCTAAAATATATAACTAAAAATTTTATTATTCAAATAATGTTTAATATTTTCATAAGTTAATTTGATACAAGTATGTCTCATTTAATTTTATAAAAATATTAAATTAACTTGTAAAAATATTAATTTTCTTAATTAATCATGTTAATAATCAACATAATAAATCATGCTGGCCATTTCTAGGATAGAGTTGGTGAGTTTGTTAATATAATAAGGATAATTCTACACAAAAACGTTTTACACAAATTTAAATACAAACTCTATCTACACCTTTAAAAAATATAACTATTTTTGTACTAAAATATATTTTTTAATAATTTAAATAATAGTTCGTATTTAAATTTGTGCACAAAGACTTATTCCTATAATAAACCTTCATACTTTGTTGCACGGGGTTGGTGGCTGCAGATCACCTTCCTCTATTTTTTGTAACTAAGTGATGAGTGAGTCTTATGCCTATGAATTGGATGTCTTGAAGCTTATTACTTTGTTGATTTTGAGTGATTTTAGTTCCTTTTTATTAAGTTTTAAGTTTATTTTGCAGGAATAGGAGGAAGAAGGGCAAAACAGGAAATTCTAGTCATGAGTGGCAATTTTGTAAATATCTGCAAGTTCAGCGCAGTTGGCGCTGAACCTAGTACTGTCTCAGCGCGGTTGGCGCTGAGTCGCAGCAGTAGTTGGCCAGATCGTGGGTTAGTTGCAGTTTTCAGATTCCTAACTGGTATATACAAGTCGAGGAGTTGTGGAACAAGATGGTGACGCAGATTTTGGAAGAGGATTCAGAAGAGAATAGAGAGTTTCAACTTTGGCAAGGGGAAGCTAAGATTCCAAGTAATCCGCAATAAGAAGATCAAAGCATCAGAATAGTAAAGATTCCAGAGTTCTTCTTTTCTCTTTATTCTTTTGTATTTGATACTTTTGGGTTTATGATTACTTTAACAATTATGAGTTCCAATAGGATAATTATGAACTAATTGGTTATTTGGTGTCACAACGGAACCTATTATTAGCATGAATCGATTTGCTTATATTTTCAGTTGTTGATTTAGTTTGAATTGTCTATCATACTCTGTATTAATTGTGAGATTGTTTGACCAGCAATTGATTTGACAACCTAAATGGATTTGGAAAATGAAATCTAAGGTTAGGTCCAAGTAAGATAGCATGTATTCTGATTTATTATGGTTGAATGATTAATTGGATTCGTGTATGGAATAGACATATATCTATGCACTACATGTGACTGTAATGGGAATTGGTTCTCGATGAGTTTGTTTCATTTAGCTTGCATAGGAATATAGCAAGTTAAGAGAGATGAATATATTTATGTAATCATTGAAAAAGGTTCATTAATAATTTGTGAATTTCCAGTCAACAATTCATTAAATTAATTTACTGAAAGTAGGGTAAGGTGGTTCATGTGATATAATAGGGGAAGTTGTGATCCCAATCTTGTTAAAATCTATTAAATCTTGTTTTATTATAATTTTTGTGTTAAATTTCATATTAACATTTATCTCAATCAAAATCGTGATCGTTACTGAAAAGCTGAATTGAGCTAAGGCTAATATTTTATACATTATTTAGTACAGTTCTCTGTGGGTTCGACATCCTGTTTATCATTGTATTACTTGTTGACTGCGTGCACTTGCGTAATTTAGTCATTATATAAAGTGATCAACACTAAGTCTACGACAATAATTTTAAAACTTATAATAATGATATGTATTGTCTTATAAAAAAATAAAATTATAATAACACTTCTACGTACTATTGTTATAAACCCTAAAAGTATCGTTATGAGTTTAATTTCGTTACAAGTGATGTCGGGGTTGTTGGTGAGTTTGTTTTGAAATTGGATTAGACCCAACGGCCGAAGTCAAAAGCTTTGGTTGATTTCGTCAGAGACAGATAGAGACAACCCAAAACCTTTCAAGATTTGGATTACGTAAGGAAATTTTAGAGGGCTGGGACAAAATCCATCAAATCAGACGGCCATACCTTCAATTATCGCCTCTACAAATCGGACAGCAATTACTTTAAGAAACTTTGCAGAAGGTACGTTTTTTTGGTAGCTTATTCCCTAGGGTTCTTTCTCCAATGTACATTTGTTCTGATATACTTTTTTTTGCTGTGTTTTGGAAATTTGATTTGATTTGGAATGAATTTGATCGGTTTTGATGATTTTTGGGAACTGGGTATTTTTTGTTTTTGATGTTTGGTGGGTGGAACTGGGTTTTCCCCCCCGAAAATTCGTCTTTATGTGAATAATCTGTCATTTTTCAGTTCGTGTCAAGGATTGGGATCGGCGCCGGCCAAAACCCAAATATTAGCCTGACTTTTCGGTGTAACAGGCTAAAATTCGAACGGCGGCAATGCCACTAAATGAATTTACCTTGATTTAATTATTAACATTATGAGCAGGTTTCTGGAAAGGACAGGACAAGTTGCTTGAGTTAATTGCTGGCAGCTTTGAATTTGAAATGGAAAATGAAGACGATTTCACCTTCTATCAGGCACGTTTTTTCAAATTTACATGCTGTAAAATGTTTTCATATCAACATTCTTCATTAGCTTGCATTGAGGTGGACATTTTGAAAGATATTTTCATTTTTTGCCTTGGCCCTGCTAATATTTGTCAAAACAAACTTGTTTTTTGTCAGGTTAATTCTTCTGTCAGCTTAGACATGTTTGAGACACAAAAATCTTTTCCAGATGTTAGCCGTATCAGTTTAAAAGATGAACAAACCAAAGAGACTGGAACTGATCAAAGTAGTGGTGTTTGGTCAAAAGATAATTCTGCAAGTACTAATACCTTCCTCAAGCAGGAAACAATTGGTTCATTGACTTTTAATGTTATAAATACGTCATCATCAAAGCAATTGGGTGACCCTCCGCAGAAAGCAGCATCACAAGGTACTGGAAGTTCAATAAAGGCATCCCAGGAGCCAAACACTATGGTGAAGAAGCCTGTCCCTCGGGCCAAAGTTCCTTTCGAGAAGGGTTATAGCCAAATGGACTGGCTTAAGCTTACTCGAACGCATCCCGACCTAGCAGGTACATACTAGCTGATAAAATTATTTCAACTCCGAAATGCGCTGATATTTAATTCTCTTCTTTTTTCTGAGAAAGTTGAGTGAAAGATAAGAAAACATTTTCTCTGGTGTTCCACAAAAGTAGAATCTAAATCAACATGGTTCAAATTGATGCATTTACCTTTACTTGGTGCTTATGCCTTTGTTTATTTATGTGACGCTCCCGAAACCCTATCATTTGTTAATGGTGATCTCGTGCTTTAAAATATAACCTTTATTCTTATAATCATTTCATACAATCATAATACAGTTCATAAACTAGTTATTAAAGCTTACATTCGTCATCTGGCTCGGAATCATAACCTTCACTTTCCTTATGCTAGAACTTAGTTCATATATAAATAAATTATGGCTTAGTCTATTACATTTTAAAATCATATAACTTATAATTTTAGTTAACTTTGTGAATACAATCACCATCCAAAATTTTCTATATATCACCCTACTTATTTAAATCTGTTCCATACATGCGAGTTTATTACGTATAAGACTCGACTTACAATAATACATTAGTCTTATCTCATTTCAAGCTTTCCTTTGAATACAACTTACATACATCGCTATTTCAATGGATTTACAAGCATACATTCCATTATTAACGACAAAATTTAATATTTAAAACCAAGACGTTCCTTAACTGGTACCTGTACAAATTTACATTCATCTACTAACTTATTATATTCTACCAATGGATATAATACATTCCTTCACACATTTCTATACATTTACCATTCCTTACCCTTTAGCTTAATCGGAATTTCCGATCTTCTCATACTTTGCCTGAAAATGTCAGTTTAAGCAAGAATGAGTACAGTGGCTCAGTAAGTTAACAGATAACACCTTTCATGCTTGTAGTTCATATACTTGCGTCATAAATTCCTTACTTTATCATGCTGTGCATTTTCAAATTATAAATGTCACATATTATATTTAACAATTAAAATACATAGTTGCACGTAGTGCACATTTCAAAACATTTGATGTTACATAGTCTGTCAAATAGTTCACATTGAACAATTATTTCATTTCGACAAGTTCTGAAAAACTTGTCTGTTTATACATATCCATGTTAACCTTTTATGTTCCTCGAGCGTCTTTCATATCCGTCTTGTCGGTTTGTCAATTTGAATTCTATCTGTCAACATTGAACCTATATATCATTATAATTTTATATTACATTTTATATCTTTGTCAAACTTAAACCATAATTACTTGACTATTAGTCTCTATTCATTATACTTTTGATATATTACACTTTACATAGGTTAATAATACATCATACCTTGTTATCGACCTTTTACACAAGCATTATCATACTTTTACTTAGCTTTTAGGTATGTTAAATTATTATTTCACTGTTTCTTTATACATTAACACTCTTTACATTAACCATTTTTATCAATTTAAGGTTTGTATAACCTATTTCTATCATCCCACATCCAAACATAGTTTTTTGGACATTAATTTTTTTTTTCTTCCGAGAGTAGTAACTTTGCCTCGGCGGCGACTGAATTCGCCCCTAACAAATTCCTCTCTATCGAACTGCGTCCCGGCATAGTGTTTAGTACAAAACACTGCGCCTAGGCGCAGTGTTCAGAAATCAGGAAATTGATTTTTGCATCAATTTTGCTGATTTTTAACTCATTCATCTTACATCTAATTCAGCTCAAATTTGAACTATAGTTAGGTCTTACTACCTAGTATTTTACAAAAATACTACTTGACTCATTTGGCTTCTTAAAATTATCGAAACAATAGCCCGTAGAAGGGCTTTTAAACACATTTTCACACTTGGACACATTTTGATAATTTTCGTCAACTTTGTGATTTTTGGTCATTCACTTCTAAAGTTCATTCCAACACTTGATATAGTCTCTATACATCATATAAGACATGTCTAGGCCTTTAAAACTACTTAGCTTTGCACGAGGCAGGATTTGTCCGTAAAAACCCGTTTTAGGTCGAAATGATTAATTTCGATCGTTCGAAACGCATTTTCGTTTTAACTTTAATTTGTTGACTACCAAATCAACATAGACACGTGTAATAACATAAAACTAAGTCATTTAATGTCATTTTACCATTAAACTTTTAAAATTGTCAAAAATCACCCTTCAGTTGCATTTTCACCAACTTTACATAAATTTTCATTTCAAACACTTAGACTTCCTTTCTCATATACTCATTAAAGAGTTCATTTATAACTTTTGTAGACTTATATCATACCTATACGAATTGTTTAAAATTCATTTACCTTTAAAATATGTTTACATGAACATATAACTACTATAGTCAATTTCAGACTTCAAATTCATACTTTCTTTGCTTTAACATCTCTAACATGCTCTAAAACATGAAAAACACACAAGACCTTCATGTTCAACCTTATAGCTTAAGATTTTACCATAATCTTCCAACTCTAGACATATATTCTTCCATAATTCATAACTTTATCTATACATATATGCTTATACATACATAAATCTAAGTTTTAAGTTTGAAAAACTTTTAAACCTTTATGAATGATCAATCTTCTTTCATAGAAAATTTTGTCATGACGAGACCTTCATCTTTTCTTCTTGCTCCAGGATTATCCAAGCATCCTAGCTTGCCAATCTTCAAGCTTTCTCTTCTTCTTTCATGGCCTCTTCTCTCTCTCCTAGGGCTTGAATTTCCAGTAAAATGAAGAAGAGAACTTGCTTTGCTTGATTTAATAAGGCTTAACCCAAGTTGGGTTAAGTCAACTTAACCATAATTAATTCTAACCAAGGGCAATTTGGTCATTTCAAATAATTAATGAGGGGCATTTTTGACATTTTACCTTTTGGGACACAACGGACATTACTTAATTTGTCAAGGGTATTTTGGTCATTTTGCCCCTTAGGACACAAAGGTCATCAAATAATTTGTTAAGGGCAACTTGGTCATTAGCCCTCTTTGCTAGATTTTTATTTTTGTATGCCAATTTCAATTTAAAAGAACTTTTATACATTTCTCTTATTAATTCATTTCATACTCATTTAAATTGATTTTTCTTTCAATCGACCAACTAGGTCATTTGTTTTCCATTGTGCTACCTTTACGAAGTCTCATTTTATAGCTTAATTAGTCATTTAATCGTAAATTGACTAAATAACTTTTTTTAACTAAAATTGCGTTTCTAATTTCCTACGAACCTTCTCGGTTTCTCCTTTAATCAATTTCAATTCTCAACATTTCAAATAGTCGAAATGCTCATTTTTTTCATTAAATCGTTCTATCGAAAAACGAACCCTGTCTGAATTACCAAAATTCACTCCTTTTACCATTTAAGCTCCTAATACCCTTTTACGATTTTTACGTCATTTCGTTCGTTTACTTAATATACATATGACAATTTGAATCATACATGCATACTACATTTCTTTTACTTATTTTCGGGAGTATTACCTTTTGTATTTGTACGTAGTATAAATAATACTCAGTTCATTTTAATCAATTAATATTGATCTCCTTAATAATTTCATATATTAAATTATCATAATCCTTATTATTCCGTTAATCCCTAATATATTGATTAGGTTAAACTGTTTCATTAATTCTGCATATTCTGCTATACATTGCTTTGCCTTTTTCGTAACCTAGCCTCCCAAGGCTTATTTATCAAGCTAGTTATTCCTGTTCATAACTAAAGCTTAATTTATATATTCTTTCATCATTTTACTTTTCTCTAAGTCTAAATTTTCCTTTTATTTATTAGATTAAATATATGTAACTATACACGTACATTTAATCTATCACATTTTGACACAATACAGTGTTTTACAAAAATTCCTTTCTAACTACCTAATCGTAGGTATTACAATCTATCTTTCACCTTTAATCCGTTCTATTTTTATTCAACCATAGTAAATTATATTTATTATAATTTCATTATCTGTCAAGTCACTATTGTACCTTAAATTAGTGACTGTTCCTCATAACTTCTATAGAGTCCTCATTACCTCAGGAGTCTCTCTTTATAAATTAACCACATAGGTCATTCTTAGCACATTGATTAAATAATAAATTAAATTTAATCAATTCTTAATGCTTTCTGTCCTTCCAAACTATGTTTTAACTTCTAACCTTTACTTAATTAGCCAAGATTCTTAATTAGAAACCTTGTCAAAATCTGGGATGTCACAACTTAAATGCTGATGTAATAAGATTTTGAACCCTCTCCTCTACCACCAAATGAGAAAAGATAATTTTAGTTGAAGGTATCCTGACCTAGCAGGTGCTTACCACCAGATAAAGAAATCATCTTTGAAATGCGTTGTTAAATCTCTATTACATCCTTTCATCTTGTTGATAAAATCAAGTAAATGTTGAGAAATAGTATCATGGAAATTCCACATAAATAAAATCTCAATCAACATGCTCCATGTTGATGCATTAAGTTTACTTTGGGTGTCATATACCGATGTGTCGAGATTTTGAACACTTCTGCTACCACCAAATGAGCAGTGATAACATTCCTTGATATTCATGCACTTGAGATATTTCCACTTCTTAAGATCTTTATGTGCTTTACCTATTCTTAGTCCTTCATTTTAGACCTTAAAAATATCATCTCAAACCTGAACTCTGCATTGAGCAGTATGGAAAGCAACTCCTTTAATTTAGCCTGACAGGTTTATATAGGATGAGGCTCATGCATCATGCTCTATGATATATAGGTGAGGCGCATTCTTTTAGGCGTTAAGGATCACTCTTATTTCAAAAGAATTCCTTATAGAACCAACCACAAATTACTGAGCCAGTAATAAATATTTATGAGTTGCAAGGTCATTGAATTTTGCTCTGCCCCCTTTCATCAACAACTCCTAGAAAAGTTCTGATATGTAAGGGTGAGCATGCCTTGAAACATGTCCCGTAATGCCAACAATCTTTTCAATGAGATGCTGATGCAACTCCCTCTGAATCGTGCTTTAATGCTGTTAGAATAACCTGGTTTAGGGTAGTTGTTATCCACTTTTGGGCATGAGCCTGGCATGCCAAGTTTAAGTTGTGCCTAGTGATATGGCCTTCTCATTTTTCTTTTGTAACTGATTCCACTGCTATACTAAAAAATCTTTCCCTATTTTTGAAAGCTCCTTGCCATTGAAGTAGTAAGATACTGCTGGATCCATATTTTTGAAATTTGGGAATAAGAATTTACTTTGTCTGAGAAACGATAAGGTTGATGGTCTATTGCTAGGATACTACTGTCTGCTCATTTTTCTTTTGTAACTAATTTTAGCTGAACAAATAAAAGACGTCTTGGAGTGAACCTGGGGTAATAAGCAAAGCATTCAAGGTCGGAACCAGATATCGACTACAGAAGTTGGCTACTGCTATACTCTCAGGACCTAGGGTTAGTCCTGGCAGAGATAGATTGCAGAGATTTAAGAGAGAGAAGCCATAGAAAACAGGGTCAGAATCAAGGTAGAAGAAGATAACTGCGGTTGGAAAAGAATGGGAGGAAGAAGCATAAATGTGAATCAAATTAGTTCACGTTCTCAGAATTTCAGACATCATAATAGTTTGCCTTTCATCTATCACATCAGCTACTATTTATTGAGTCTAAACAAAGGACTAGTTTGCCCCTCAACTAACTTTTCTTTGGAACCATATGGCATAAAGCTACTCTCTAGAAACTACTTGACATATAACCAACATTATTTACTGTTATATCCCTACCTATATTATACTGGGCTTGACATATACTAAAAATTCTTTACCTCGTATGGAGAAGCTTCTTGCCATTGATATAGTAAGATAGTTCTGGATACATATTTTTGAAATTTGGGAATAAGAATTTACTTTGTTTGAGAAATGACAAGGTTGATGGTATATTTCTAGGGCACTGTCTGCTTTATGGTAGTAATTCTTCATGTTTTGTCTCACATATCCATGCTAGCACCTCACCACAAGTTTTTCCTGTTTTAGGACTCTGTTTCCATTTAGGACTTCAAGACTCTTCTAGTAAACGTTGATGGACATTGCCCAACTTTGAACTCTTTAATTATCTTATGAATGACATTGTATATCTTGTGGTATATGTTATATGTAACTTTGATAACTTCTCTATTCATGTACTAAGTAAATCTAGGTTCTTGTTGCAATTAGTTTTAGATTTTGCTTGTTAGTTATTCACTGGTACCAGAGTGTTTTGCATTAATGTAATGTCTTTGTTGAAGTGAGCTCAGTTTGTCTTAATGTGAGTGCATGAACTACATGAGAATGCTTATGCTATATTTATTTAATTATCTATAAAATAGTTGCGCAATGTGATTTGAATCACTGGACTCAAATGCATGCATTCTTGGTACTTGAATTAATTTTATACGAAAGAGATTTGATTGTCACAAGATTGTGGTTATCAAGTTATTAACCTTCTTATATTTTTCAAAATTCTGTCCTTGTGAGAATTGTGATAAAGCTAATCTAGTTGAGGATGTTGTTTTGTTTCATTTAAGGATTAAAGGGACAGTCTAATAAGAGGCTTATATCTTTGAAAGAAGTTAAGCTACATCAAACAGAAGGCTCCATGTGGACTGTTCTTAAAGGCCGTGTTTACAATATAGCTCCTTACATGAAGTTCCATCCAGGAGGTACAAATGTTATTTTATGCTGCACAAGTTTTAAAAACTAGAATGCAGTTTTTGTTCATTAAAAGCTATATTTAGTAAGTACTTTTTTAATTTGCTTTGTTCTGTGCTTACACATTGTTGATGAGTCATAGTTTCTCGAAACAGATTCTTTAACTGCTTTAGATGCTATATGAATACACGTTGTACTTATTCTGAATTGATCAGTTACTGCTTGATCATGTCATCTGTATTCTGTTAATTATATGGACTTGAAGTCTTTCCTTTTAATTCTACATTATCTTTGTTTGTCAGAAAAGAGAATTCTAAAATTATCTTTATTAAATTCAAGCTACTTATGAAATAAATGGAAAAAGAGGGTACATGTTTAGAGAATTCAAGTTTGGCCTTCCAATACTTCATGTTTTAACTTTTCACCTAGTGGAATCTAATAAAACAGATGGTATTTTGTAAGCATTGTTTTCTTCTTGTTCTTGTTCTTGTTCTTGTTCTTGTTGTTCTTCTTTTCTTCTCTTTTGATTTGATTTAGATTAAATATTGGATAATCCATGATATGTCATGCATTTGCATTTTCACTTTCACTTTCACTTTAGACTGTACTTTAGCCATTTGGTTTTGGACTGGATTCGCTACATTTCTTTTTGATGTAATTTTATTCTCTTTGATTTTATATTAAAATACAATTAGATTAAACACTGGAGAATCCATGATATGTCGTGCATTTGCATTTTCACTTTAGACTGTACTTTAGCCATTTGGTTTTGGATCAGATTTGCTGCAGTTCTTTTTGATGTAATTTTATTCTCTTTGATTTTATATTAAAATACAAATCATGAATTATACAATCTGCCTATGTTATGCCTTATCATGACGCCCTCCTCTTGATTGCTTGATTTAGCAGTATATTTTGTAACATACATGGGGTTATCTTGTACTTATAGGTAGTACAACATGATCGGTATATTATTGGCGTCTCATTACTGGCTAGAGAAATACCCATTTTTAGTATATGTAGCAGTTATTTTAATCTTCTCTCCGTGCCTTTTTTCCTGTGCATCAATCAACCTTTTTTGGATATCTCGTCTCCGTGTTGTGCCTCCAATTTGATTCAAAACAGTCGGAGCTTTTTGGATATGGGTCTCTTATTGGTGTGGAATTTATGTTCAGGGTTTTCTTGAAATAGTTTCATTAAATTGGTCTTCAACTAACTATTCCCAAGTGCAGCTTTCTTACAGGCCCACAGCCATGCTACAAAAGCTTAACTTATTCAAAATTTTATTTTACGGGCACAAGGATGGTATTGTTGCATTATAAGGTGTCCAAATATGGTCTTTCGGTGGACCTTTTTTAATGAAAACCTTTTGATACGGATAAATATATGGGAGCTAAAGGATTATTAATGGACAAATTGCAAAACTGTCCCTTGATGTTGACACTAAATTGCAATATAGGTACTAATGTTTTAATTTTTGAAATGCTATAGCAAATGTTTCAATTTTTTGCAAAACTGTCCCTTGTGATCAATTTTGGTCGAAGTAAGTCGATCATGTGCATATCACTTGGGTGTTGGACAAACACCTTCAAAGAGGGTAAAACCATTAAAAATAATAAAGAGAAAACTGACTATTTTGCTCCTTCATCACCCACATGATATACACAATTTTACAAAATTTGATCAAAATTGGCCAGAGGGCACAATTTTTTTAAAAAAATTAAAACATTGGCTATGGCATTACAAAAATTGAAACATTAGTGTTTATATTGCAATTCAGTATCAACCCAAGTGGAATTTTGCAATTTGCCCATTAGTATTTAGTTACGTTATATTACATTATTGTTCAGAGATAAATCAATATAACTATCTTTTGATTGTATTATGTAAGATTATTCTAGAACTTTAAACTTTAGTTGTAGATAATTGTAAACGAGTTTTGTTTCCCTTTTAAATTTAGTTACTTAAATTATATTAGAATTAGGGTTTTCCGTCTTCTATGTAAACTGATGTAGTCTCAGTTATTATTTGGAGTTGATTTATTATTATTTGGAATTAAAGCTTTTTGTTTTTGTGTGAGTTTCTGAGATTCCCTGCAGATTTTGCTTCTTCACGCTTCTTTCTCATTCTTAATTTTAATTATAGACCTGCTTCCGTATTAACCTTTCTGTTTGATCCCTCTTTCTCAAGAAGATAGATGTTTGATATTCTCCCATAACCCACACCCCCCCCCCCCCCCCCCCCCCCCCGCGGCTGTAAATTTTGCCTGGGATTGTATTTTCTATGCTGACATATACCAGATCGACATTGACAATGATAAAATAACTGTCAGTTGTTCGCTGGGTCAAACTTCTTGAATTCTCTTATTATGAGAGTTGGACTTTGTTTAAGTGAGGGTTCCTACATGTTACACCTAATGCAACAGTTCCAAGCTTCATCTTTCCCAGCTTAGTGATCAATCTCGTCAAGTAGTATGTAGGAATGCCATCACTTGGTGCTTTTAAGTTGGATGCTTTATTATTTATTATTCTGGTTCAGGTAGTGCTTTGATTTCGTTGTGGTTCATCTTGATTTCATTATTTATTTCCTGGTTGCGATAATCTTTAATATCTCTGGGCATTTCTCTTGTATCTGAGACTGCCTTTCGGTTCTTTTCAGAATTTTGGTCTTATTCATTTTTTATAAGACGTTACTTGTGATTGTTTTTGAAGTACCGTCTTTTTGTGTTTCCAATAAGCTGAATATGATTTTCTTATACTTCTTTTCAGGTGTTGATTTACTAATGAAGGCAGTTGGAAAAGACTGTACAGCTTTATTTAGTATCCTTAAATATGGAGTAATTTATGCAACTTAGGTCATTAGATTAGATATTCTTTTAGAGTTTCTTATATATCTCTACTGGTACAGTTTAGCAGTTTATAAATTCTTCGAGCAGAATTTCAAGGCCATGTTTGTTTGAAAAAATGGTGGGTGGGATATAATTATTTGTATTAGTTTATTATCACTTTAGACTATTTTATCTTGTGATTAGTCCGTTATTTAATTCTTAAATTATTTTTGATCATTTATGAGGTCATTTGATACTTCAAAAGAGAATTATATAATATTTTACATTTTCACTATGAGATTATAATCCACTATCAAATGGTCTTAGAAATATTTAAATAATGTCCATTTGATTAAATAACGAACTAATCATAAGATAAATAGTCCAGACTGTTATGATTTATAAATTCTTCAAGCAGAATTAAAATTATGTTTGTTTGCAAAAATAATTAGTGACATAGGACTATTCCTACTTATAATATTATTCCCTATCTAACATCTATAGAAATCTATAGAGAATATATTTATCACTGGGGTAACCTTGTTATATTGTTTGGTAGATATTTTGTACCTTCAAAGTTATTTCGACTAAAGATGGTGAATAAATCAAACTGTCCATTATTGTGTCGTGCTAAAAGATTTCCTGTTCTGTGCATAATTGGTACTTCCGTTTTCTGCTCTTGATAGAAGTTGATACTCCAGCAGCTGTAAATTGTAACCCTTAACTTTATTCAGACAAGTACCATGCTTGGGTGAACGCGGAGTTCTTATTGGAAAAGTGCCTCGTTGGTATTTTAGACGATAGCCAATGAAAAGGTGATTTCTGATAATCAAGAAATAGTAGGAGTCTTCCCCATTCATAATTACAACTTTACAAGCATGTGATGAAATAGACATTTTTCCTTGATGTAAGCCATATATTATGAAGGCAATAATACCATTATATTCCATGTTTGTTAATATTTGTGTTTTGAATATGTTTAATTTGAACAAGGCTGGCTGGTGTAGGATAGATTTTGGATGAAGAATTAACGAAAAATAAATTAGGATTTAAACTCCACTTAGGGTTCTCAAGTGTATTAACTCTACGAATCAATATTAAGATGGATAAAATACCTCTGCGATATGAATAAAATATCTTTACGAAATGAATAAAATAATCAATTTCAATATCAATAGTCTATAGTATATTAAACTTGTGGGGATTATATCACTATTTAAACAGATTTAAAATTTTAATATTACTTGAGAAATAATAAAAGTACTAAACGATTAAAATATCATTATTAATAATTCTTAATCACTAATTAATATTTTAAGTTTTCACTAATAAATAAATTAAATCAATTATTATTACATTAAACATAATAAAATTTTTAAATAACAAATATAATTTTTTTTTATTTTGGTCTTGAACTGTGATCCCTATTATTCTCCTCTTCTTGGAAAAACCTCGACCTCGAATTTTATAACATGAAAAAATAATCCATAAACTCCTCTCTACTGAAAGAACCTTTTTGAACACCGTTGACAATATTTTTACACGATAAGGCTCAAAATTATTGGGAAGATAACTGGATTGGTGTATCACTTTTGCATTCAAAGGAAGTTGAAGTAAATTGATTGGAATGATGAACTCAACGTTATTAACTTGGATTGAATCAGTTTCTCGAACCGTCCTCTCTTCTATAATGAACAATTCAAAGTAGCTTCAGGGTTTTTCTCAAGTGGTTATTCACACATAATCTTTGTCTCAACTTTTGAAGTTTCAAGATTTTTCATGGACGCGCCACAACTGTATATAGCCCCAAAATCGTGAACATCCTCTTTTTCTTTCTTTACTCGAATATGTGTCAACACGTCAATAAGTTCATTTTTTATAGAAGAGATGTCATCTTTTATACAAGAGTTTTCATCTTTCATAGAAGAACATATAAAAATAATTTCACATGTAGCCTTTTGAAATTCTTTTGTTTTAGCTTATTGGCGTTTCCTTGCTTAAGCTTTTCTTTGTTCATCTTGATATTTATGTTGCAATTTTTTGAGGTTGTCTTGAGCATCAATCATATCTCATTTAAGCTCTTCCTGCTTGGTTTTCAAATAGCTATGACTACATGTATAAATAAGATGGTGTATCTGTTCACTTTCATCTTCATAAAATCATATATACTCCTTTTGTTGTGTAATCAATTTTTTGTGGTCCGGGACATTGGAACATGGGTTAAAAATAAAAAAATAATTTTTTTGATAACTTAAGGATCTAACTGAAAGGAAAATAGAAAATAGAAAATGGAGCTAAAATATGAATGCAGAAAGTGTAGGAGTTGATTTAAAATGATAAAAGGGTACAAGTGAAAAGTATATAAAGTATAGGCTAAATTTAGGGGAAACTATGGGGTATTAAATGGGTATTTGCCAATTTTTTAAGGAGTGAACAATGACAATGGATAGTAACTCCGACGATAAACAGTGACTTTGATGATGAACCGTAACTCCCGTGATGAGTTATAACTCCGGTGACGAATAGTACTCGATGAACAATATATATATATATTAAAAATCGAAGATCCCAAAAAATTGAGAAATTAATGGAGAAACCCTAAGCTCTGATACCAAAAAATGATGTAGGACAGATTTTTGATCACACTTTATTAATCCACAAATAAAATAATTAAAGTTATCATTTTATTTGTTTAATTCCCAATTATAGTAACCTTTACTCTTATTTTAATTTAAGTATGCTTCATTAGTACACAATTAAAATAATTCTTAATATTATTTTAATTGTTCATCATTTAATAATTCATAATTAAAATAATTGTTAACATTATTTAATTACTTATTCTTTATTGATTTACAACTAAAATAATTCTTAATATTATTTTAATTGTTTAACTCTTATTAATACACAATTAAAACAATCTATAATATTATTTTAATTGTTTACGTATTATTAATCCATAATTAAAATGGTTCTTTAATATTATTTTAATTGTTTAAAGAAATATTTAATGTTAAATAATCTCTATTATTAATTTATAAATAAAATAATTTGGTTATTATTTTATTTGTTTAATGTCATTTTAATTAACTCACAAATAAAATAATTTTGGTTATTATTTTATTTTAATTAACTCATAAATAAAATAGTTTTAAAGTATTTTTTTTATTTATTTAATATTATTTTAATTAGCTCATAAATAAATTAATTTTAAAATATTATTCTATTTTTTTAATATAATTTAATTAACTTTAAAATAAAATAATTTTTAGTTATTTTATTTGTTTTTTTTTTTTTTTTTATTATTATTATTATTATTATTATTATTATTATTATTATTTTTAATCATTATTATTATAATTAAAAAAAATATTTTTTTCCTCGGGTCGGGTTAGATCGGGTAAGACTGGTCAACCCAACCGGTTTGACCAGCTGGCTAGCCAAAAATTTTGATCGGCGCTGCATTGGCAAAATTAATTTTTTTTTTCAATCCTCCATATCTTGCTTATTTTACATCCAAATAAGCTCAAATCAGTTTTATTATTTCATAAACTCATAACTCTACAACATTTCAATTTTTACATTATTTAAAAAAATATTTATTTCACCAAATTTATTGATTTTTCAAGCTAGAGTTTCATTTTGACATCATTTACAAGAAAATTCATCATAAATTCATTCTAGCTCTGTTTTTATTCGTTTCACTTGGAATATCTTCGTATTTCATTGAGCTACAACATACAATTTTTAGATCATTCCAATGAGTTACACATTTTATTCTATTTTTATCCAAATCACATGTTTTCACTATAACATTTGGGGTTTTAAACTCGTGTGTATTTTCTTTGGTTCATTTGAACATAAAACACTTATGAACACATATAAACCACATATCTTCCTTCACAACACCATCCTTATGTCTTCGGAATTCACCATGATTCCCACACCCAAACATAAATATATAACCATGAACTAAGATTTACTAGCTTAACTTATAAAATTATGTTTTAGGAATTATACCTCTTTGATGCTTTTTTTCTTCTAGATGTAAACTTGTAGTAGTGCTCCACCTTCTTCCTCTTTGCTAGACCTTGCTAGAGCCAACAAAATACAAGAGGTTAATTTGAATTTCTAATTATCTCTCTCAAGCTCTCAATTTCTCACTATGCTCTCAACTTCACCAATCTTAGCAAACTTAGAAAATGAAATAGGATGACCCTATTTATAGAGAAATTCTCATACATATACACTATATATACATGTATGAATATATATATTAATCCATTAAGCTTTAACCATCTAGAGAATTATTATACAAGGGTTTCACAAAACTTGGAAAAAGTTTGTACAATTCCTTAATTTAAGGCATGCATCATGATCCTCTTTCATGATGACCTATGTAGATTCATTTTAAAAATAAAATTAACATTCTAGCTTCATGATGGGTTATATATAATATATTATAAAACATTCTAGAAAATGGATCATTTGGATTATATAATTAGACTATGTCTTGGACTTTCACTTGGGTTACACCAACTTAATTATGGACTCACCTTGGGCTACAATATCACATCTACTAGCCTTGTAAATATATAAAAGATTGGGCCAATCAATTCCCTTATTATTCACAAATATAGTGGGCTAATTAGTATTAATTGTCCACTAAATTTATTCTCATAATACCTAAACTTTATAAACCTTTATTATAACTTAATTTATAATTCACTTCTTTATCACATCACATTTATAATTTTCATCTTCCATGAATTAATTAAATATTTAATTAATCCATCATCTCAATTATGTGACACAAGGTTTAATACACAAGCTTCAATTAATCATTAATTAATTTCTTACTTGTCACATAATTAATTCAATTTACTTGAATTATTAATTCCATAACACATATAGGCACACAATTAATTTCAAATAATTTCTAATTTCCATTAATATAGTATATATAAATTTTATGAATATTATGTTAGTTCCCAATGACACGAAATATATCTAGAAGGGGGGTTGAATAGATACTTTAAAACTTCTTCTCTATTGCGGTTTTAAGAAAGAGTGAATTATTAATCAAATAGTTTAGCACAACGGAATATGATTTAGTTACCCCTTCTTAAAAATGTTAATATAATAATTCAACAAACAAATATAGCAGTTATAACAGTTAATAAACACAAGTTGAAAGACACTAGATTTTAAGTGGTTCAGAGTTCACAAGACTCCTACTCCACTATTCTGCTCCTTGAGCAGCAAATCCACTAAGGATACTATTATAATTTTTGAATCACTAAGATTCCTTTAAGACCAACAGTCTTGGAACTCTAGTTCACTAAGAACTCTTCAAGTCCAGCAGACTTAGATATTCTAGTTCACTAAGAACTCTTATCGTGAGTAGTGATAGTTTTGGTGTGCTACTAAGTTTCGTTTAGCATAAGTTTCTGAAGAACTTAGTAGCGAGGCAAGATTCCTTTTAGTTTAATCTTTTTGAACTCTTGCGTATATCTTTCTTTCTTGTGTAATGCTTGTCTTTGAATATTGAATATGGGCTTCTCTTATAGAAGCTTTTCATTTCTTCCCGTTTGAAATCTACTATTCTCTTCAATTTCTGTCCGTTACCTCACAATGTAGAGCTGTTGAATATTATATTCATTTAGCTCATTAATGCTTTGACGAGGAATTAATTGTCCTACAAATACTGTACAAAAATGTGTTTTCTGTTTCCTTGGGACAAGACATGACAGTCGTAGTTTTTTACCAACTTTCATAGAGTCGTTTAGTCCTCCATAGAAATATGACTGATAGGACACAATCTTTTGACTTTATTGCCTTGAAAGTCTTCTCTCTGTTGCATTGCATGCTTTGGTCTGTCCTATGATATTTTTGACTTTAGGCACTTGGCAGAGGTTTGTTTGACACATTGATGTAGATTGTTCTTCTTGAAGAAGTTGCTTCTGTCTTATAGGAAAAGAGAAGAGTCATCAAAACTTTTAGGTTTTTGATCGTAGTGTTGCTTACATGTCTCTTGTTTGCTTAATTCAATGATAGAGTTTTACTCTATGGCTACTCTGTTAATCGTAGAGTCCGTTCTACGCTTGGGCTTCTTCCTTGATCGTAGTGTTTTCCTGAAATGGAATCGTAGAGTCCACTCTATGAACAGACTTAGTCGTTGAGTCTTCTTTGTGCCAAGTCGTAGAGCGAACATACTTAGTCATTGAGTCTTCTTTGTGCCAAGTCATAGAGTCCACTCTACGAACATGCTGACTAATCAGATATAACATAAGATCAACCTAACAGATTTGATCCTATCTAACTAAGTCCTTGTACATCATAAACAACTAAAGGACTTTACAACTCAATACATTTATATCCAAAATATCAACCTAACAGTTTTGATCTTATCCAACTAAGTCCTTGTACATCATAAACAATCAAAGGACTTTACAACTCTACTATTGAATGCATTTAGAACTTTAGATCTTATCATCAAATCAAACATGAAATGTTCAACAATCTCTCCCTATTTGATGATGACAACATAAATAACATAACGTAATTTGAACAACTTAATTAGGCAAATGCATATGAGTAAGTGAATGCCTAACATATAGTGAGCAGTTGTATTCTCTAATGAAAAATATGAATTTTATTGATGTATAGTTAGTTGAAAATGAGTGTAAATAGAATACAACAAAAAAACAAAAAATTATCTCCTCCTGCTGGTAGGTCTCCTTCTTTCATCTTCATGCTTTTGCCTAGGAGACCTTCTTCTCTCATCTTCTTGCCTTTGCCTAAAGAGTGCTCTCCTTTTCTCTTTTGCTCTTTTCAGTTCCATCTCTTCCCTTTGCATAACTTATTCTTCTTTCACTTGGAGCCATGTTTGAGAGCTGGATGGTCCCATAGTTGAAGAATAAGGTCTTGCTGTTGAGACTTGTCTGGGATGAGATGGTACTATATTAAATCTAGGAGGTTGTATCGACGTTTGAACCATTCTCATCCCTTGAGGTGCTCTTCCTCTTCTGCTGCTGTGTTCCGTGCTTATTCTCTTCTTCCCCTTGTTAGCATCATTAATTTTGGCCACCTTAGCTGATAGCTCCTGCACACCCTGAACAAGTTCTTGAAGTTGAGTTTGGGTGGCAGCTACATCATTGCGATGATCTTGAAGTTGTTCTTCAACTAGGATTTGTTTGTGCTCGACCACTGATAGGGTTGTATTTGATCGTAGAGCTTGTTCTCTGAGGGATTGCTTCATTTTGAAGAGTTGACCAATGAGAAGAGCTATAAATTTAACATTGGTTTGTTGAAAAAGGTTGATGGACTTCTGATGAGAGGTCATTGCTTCCATAAACTTTTTATCCCTTTCCTCGAGAGTGTCAGAAACAGCTGCCGTTAACTGCTTCAATCTTGTGGAGAATTGTTTTCCCAAATTTTGATTAAGATCGTTGGCAGCAGTAACGATATTGTCTATTCTTCGTTGAGTGTTGTGGGACGTGGATGGCAGATCTTTTTGTATCTCTGCTTACATATAGCTCGTAAGGTCTGTTAAGCCCTCATTAGTAGGAAGTAGAGATATCTTTTGTAGAATTTCTTGGAGGAGTTGAGTTATTTGCCCCTGGTCAGTTATGGAGCTTGGAATGTGAAAGTATTCATAACCAGAGTTTAAGGGAATGTCTTCTTGTGTGAGGAGAAGTCTTGGAGGTACGAAAGGTTGAGCATGAGGTATTGTGTGTGTAGTAGGCGGGGTTTGAGGAGAGTCTTGAGGGCATTCTACGTCTTGATCATTTAAGCTTTCTTGACCATTAGTCGTAAAGTGTCGGGACTTTACGACTTGAGTAGAGTTGGACGTAGAGCTTGTTCCAGTGCTTATGTTAGACGATTCCTCAAAATAATTGAAGGTCCAGGCAGGTGTATGATTTTGTATGAATGTGAGAGGGATGAAGTGTACCTTTTGTCCTAAAGAATGTGAGAATGTGTTGGTTGAAAGAAGCTTTTGGGCAAAGAATAGGTTCTGTGGATAGCCTTGAACCAAAATCAACACATTGGGATAAGCTTTGAAGGTCCAGAAGAGTTAATCCCATGAATTGTGTACCAAGGCTCGGTGGAATGACATCAGTGACAAGAACTTTAGCAGGTAGTTGTAGTTGAGATGCCTCTGTTCATTTCTTTCGACTGCCATTATTTCGATGTCATCATCTTCATCATTATTCATTGTGGCTGAAGGGATTGAAATGTCTTCTTGAATCTCCTCCTCAGCCTGAGCATCTGCTGACTCAGGAACTACTGATGACTCCCCCTCAGTTTGAGTACCCATTGGTTCAGTTGCTTCAAATGGCTTCCTCTCAACTGGAGCAACGACTAATTTTTCAGGTAGCTCCCCCTCAGCTACTGAGCTTTTTTTAGTTATTTGATTGGCTAATTTCACTAGCCTTCTTCTTTTTGGCCTTGGTTCTGCTGAAGTGACCTCCTCAGCTTGATGCTTGCTGCGAGTTTCCCTTTGCTGATCTAATTCTTCATCCTCTGTGTCAGCCTTCTCTTTAGGAGTAATGTCAGAGGCTTCATTTGATGATCCTTGAGGTCTTTGGATCTCAAGAGCTTTCTTTCCTTTCCTCTTCCTGATCAGACCAGGAGATAGCCTGCTGACCTCCTGAGACTCTGCTTCTGCAGATAGGATCTTCATGTGTGAGGGCCCAGTTTCACTTTGTGTTCTTTCACTGTCCCCAGATTGGGATAGTTTTCTATTCTCAACTGGGTTCCTTTTCCAGTTTTCGAACAGTCTCTGGGTTATCCTCTTATTAGCATTGAAGACTTCTCCTTCTGCGTGCTCAATCTTATCCCACAAAATAGATTGATGGAGAATGCTTATGAGTCTCCCATAGGGCATTTTTCTAACGCCCTTTGCCTTTTCTGCATTTTGGATCCAGTTCCCAATCCATTCAACTAGTAAGGAACCAAAGTTGATATTCATCTTCTTTACTATGGCTGTCATTATCTTTAGTTGGATCTCGCTGACAGAGTCGTGAGCAGAGTCCTTGTAGAGGAGGCACTTTCCAACGATGTCAGCCAGAAATTCATACTTCTGGGGAAACTCTTTCTTCTTCAATTCTCTTAGTTCAGGATTCTTCTTGTGGTGCATTCTTTTTAGGCCCTCTTCTGCACTCACCAGGTTAAGAGTTGTGAGGCCCGCATATTTAAAACCTAGGGTTAGGTTTATTTCTTCAGAGGTGAGGTTGAACTGAACCTCTCTAACTGTGATGGTTAGGGTTCCATTTTCATAGGTTCCATTCGTATAGAATTCTCGAACTAGCTTTGACAGGACTCTTGTGTTTGTTCCCAAGGCTTCTCGAAGGCCAGCCCTTTCTAGCAAATAGATTATCCTCCGGTACTGTTTATCTGTTGTTGTGAAGGCTTCGAAGTTTAGTTCGTTTCTAGAAATGACTTTAGCATGCGCCATTTAATTATTTTTCTGAAACAGGAAGAATGATTTAACTGAGTATGGAAACTTTAGGGTTCAGATTTTTGAGAGAGAGAGATAGAAAGGTTTAGGTTTTTGATTTTTGAAGAATAATGAATGACGCACTGTTTTCAGAGTATTTAAAACTTCCTTCTATGTTTGCTGAGTCGCGAGTCAAGTTTTGATAGGAGCACTTTTAGTTTGTTGATGGCCATTTTGCCTTTTGTCTCCCTCTGAGCTTTACGATCCTTCTTGACACATCAATTCTTTGTTTTAATGGTCGTTGAGTTAGCTTTACGACAGGGATGTACTCTGCGATCCTTGGCTTGACAACTGTTGAGTGAGCTCTACGATTTGTAGTGTACTCTACGATCATCGGCTTGATGATTGTTGAGTGAGTTTTACGAACTTGTCCTTTACTTTATTCCTTGGACACTTTTCTTCCTGCAGAGTTAGTAGCTTCCAAACATGAAATATATATCAAGAGTCTAGATTTAGCATTCCTAACTCACTTATTAGTTTATTAAATCTTGATTCATCTAAAGGTTTTGTAAATACATCTGCTAGTTGTTCTTCAGTTGGGATATAGTGTAGTGATATATTACCATTTTGTACATGATCCCTAATGAAATGATATCTTATATCTATGTGCTTAGTTCTTGAATGCATGATAGGGTTGTGAGTTATGACAATTGCACTAGTATTATTACAATATATAGGGATTGAATTAAGCTCAAACCCATATTCAACAAGCTTAGTCTTCATCCATAGGATTTGTGCACACTGCCTGCGGCTATAAATTTAGCTTTGCAGTTGATGTGGATACTGAATTTTACTTCTTACTGAACCAAGATACAAGTTTGCTGCCAAGCATCTGACAAGTTCTACTTGTACTTTTTATGTCTATTTTGCATCCTGTATAGTCAGCATCTGAATCTCCTATTAGATTAAAGGAAGACTCCTTGGGATACCATAATCCTAAGTTTGGAGTTCCTTTAAGATATTTGAAAATTCTTTTTACAGCTATTAGATGAGACTTTTTAGGGTTAGCGTGAAATCTAGCACATATACATGTAGCAAATATTATATCTGGCCGAGTAGCAGTTAGGTATAAGAGTGAGCCTATCATTCCTCTGTACTGAGTGATATCAGTATTTTTACCATTCTTATCTTTGTGAAGCTTAGTGGCAGGTGGCATAGAAGTTTTCATGACAGTTGCAGATTCCATGCCATACTTTTTTAATAAATCTTTGATGTATTTGGCTTGGTTTATGAAGATGCCTTCATCAGTCTGCTTTACTTGAAGTTCGAGGAAGAAGTTGAGTTCTCCCATCATGCTCATCTCAAACTTGCTCTGCATAAGCTTGGCAAACCTTTCACACAGTTTTTCATCTGAAGATCCAAAAATAATGTTATCCACATAAATCTGAACTAGCAGTGTTTTATCCTTATGTTTTCTTAAAAATAGAGTAGTATTTAATCTTCCTCTAGTGAATCTTTTTTCAATAAGAAAGTTGGTTAAGGTTTCATACCATGCTCTGAGAGCTTGTTTTAGACCATATAATGCTTTATCTAATTTATAAACATAATTTGAAAATGTTGGATTGATAAAACCTGGAGGTTGTTCCACGTAGACTTCTTCTTGAAGATCTCCATTCAGAAATGCACTCTTGACATCCATTTGGAAGACTTTGACCTTCATGTGTGTAGCATGGGCAAGGAAGATCCTTATGGCTTCCAGTCTGGGTTTCATCGTAGTCAATTCCTTCTTCATGAGAATAGCCTTTGGCCACCAGTCTTGCTTTGTTCTTTGTAATCACACCATTTTCATCCATTTTGTTCTTGAAGACCCATTTGATGCCAAAGACTGGTTTATGCTGAGATTTGATAACTAATCTCCAAACTTTGCTTCTTTCAAATTGATTTAGCTCCTCTTGCATGGCCTTTATCCAACTTGAGTCTCCTAAGGCTTCTTCGATCTTATTGGGTTCCACTTGAGAGAGAAAGCTTTAGGTAGAAGCATTTATTTGAAGTTGTAGCTCTTGTCTTGATTCCGGCATTTGTATTTCCAATTATTAGATCTTGAGTGTGATCCTTGGTTCACTTTATTCTGCTAGGAACATCTGTTCTGGTGCCTTCTTGCCTGAGTTCTTCCAAATCAACTTCTTGTCCTGGTCGTAGAGTTCCAATGTCTT
This sequence comes from Hedera helix, assembly GCA_947179155.2. Lineage (NCBI taxonomy): Eukaryota > Viridiplantae > Streptophyta > Magnoliopsida > Apiales > Araliaceae > Hedera > Hedera helix. The sequence continues at coordinate 23,513,479 of OX359266.1, forward strand.
TCGGGGTTGACTCTATGATTTCCTCTTCTGGCTCAATGATTTTTGTTGTTGGTTCCATGATCGTAGAGTCCAACTCTACGATTTTGAGTTCTCCGATCGTTGAGTTAATTTCTGATGAACTGTTGAGTGTTGAGCCTTTCTTTTCTGGATCTGATTCATCGAATGTGACATGGATGGAGACTTTGATAGTTAAAGATTCCTTGTTGAACACTCTGTATGCTCTGCTATTCGTAGCATATCCAAGAAAGATTCCTTCATATGACTTTGGCTGGAATTTGGTTAGATGCTTCTTGCCATTGTTAAGTACGTAGCATAGACAGCCAAACGCATGAAAGTAGCTTATGTTTGGCTTTCTTCCTTTCCATAATTCGTATGGAGTCTTCTTTAATGTTGAGTGTATGAGTGACCTATTCTAGGTGTAGCATGCCGTGCTGATGGCTTCAGCCTAGAAATATTCAGGAAGATAGGCTACTGCAAGAAGAGTTCTTTCTGCTTCAATTAGAGTCCTATTCTTTCTTTTTGCTACTCCATTCTGTTGAGGAGTCCTTGGGGCTGAGAAGTTGTGAATGATTCCATTTTCTTTACAGAACTGGTCCATATCTGAAAAGTCAAACTCTCTTCTATGATCACTTCTGATGGCCTTGATCTTCTTACCCTTTTCATTCATGATCAGTTTGAAGAGCTTGATAAGATGTGAAATAATTTCATCTTTAGAGCTTAGAAAGGATACCTATGTGTATCCAGTGTAATAATCTACTACAACTAAAGAATATCTCTTTCCTCCAAGGCTTGCTGTTGGGATAGGCCCGAATAAATTCATGTGTAATAATTGAAGGGCTCTATCATTTGAGTTTACTGTCTTGCTCTGAAAAGAGATCTTTGTTTGCTTTCCAAGCTGACATGCTTTGCAGGGTTTTTCTTTACTGAAGTTAAGCTTTGGCAATCCTCTTACTAGGTCTTTAGAGGCAAGCTTTGACATCCTCTTGAAGTTAATTTGAGATAATCTCCTGTGCCAGAGCCAGCACATATCTTTAGAGCTTTAGCAAGGAAACAAACTACCTCATCTGTACTCAATTTGGTAAGATTGACCACATAGACATTTCCTTCTCGAACTCCTACTAGCTTTAGAGAGTTAGCCTTCAAATCTCTGACTTGGCATTGGTTGTTGACAAAAGTAACTTGATGCTCTTTATCACATAGTTGACTGATGCTTAACAGGTTATGCTTCAGTCCTTCAACATAAGCAACTTTGCTGAAAGATATTACACCATTTCCAGTTGAACCATAACCTCTGATTTTTCCTGAATTGTTGTCCCCAAATGTGAATGCAGGATCATCCTTTTCCTTGTAATCTATCAGAAGAGCCTCATCATCTGTCATGTGTCTTGAGCATCCACTGTCAAGATACCAGATGGATCTCTTTACCTGCATAACAAATCAATCTTCATTTTGGTACCCACAATTGCTTGGGTCCTGTTTTGTTAGTACCTTTTGGGACCCAGATCTGTTTGATTTTAGGTCTTTTTAGTGTATGATAATGATGACCTGATAAATATTTATCATTTTTATGATGGTAACTATTATGACGATGATGTATATATATATATGTGAATTCCTATTTGTCCAAGACTTGTGAGAATTATAATTGCTCAAAGTCCTTCAGTTGGGCTGATCTACATTCTGCTTCCATACTACTCTACGATTCTCATATTTCATAGAATGATAGTAGACTCTACGATTTCTGTATTGATGGTTCGTAGAGTAAGTTTTGCTCGACTTTATGATCCTTTGAGGTTCAGTTACAGATGTTGACTTATTTTTTAATTTTCTAAACCCCAGACCAGTGTGAGCTTTATTGTCTAATATGATTTCAGGATTAATAGAGTGTGGACAGCTAGGAGAGATTGATTCAGAGGATTTGATGAACACAATTCCTTTATCAATATTAAAGGATTTGCCTTTATTTATTTTCATTGATTTCTCCATAATAGGTCTTGAGAAGGAGTTCTCATAACCTAGTCTTGATCTATCAGCCACATCTCTTTGACTAGAGATCAGGGTGTCCATAGACAAACTAGATTTGTTCCACATGAAAATTGTTTTTTCTAGTTCCTGAATCTTGGAGACTAGTGAAGACTTTTTATGAGTGCTCAATTCAGTTATCTTTTTCAATCTTTCATTCTTAGTCTCAAGACTAGAATATAGTTTAGCAGTTTGAAGCGTGACTTCTAATTTTATGCTTATTTTCTCTTTATCCTCTTTTAGATGAGAGTAATCTTTAGATAGTCTTCTAAACATTTTCATGTATTTGTGTAGCTCTACTATTAAGTCATGTATGCCTTCTCTAATATCATCAATGTCTAATTCAAGAGAGTAAAAGTCAAATACCTCATCTATGTTGAATTTCTCTTTGCTGCTTCCTTCCTCGTTTGCCATTAAGCACATGTTGGCCTTCTGTGGCTCTTCATCGTCACTTGACTCAGAGTTTAGTTCTTCTTCTGAGTCACTCCAGGAGCCTTCGGCTATGAAGCTTTTGTCTTTCTTCTTTTGCTTGTGGAAGCTCTTGAATTCTCTTTTTGGATTTGCTTTTGTTCTATCCCTCCTAAGCTCTTCTCTTAAGGGTTTAGGGCACTTAACAATGAAATGACTTGGCTTTTTACAATTGTAGCAAAGGTCATTTGTTGGTTATTTGCTACTGTTGCTTTTGAACTTCTGAACTTCTGAGGTCTGTTCCTGTTGATGAATCTTTTGAATTATCTGACTAGCATGGAAGCACCTTCATCATCATTTGATTCATCTTTATCAGAGTCAGAATTATCCTTGAGATTGCTTCTGTGAGCTAAAGTTGAGGCTTTGAGAGCAATGTTTTTCTCCTTCTTTCTTCCCTCAGATAGGGTTTCCGCTCTTTGATTTAGCTCCAGCTCATAGGTAAGAAGATTTCCATAGAGCTGTTGTACAGTCATCTCGTGCAAGTTCTTTGACTCCCTGATAGCTGTGGTTTTGGCATCCCATTTGCTCGAAAAAGATCTCATGAATTTGATGATGAGATCTCTGTTCGGATAGACTTTTCTAAATGACCTGAGAGCATTTAGCAGCAAGTTGAATCTCTCATAGGTGTTTGTAATGTTCTCCCCTGAAATGTGGGTGAACATTTCATACTGTTGAATAAGCAGTGATTGTTTATTTTCTCTGACTTTTTCTGTTCCTTCGTGCATGATCAACAGAGTTTGTCAGACTTCTTGAGCTGTTTTGCAGTTGACAACGTTTTCAAACAGCTCATCATTTAGAGATTGAAATAGGATGTTTTTAGCTTTTTTGTCTCTTTGAACATCATTCTTTTCGTTGTCGGTCCATTCTTCTCTTTTCTTTGCTACTAGCTTGTCTGGATCTTCAATTGTTAACGCAAGCTTCATTGGTATGAATGACCCATTAAGTATTGTCTCGAACAACTCATCGTCTATTGCATCCATGTAAGTCTGCATACGGACTTTTCAGTTAGCAAATTTTTCTTTATTGCACATTGGTGGTCTGTTACCTCCACCAAATTTTGATCCGTTCTTGTTGTGTGCCATTAGATCTACTCAAGCTTGTAAGGCTTCAAATGTAAGAACCTGCTCTGATACCAGTTGTTAGTTCCCAATCACACGAAAGATATCTAGAAGGGGGGGGGGGGGTTGAATAGATACTTTAAAACTTTTTCTCTATTGTGGTTTTAAGAAAGAATGAATTATTAATCAAATAGTTTAGCACAACGGAATATGATTTAGTTACCCTTTCTTAAAAATGTTAATGTAATAATTCAACAAGCAGATATAGCAGTTATAACAGTTAATAAACACAAGATGAAAAACACCAGATTTTAAGTGGTTCAGAGTTCACAATACTCTTACTCCACTATTCTGCTCCTTGAGCAGCAAATCTACTAAGGATACTATTACAATTTTTGAATCACTAAGATTCCTTTAAGACCAGCAGTCTTGGAACTCTAGTTCATTAAGAACTCTTCAAGTCCAGCAAACTTAGATACTCTAGTTCACTAAGAACTCTTATCGTGAGTAGTGATGGTTTTGGTGTGCTACTAAGTTTCGTTTAGCATAAATTTCTGAAGAACTTAGTAGCGAGGCAAGATTCCTTTTAGTTTAATCTTTTTGAACTCTTGCGTATATCTTTCTTTCTTTCTTGTGTAATGCTTGTCTTTGAATATTGAATATGGGCTTCTCTTATAGAAGCTTTTCATTTCTTCCCGTTTGAAATCTACTATTCTCTTCAATTTCTGTCCGTTACCTCATAATGTAGAGCTGTTGAATATTATATTCATTTAACTCATTAATACTTTGACGATGAATTAATTGACCTGCAAATACTGTCCAAAAAGGTGTTTCCTTTTTTCTTAGGACAAGACATGACAGTCGTAGGTTTCTACCAACTTTCATAGAGTCGTTTGACCCTCCATAGAAATATGGCTGATAGGACACCATCTTCTGACTTTATTGCCTTGAAAGTCTTCTCTCTATTGCATTGCATGCTTTGGTTAGTCCTCTGATATTTCTGACTTTAGGCTCTTGACAGAGGTTTATTTGACACATTGATGTAGATTGTTCTTCTTGACGAAGTTGCTTCTGTCTTTATAGGAAAAGAGAAGAGTCATCAGACCTTTTAGGTTTTTGATCGTAGTGTTGCTTACATGTCTCTTGTTTGCTTAATTTAATGATAGAGTTTTACTCTATGGCTACTCTGTTAATCGTAGAGTCCCGTTCTACGCTTGGGCTTCTTCCTTGATCGTAGTGTTTTCCTGGAATGGAATCGTAGAGTCCACTCTACGAACATACTTAGTCGTTGAGTCTTCTTTGTGCCAAGTCGTAGAGTCCACTCTACGAATAGACTTAGTCGTTGAGTCTTCTTTGTGCCAAGTCGTAGAGTCCACTCTACGAACAGACTGACTAATCAGATATAACATAAGATCAACCTAACAGATTTGATCATATTGAACTAAGTCCTTGTACATCATAAACAACCAAGGGACTTTACAACTCAATACATTCATATCCAAAATATCAACCTAACAGTTTTGATCTTATCTAACCAAGTTCTTTTACATCATAAATAATCAAAGGACTTTACAACTCTATTATTGAATGCATTTAACATATTACATTCTCCCCACCTTATAAAGATTTCGTCCTCGGAATCTGTACAAGGTTACACAAATAATTGGAGGTAATCCCTCATCATCTTATCTTCCAACTCCACGTAGTCTCCTCGGTATTTTGGTTACGCCATATTACTTTTATAGAAGGTATAACTTTATTTCTTAATATTTGTTCCTTTCTAGCCACTATTTGCAAAGGGATTTCCTCGCATGTCAGATCTTTCTCTAGTTGAATGGGCTCATAGGATATCACGTGCTTATAATCAGGCTTGTATGATTGTAACACTGAAACGTGGAACACATTGTGAATATGCTCCAGTTTAAGAGGTAATGCCACCTCGTACGCCACTTCGCTTATTCACTTTAGTACCTCGAATGGTCCTATGAACCTTGGACTTAATTTTCTTTTCTTCCCTTTCTAGAGAACTTTCAAAAACACAAAACTACCAACTTCAAAATATCGGCTCTGACGGTGTAAATATGCATATTTCTTCTACCGATCTTGGGCTGCAGTTAGTCGAGCTCTTATTATCTTCATCACCTCAGCTGTTTGTTGAACCAAGTTTGGCCCCAAAAGTCGACGTTCTCCTACTTCGTTCTAACATAAAGGCGTTACGCATTTTCTTCCATAGAGAGCTTTATATGGTGGCATGTCAATGCTCGCATGGTAACTGTTATTATAAGAAAATTTGACAAGAGGTAGGTGGTCATCCTAGCTTCCTTTGAAATCCATCACACAAGCTTTGAGCATGTCTTCTAAAGTCTGAATTATCCTTTCACTTTATCCATCAGTCTGCGGATGGTATGCAGTACACAACCTCGGTTGTGTTCCTATTTGCCCTTGTAAGCTTCTCCAAAAGTTTGATGTGAAGTGCAGATCTCAATCGAAAACAATAGATACCGGCACCCCATGTCATGAAATAATCTCTTTTAGATACAATTTCGCTAACTGATTTAGATTAAATCGGACCTTGATTAGCAAAAAATACACTAACTTCGTCAACCTGTCCATGATGACCCATATCGCATCATAACCCTTCTGAGTGACTGGAAGTCCCACCACGAAGTCCATTGTAATGTGCTCCCATTTCTATTTTGGTATCTAAAACGGTTGAAGTAGACCATTCGGCCTCTGATGTTATGCCTTTACTCTTTGACAAGTTAGACATTTGTTGACATACTCTGCAACTTCTTGCTTCATATTAGGCCACCAAAAATGTTGGCGAAGATCTTGGTACATTTTCATACTTCCTGGGTGAATTGAGTACGACGAACTGTGTGCCTTTTGCAAAATCACCTCTTTTACTACGGGCTCTGTGGGCACCCACACTTTTCCTTCAAACCTTAAAATCCCATCACTATCCAGTTAAAATTTCTCTACCTCCTTTTTCACAATTCTTCTCCCTATTCGTTTACATTCCTCATTTCCCTTTTGGCATTCCTTTATTTTATCCAACAACATTGGATGAGCTTCCAATACAAATAATTTCTCTTTTGACTCTTTCGGATCTCTTACCTCTATTTTCCACTTCGCCATTAACAATTAACAATTAACAATTTATCCCTTCCTTTTCGACTTAACGCATCTGCCACTACATTTGCTTTTCCCGGATGATAAAAAATCTTGCAATCGTAATCCTTAATCAACTCCAACCACCTTCTTTGTCGCATGTTCAATTCTTTCTGTGTGAAGATATATTTTAGACTTTTGTGGTCCGTATATATCTCACATTTCTCCCCATAAAGATAGTGCCTCCAAATTTTTAACACAAAAATCATTGCCGCTAACTCCAGGTCGTGAGTAAGGTATCTCTTCTCGTAATCCTTTAACTGACGTGTTGCGTACGCAATGACATTGCCATGTTGCATTAACACACAGCCAAGACCCTTGCGTGACGCATTATTGTACACCGCAAAACCTTCTGTACTATTAGGCAATGATAATACAGGCACTTCGCTCAACCTTTTCTTCAATTCCTTAAAACTTTCTTCGTATTTCTCCGTCCAAACAAACTTCACTGTCTTCCTTGTTAGATTAGTTAACGGTGTCGCAATTTTTGGGAAGTCCTGAATGAATCTTCGATAATACCTGGCTAATCCTAAAAAATTTCGTACTTTCATCGGCATCTTCGTCTGGTCCCAGTTAATCACTACATCCACCTTTGCAGGATCCACCGATACTCCATCATTTTCAATCACATGTCCCAAAAACTATACCCTCTCCAACCAAAACTTACACTTAATTTTTTTTGCATATAACTTCTCTCTCCTCAATGTCTCCAACACCACTCTCAAATGTTCTACGTGTTCTTCCTCTCTCTTTGAATAGATCAAAATATTGTCAATGAAAACTACCACAAACTTATCCAAGTATGGCTTGAAAACTCGGTTCATAAAGTCCATAAATGCTACTGGCGCATTTGTCAGTCCGAAAGACATTACTAGAAATTCATACTGCCTATATCGGGCCCTGAACGCCGTCTTCGGTACATCTTCTGGTCGCACTTTTAACTGAAGGTAACCTGTTCTCAAGTTAATCTTTGAAAAATACCCCGCTCCCTTCAACTGATCAAAAAGATCGTCGATTCTTGATGATGGATATTTACTCTTGACTGTCACTTTGTTCAACTCTCAGTAGTCGATACAAAGTCGTAACGATCCGTCCTTTTTAACAAACAAAACTAGTGCTCCCCGTGATGATACACTCGAATGTATATATCCCTTATCTAACAACTCTTGAAGTCGTATCATCAATTCATTTATCTCAACTAGCGCCATTCGAAGCAAAACCTTCGAAATCGGTGCTGTTCCTGGCACTAAATCTATTACGAACTCGATTTCCCTATCTGGAGATAGACTGGGCAAATCATTTGGAAATACATCCAGAAATTCTTTTACCACCGGTATACTATTCATCTATGCTCCCACTTTTTGAGTATCTATAAATGGGTTAAATACCCCACGCATCCCTTCCTCAGTAATTTCTTGGTCTGCATCATTGTCTGACAGCTATATTGCCCAGGCAATATATTACCATAAAATACTACCTTAGATTGATTCGGGGTCTGAAGGTTCACACTTTTCTTCTGACAGTCAATTACTTTCCCATGATTATATAGCCAGTCCATTCCTAATATCACGTCAAACTCTCCCAATCTTATAGGGATTAGATCTATCGGAAGCTTATGCCCTCTAATTTCTATGCAACAATTTCTATGTACAAACTCTACGGGGATTACTTCTTTGTTAACAACTTATATATTTAAAGAATTTTCCAATCGCTCTTGGGGTAAATTTAAGCATTGAGAAAATCATCAAACATAAAAGAATAGGTAGCCCCTGAATCAAACAACACATAGGCATTTATGCTAATGATCGGAATAATACTTGACAACTTCCTTTAAAGCTACTGCATCTTGGACTGTCATGTTGAAAGTTCTGGCAGTCGTTCGGTTCTGCTGAGTAGATCTTCTAATTATTAGCTTACTTCCTCCACCTTTATTACCGTTTCCCCCATTATTTCCCCTCTTTGGGCAGTCTTTGATCTTGTGGTCAGTTGCCCCACAAGCAAAACATCATCGAATCTTCTTCGGGGTTGGGCAATTTGGTGAAATGTACTCCTCTTGACTGCAATTGTAACAAACGTTACGTCCCTTTCAACATTCACCTTGGTGACTCTATCCATATTTTGGACACACCTCGCTTCTCTTCTTGGAATTTCTTTGCCTACTACCAGACTGATTGCTGTTATTGTTAGTGTTGTTGTTGTTGTTACCATCCCACTTTCTCTTTCCAAGATTACTTCCTCCGCTACTACTTCCTCCATTCTTCTTATTTTTCTTTTCCTTATTGTACTGACTTAAGGCCTTACTCACGCCTTAAGCTATGATGGCCTTTTCCATCAGACTTCCAAACGAGTCAATTTGAAAAATAGATACTTTACTATATAACCAAAGATTTAACCTTTGCTCGAAACGTCGGGCATTTTTCTCCTCAATATTTACCTGGTGTGGTGAAAAATGTGTAAGTTCATTAAATTTGGCAGCGTACTGTGCCACAGACATTTCTCCCTGCTTTAACTCCAAAAACTTAACCTCCATCCTGTTCTTCATGCCCTTAGGAAAATAATATTTCATAGAATAACTCCTTAAACTTTTCCATGTTATGATTCCTTCACTCGCTCTCTGTCGATTCGCTTTCCACCAGAAATTTGCTTTTTCCCCTTCATCATATATGTAGCAAATGTAGTCTTTTGATCGTCTTATACCCTTGCGATTTGAAACACTTTCTTTATCTCTTTGATCCAAAATTGGGCCTCGATCGAAACAGTTGTCCCCTTGAATTCCAGGGGTCCTACATTATTAAAATCCTTGAAATTTGCCACAGGAACTATTGGGGGGGGGGGGGGGGTTGTGATTTACTGGTTCTGGGTTTCTCCCCCAAAAGACACCTTCTAATAATTCTACCAATCCCTGCACCAGCTCTCTTTGACCTCCTTCATTATTTACGGACTCTTCTTGTGTAGATTGTACTGGTTGTCTACGTTGTGGCGGCATTTTATGTTTAAATAAAAACTTAATATTATTATCTCATCATATTCTTTAAATATTCATCTTTTAATACAAGAACAAATAACACATTTTAATAAAAACGTTTATATTCACATGCCAATGAGTAGTAAATCAAACATGAATATCCTATAGCATACTCCTATAAACGTTAACATCTATCCCCTAATATAGCAAAAGGTGGGGATCTACAAACATACTACCCCGCTATCAAATCCAAAAGTTGGGGCTTACACATACTATCCCATATAAGAGTTTAGGATTTACAATACATCATAAACAAAAGCAGAGACCATCCTAATATATATACATAAGGACACTGAATACAAAATACATCAACTAACTAGTCCATCAGCACATGTCGCGCTCCATAGCACTCTCATACTCGATCGAACCCATATAGATCACCAAGTCCCTGCTAATAGTGTGGTGAATCTGTCCCACTTCAACTGGATAATGACGAATACCGTCCATCCATCTTCCAAATACTGTACTAAAAGCATAATTCATCCTGTTCATCTTTCTTCTTTTGCCTCTCATCTCATCCTAGAGGTCACCAACTCTCTCTTTAATCGATTAACCACTTCTGTCTCCAGCTGGGCTCATAGAGCCTCCTTCTCGGCTCTCTCACTTTGTATCTGATACCCTGCCTGCTCTAACTTCCCTATTAGCTCCCCATTATGGGCCCACAAATACTGTAATGTGGCCTCAATTTGTGCCCCGGCCTCTTGGCGCCCTTGCACCTCGGCCTCCAACTCTTGGATTCTAAGCTCCAACTCTATGGTGCGATCGGCATACCCTCATAGCAAATCATCCCCAAAGGTGTGAACCACTGGAGACCCTCCATCGGACTCCTCAACGGCATCCTCCTCCTAAACTGACTCCTCCTCTGGTTTTGACTCTACGGCTATAATGCGCTCTACTCTGGGAAGTGACTCTAGGTCTATGTGGATGTCCCTTGGCTCATCCTCTATTACTTTACTCGCCTCCCCCATCTCTGGCATCCTACAACCACAAACACAGATAAACAAACTCTATTAGTATCTCAAAATAAAATATAAGTTCATTGTATGAAATGAAAATATATTTCATGACACTACAGACTCTCTATGACATGTCTACTAAAACGTAAAACTCTACATGAGTTTTATCTCATTTTATTCTAACATTCTTTTCTAAGGTTATAGCTTAAGTATCTTTTTTCTAAAGTTTATAACCTACGGCTCTGATACTAACCTGTGACGCCCCCAAATTCGGATACCTATACCTCGAATCTGGTACTTCACGATATAACTTATACAACATACTAATAACAACTACGGAATAATAGAAATATTTATATTGAGTTAACATAAATTTTTGTGTCCCAAGTCTCGCAAACATTACTAATACATAAGATCACTTAAAATAACAAGTACTAACATCTCTTGTCACAACACCCGACCCGAACAATTTTTAACTACTGTTTTGAATTCCCCGACGCTTAACATAGGCTATTCTGGGCGCCAGGGCTTCCAAAGCAGAAAACAAAAACCCTAAAATGGGCTGTTCGACCTTCAGCCACTTCGACAGCTATAACTTCTTCATTTAAAAATATTTTGGGGTGATTCATAAGTCAATTCTCATCAAAAATTTTCCCTCTACAATTTATATTTAGATCACAAATCCAAATTCCAAACAGAAACAGCCATAAAGTTGCTTACAATGAAAAATTAAAAAATTCTAAGGTTTCAAAACGACATGTTTTGCGGTAAAAGCCATAACTTCTTTGTTTTTTCATATTTTTGAAAGATTCAAGTTGGGTTTTCTTACAAACTCATATATGTAATTTTTTAGCCATAAAAATACATTTTCCAACTTGTACATTTCGAACTACAACATTAAACATAACATGCTTTGTTAGGGTTTTATCGGTAAAGTGTGTTATGAACATTTCTACCAATTTTATGCTTTTCACACATACCAAATCATGATATAAACACATCAACTATGAATATACATAGTTAAATACTTCTAGATCATCAAAATAAGTTTTGATCGGTTAAAAATAGATTTTAACCGTTCAAAATCATTATAGACTACAAAAATGAAATTTAAGAAGGTTATAACACTTTTAAAGCTTTGAGACTTGTGTGCTCTTCTTCTACTAAAGTATGTGATGATGCTTTGTGACATTCACCAAGCTCATCATTTTCCAAAGCAAAAATTCAAGTATCAAAGCTATACATATATTGAGAAAGAGTTCTAGTGAGTTACTACCTTAGAACTTGTAAAGAAATAGTTAAAGCTTCCAAACACCAAATGTACAATCTCTAGTAGTTATTATGTTCATTTTTTCTTTCGTCTTTAATTTTTCAAAAGCTCAAGAACGCGAGTCGCAGCCATGTACGATTGTCGTTCTCCGTGTTCTTCATGTGTTCTTGAGCCTTTCTACATTTTGTAATAGTTATAATGTCGAATTTCAATTTGTAGTTTAAAGATCAATGAACATACGTCGTTACCATGTACGGTTTATCTGTTCTCCGTATTTTTCGTATGTTCTTGAACATTTTTATAAATTGTTTTAATCAATTATGAAAGTCGTTATAATGACCAAATTTTTTCAATTATAAAGTGTAATAATCACTTATGTAAGTAGTTATAATACTCAAATTATTTTAAGTACGAAAACCAAAAGCTCAAGAACATAGTAGTTACTATGTACGATTTATCCGTTCTTTGTCTTATTCGTGTGTTCTTGAGCAAAAATCATGAATCTTTCTATGAGAAGGTTTATGATTTATTATTTTTATGTTATAAAGTGTTATTGAGTCTTATAACATGATTTCTTAAAGAGTTAAAGCAAGCGGTACCATGTTTCAAATGGTTTAACCCTACAAATGTTGTTCAAAACATGCTCACTGATAGTTTTTGCTAAAATCCAAAAACTTAAAATCCAAATCTGCTTTAGCAATATAAATTAAAGTTGTAGATCATGAAATTCTAAGCAATTTAGACTTAAGAATAACTTCAAAATATTTTCGTATGAAAAAGTTATGGCAGTTGTGAGGATCCGAATTTTCAGGAATTTTCTTAATAATATTAAATGAGAATTTAATTGATAAAATTATCAAGGTTGTATAAATTAATTATTATTTTATGTAAATTAAGGTATGTAAAAGGATTTAATTGGTAAATTAAATCCGTACAGAGATGATAACAAATTGTGATTAAATAAAAATAATTGAAGAGTAAATAAATTGTTTAAAAACAATTTATGAAAAATAAAAGAAATTATATGTAAAGGTACAATAAATTGTACAATAAAATTATTGTGAAGGTGCAGGAATTATTATTTAAATAATGTTATTAGATATGAATATATATACATTTGTATATATATGTGTTATGTTTAATTGTGGAAGTAAAAGGATTAATAATTAAATTAATCCAATTTTAAATGAAAGGCGAATGAGGAAGTTAATAAAATTGTAATTATTGATTTTTGATTTAATTAAGAATTATGGTGAAAATTTAGAAATTTATGGAAAATAAACGTAATTATATAAATTATATAATTTATATAAGAAAATTAAAGTGATGTTTAAAGGAAATTATAATTATATAAATTATATAAGGATAAATTATATAATTTATATAAGAGAATTAAAATAATGAGAGAGTTAATAAATGTGAAATTATTAATTAATTGATAATTATGGAGGAATTTAAGAAATTATTTAAGAAATGAGAATGTAAATATATAAATTATATAATATTAAATTATATAATTTATATATAAAGAAATTATTGTAAATATTAAAGAAATTGAATAATAAATAAGAAAAAGGAATGTTCTAAGTTATTAAAAATTATAATTATGTATAATGGAATTATTATGACTTTTATGAAAAATAATATTTCGGAAATGTGAACATGTTAATGTAACATGTTGTCCAAGTAACAAAGTGAAAAATTACGAAAAATAATTTTTATATATTATATGAATTATTTAATGATTTTTGGAAGTATAAATTACCTCAAATAATTACATGCATGTCATTATGCGTGTACAAAATTTGTCAGGTAAAATACCGAAAAAGGTATTAATATTACTCATAAATCATGTTATGATTTTTGATGAATTAAAATAAATATTTTATATATTTTATATAAAATATTTATTACACGAAATAATTACGTAATGTCGTTTTGGGGCCGCACGGACGAAGCAGCCGCGCAAGGCGCGGAAGCTTCTAGAACAACAAAGAAATGACACCGTTTTGGCGTCGGTAGCAAAGGGCCACGCGCAATGCGCGGCGGCTGGCACGACTTGAAAATGACCGTCGTGCCCCTGGCCTTTCCGGCTAATACCGAACGTGTCCCTGACCCTCGGCCAATTACGGAAATGCCCCTGGACTTTCCGGTGAATACCCAGCGTGTCCCTAGGAGCGCGGAAAGTACGAAAATGCCCCTGAACTTTTCGGTTAATTCCGGTTATGTTCCTAACGTTGCGGAATTTACGAAAATGCCCCTGGGCTATCCGAAAAATGCCAATTTTGTCTCTTTGACTGCGGAAATTACCAAAATGCCCCCAGAATCAGTTTTTAATGAAATAAATGTTTAAAAAATTGTTTAAAAATCATAGAAAATTATAGAAAAATACTAAAAATATAGAAATGATGTTTGAGCATTAAATTTAATATTTTTGTAAAAATATTAAATATTGGGGATTAATATTTAAATGTTTAAATATTAATCTAATAAGGTTATAATTTAGAAAAGGTTAAATAAAAATCCGGACAACCGAATATGTTAAAATTTTATCCGATGAGCCGGGTTGTCCGTAGTGAAGGCATTTGATATTAAGTTATATTAATATATTGAAGGATGAGGTTAATATAATTAACCATATAAATTAATAATTAGCCCAGAAATGATATTAATTAATTCAATTAATATCATAAGGAGTTAAATAATTATTATTTGATTATTTTATGATCATAGGTTGATCGAGTTAAAGGTTTGAGCCATCAATTTATTAAATAATTGGACGACAGGCAAGTTCTTCAGTCCCTTAATGTTAAATGATGTCTGTTATGATATGTTATTCTTTGTTTAAATGCATATAAATTATGTGTTATGTGATATGTGGCTAGTATGACAACTATGTGTACTTTGTGCAATAATTCGAGATATATTGTTGTAGTAGAAGCACAAGCACATGATGTATGACACACACCGAGCATAGTAAGGTATGTGCTATGTGACGCATAAACTGTTGAACTTGCTGAGCCGCTGTGCTCATTACTTGCTTAATAAACGTTTTTGCAGGAAAGAAATAAATTTCAAGAATTTCAGGTTATATAGAGGTGGTTTATCAAGGAAGATTGTGAATGTTATTATATTTTAATCAATGTGGATAAATTTGCCAAGTTACTTTGATATGCTATATGTACAGATAAGTGGGATCTGATTATGATGTTTATGGTTAAACTGTGAACTAAAATTGTTCAACATGAATATTATGATAGAGTTTATTATATATTTGATGATGAATCACGAAATAAGAATACTGTATGGATATAAATGGCATTAAATTATGAATGTTGAGCTTTACGATATTTGTAATAGAAAGAAAAGAAAAAGTAAAGGTTGCGATCCAGAGACTAGGATCCAGATGTAAGGATTTTAAATTTCCAAATACTTTAAATGAATGGATTGAATTGAGAAAAAAAAAATTTATACCGAAAATTTGGTAATTGATGATTTTGAAATTAAATAATGGATCAATTTAGGTGATGAAAGATTTATTAACGGACCGAAATTTGGACGTAAGGAAGATAATGTATCATAAATATAAAATTTAAGGGAATAAAGTTGGTCGAATTTCGGGGTCGTTTCAGCAGTTACCGGAAAGGACGTCAAAACTTAAAATTTCTTAGTGACCCTCAGATTTTTGGCACCAAAAATAAGGTTTTGAGTTAGCCATACCTCCTAAATATTCTGCCAATGAAAATAGTCTAGTTTAAGTATAAAAATAGTTATAAAATAAGAAAATTTGATGAACTAACTTTTGGTACGCGAAACCTTTTATATAGGCGCTTTAAACGATTACCGAAAAACCCTAAATTGTGGTTAAGGCAAGTGTTCTATCCTTAACCTTTGTTTATTTTCTCTTGATGTGATTTATACATTTTGTAGAAGCAACGTGTTGTAAATATTTGATATGTGAGTTATTTCTTCTAGTTTCGGCATAACTTGAAAAATGAAATGATTATTAGCGATATATTTCGAATCATGCTTTATTATATCAAACCAAGTTGTCTTGGGGCGATCCTGACATGTTAAGTAAAATGAGATGAATAAGTATATATCACTGTTCGTAATTAGTCCAGTGTTTAGTATGTTATGCATAACATAGGATATCGTTAGGTTGATCCCCTTTATATATCCACTATAAAAGGTTCTAAGATGAAAAACAAAGAACAGTTCAAGGTCTAACCACCACTCAGTCTTACTATGTTAAAAATATTTGTGATATCAATTGTTGTGCCATGAATCCTTATAATCCATATCGGTGTGAGTTCATTTATATGCTATGTGTTTAAGCCTTGTTGAGCATCTTAGCTCACTCTTGCATAAACCTAAATTGCAGACAAACCTGAGAGCTCCGGCTCAAAGAAGAAAGGAAAGAAGAAATGCGCATACTAGTTTATTGCTTTCCTTAACTGTTCTTAACTGTAGTCATAATGACATTTTGTAATAAGAACAAGTGTCACACATGTAACCGAATATTATATAAATATTTATCAGATTTTATCACATTTTATTGTTATGTCTTTACTTTGATTAAACTTAGAATTGTTTAAAACTTAACATAGTATTAATAATGATCTGTTTATTTGAATGAGGATCGGTAAATAACTTGTGAGTGTTGTACATCCGAGACATGACTAAGCGATGTTGACTGGTCAAATCCATCACTAAGGTTCCTCGGACCTAGGTATAACTCGTTATTACTGTTCTGAATGTCAGATAAGTAGGATTATTAATATAAAGAGATATCACTATAAACAAATATGTTTTGAATGAGGGTTTTAACTAGTTGGGTAATGTTCTGTACGGAAAGAGAATTTTGCACCGGACAAAGATACAACCATTTGTCACGGATAAAGATTCAAACATTTATCACGGGTGAAGATGCAAACATTCACCGCGGGATTCTCTATTTCCAAAAGCCGTCCTAATGATTTAATGTCGTGGATGTTGGAACATGTAAAGTTATAGAATATCTAAATATTAAGGATAAAATGTTACGATTGAGTATTAAGTCTCTTGTATCGATTGCAAGGACTTGATATATAATAATAAAAGATATTTGGAAATTAAGATGAAAACTTTATTTATGAACAAAGAAAATCATCCATAAACCTAATGATTTAGCATTTATAGTGAGCACCAAGTCAGCTATAGTAAGTATAGTGATTTGGGGGCATCATAGGATTTCATACTTGAAATAATTTGAGCATTATAACTACTTACATAAGTGATTATGACACTTTATAATTGATAAAATTTGGTCATTATAACGGCTTGTATAATTGAATATAGCAATCTATAATAATTGCTCAAGAACATACGAAGAACATGGAGAACGACAATCGTACATGGCTACGACGTACGTTCTTGAGCTTTAAACTATGAAATGAAATTCGACATTATAACTACTGTAAAATGAAGAAAGGCTCAAGAACACGTGAAGAACACGGAGAATGATAATTGTACATGGCTACGTCTCGCGTTCTTGAGCTTTTGAAAAATTAAAGACGAAAGAAAAATCGAACATAATAACTTTTAAAGATTGTACCTTTTGAATTTGCAAGTTTTAACTATTTCCTTGCAATTTCTAAGGTTGTAACTCACTAGAACTCTCTCTCAATTTATGTATAGCTTTGATACTATATTTTAAACTTTGAAAATGAATGATGCATTAAGTGAACAAAGCTTGCTATTTATAGGCCATGTAAAGCTAGGGTATAAAGGTCATTTTTGCGAAACTTCCAAGCTAAACTAACTTCAAGTGCACCTCCCTTTGCTCCTTTATTTGGCCGACCATTTGGTGATTCACCAAGCCATTAATGCCTAAAATCATCACATTTTTTGTGACATTACATAATCAACATGTTGACAGCTAATTGGTCCCCCATTTAGCCTACCAAATGAATAGTTCTAGGGCTTGTTTGGTTGGTGAATTAACCATTTATTTGAGGGTAGTCAAGGTCTTTTACCAAGCTTGATCAAGGTTAATTTAGTCCTTTTGATAATCTAGCTTAGTCATGATTATGTTAATTATCAATAAACCTAGGTTGATTAGGTTATTAATTCACCAATTAGTTTAACTTATAAATTAGGTTAATCTTTAGCTTAACTAACCTTAATCCTAGTTAGGTTTAGTTTAACTAAATGATAATTAGGTTAGATGGTAATCTAATTACCTTAACCTAGTTCGATTCCAACCGGATTAGTGCTAATCATCTAATTAAGTTAATTAGTTAGTTATTTCAATTAATTTGTAACTACGTTTAGGTCTAGAATAGGTTTCCTAATCCAGTTATTTCTAACCTAGTTCATTTCAAAGTATTCCGGTTGAATTAATCTTTACTGATTTAAAAGTCCGATATTACAGAGTTTTGTTCCAAATAAACACTATTATGTGAAGTGAAAAGTTAAAAATACGTTGCACGTTTTTTGGTGAATAATATTTTTGACAACCATTTCTCAGAAAATGGTTAGACGATCAAAAAGGCAAAAAAAATATTTTTTGTCTTTTCCCTATTTCGTCTTATTCTCGATGCATTTTTTGAGAAAAACTTTTATCAGCTAAAATGTGTTTTCAAAGTGTGGGAAAGATAAATCCTGAAACAGAATGTCATTTTGATGTACACATTTTGCTCAGGGGCCTAGGTTAGGTTTTTTAGGGTTTAGACCCTAGGGTTTAAGGTTTAGGTTTTATCTTCTTTTTGGCTTTTGAAAAAAAAACTTTTATTCTCCTTTACGTGCTAAGGTTGGATACTCGAACCGAAATATAAAAATAAATAATAACGAAGATTCCATAACACATATAAGATGTAATTAAATCTTTATTTATTTATATAAAGTCGGATTACAACTCTCTCGGAAGTTCAGAATATTACATTCACCCCTCCTTAAAAGAATTTCATCCCTGAAATTAACTTATACAATTAAGAAAATAAATGTGAATATTTTATCTTCATTTTATCTTCTAACTTCCACGTTGCTTTTTTCATGGATTGATTTCTCCATATGACCTTAACTGAAGGTATGACCTTGTTTCGCAAGACTTGTTACTTCCTATTAACAATTTTAACAGGAATTTCCTCATAGCTTAGATCCTTCTCGATTTAGACGGGTTTGTAGCTGATGACGTGTTTGTAATCGGGTTTATAGGGACACAATACTGAAACATGAAATACATTATGTATATGTTTCAGTTCTGGAGGTAAGGATACTTCATAAGCTACCTCACTTATTCTTCGTAATATCTCGAATGGTCCTATAAACCTTGGACTCAGTTTTCCTTTTTTTCCAAAACAAATCTTTCCTTTCCAGGAGATACTTTTAGGAAAATATGACTATCGACTTCAAAGTCTCTCTTCTGTCGATGTAGATCGGTATATCTCTTCTGTCTTTCTTGAGCAGCTCGTAACCTTAGTTGAATTGTTTGAATTACCTCTGTTGTTTGTTGAACTAGTTTTGGCCCAAACATGTTCTGTTCACCGACTTTGTCCTAACACATCGGTGTTCTACACTTCTGAAATTTAACTAAAGCACATCTAGAAGGGTGGGTTAAATAAGTGCGGGAACGAACTATGATAAAATTTTCGTTTATTAAAATTTACTACTGAATTTAGTTTACTATATTAATGAATTCAGCTTGCTATATTAATATGGCCTACCGAATTGACCTTTTTTTTAAAAATTCTATGAAAATATTTTATCACTTAGAGAAAATACTTGGTGTAAATAAATTATCTTAAGATAATGCAAACATTTAAGATTTTAATTATTAAGATGATTAACTATCTTATGTGAGTAATAAAAGTAAGCAATAAAATCAACACCAAGATTTTTTACGTGGTTCAGCTATTACCCTCTATAATAATAGCCTACTCCACGTCCAATACCAACTAGTATTGGAGACTCACTTTATATATATCTTTCAATTACAAAGTGACACCTTTTACAAAACAGGTTAATTGAATTCTTAAATTTTCTTTAGCACTTTTGCTCCTTGTGCACCTATGCACTCCTTAAGCACCTATGCTTCCTTAAACCTGTTTGTAAATAATTCTCAATCCACACTTGGATTAAATTCCTTTAGACAATTACGTAGTCTGAATAAACAAAGACCAGAGAATTATAAATTTAGAGGTCTAGTGATAAAAGCAAATAATCAATTTAAGAATATAAGGCTCAACTATTGTATGCAATGATCAATTAATAACAAAAAGATATTACCAATTTAAAGCTCACAATAATATGCTGGATCAGAATTCTAGTAGCACAGTAGCAGATTGCACCAAAATGACTTTTCAGTATATAATTAGTGCACTGTCAAAATTATTTAGTTTGCTGGGATATACTCATGCGATTTATAGCCTTGATAAATATTACCGTTGCAGCTCAAAGAAATATTGAAATATTTTATATCCGTTGCCCATTAGATTTACCATAATATTATTCTTCTGTTAAAAAATAACAAAATATCCGGACAAACCAAAACATCCGGAACCAGCTTCTAGTCTATCTTTTAAGATATATCTCCAAAGAAACAGAATAACCGTGGCAAGTAATTTAGATATAACAAGTCAAAGAAGATTTTGCTTTTTAATCGGAATGATGAAATCTACATATACACGGCATATTAAAATATTCAATATAGCTGTAGAAATTTATCATGACCATTTAGTAGATATCATGATTAACAGTTGCACTTATATCAAGATTAGCACTTTTCAAAGCATTATGCATGATGCGTCCAATTCATAATAAAACTCGATTTTATATCACTGATATTCATCTAGTTGTGTGGAAAACTTTGATAAATATAATAAATAGTAACCAGTATAAAATAAACATTAATATATGTTAGTATTTAAAAACACTAATCATGTATTATGCACACATAAAATGTCCTAGAGCCTTGAATTGAAAAATTGAATATTTGCAATGACCTTACATTATATTCTTAGGACTTAAATAGTCTTCGATCTTATTGAATAATCCAACAAATAATCCTTGAAATAATTTCCTAAAATTCACAATAAAGAATTTAGTACCAAAGAACAAATCATCATCAAAACATTAGGTTTAGAATATGACAAAGTTAACATTCTCCCCCTTTTTGATGATGACAACATAAACAGTTTTAGCTCCCTTTAAATTCATGCATATATCTTAATATAGTTTGCATTCAAACAATAATCAAAAACCACATGAAACCATAGTCATAATTAAAACATAGTCTTGAAAACCCCAATTAAAACATTCGTTAACTAATTCTCCCCCTTTGTCATCAGGCAAAAATTCAGTCAAAATCCGCAAGATTAGCTCTTTGTTCAGCACGGGTAGTGAAGTAGGGACTGTGACGAATGCGATGAAGACGTTCTTCGATAGAAAGATCATCTGCAAAATGAGGGGGTCTGGGGATAAAAGTTGAAGGAGGAAGTGGCATATCAAGAAAATCATCCTTGTATTCTGCCATCCAATTGCATATTGGCCATTCTGGGATTGTGGAATACATTGTCTGAAAATGTAACTTCTTTCCCACATCATTAAATCTTGTTGCCATGAAATCTGCAAACTCCCCGAGTTGATAACTAATAAACTTAACCTCTTGACTCAACTGACAAGTGTTCCGATTGAATTTTTGTTGAAGTGCCTCAACCATAGCCATGGTTTGTATCTCAAAACCTGTCTGAAGATCAATGAATTCATCTTCAACACGATGATACAACTTATTAATCTCAGGAGCATTCATCGGCAATTTTTCTTTCTCGAGAATCTCAAGTCGATTTTTGATATAAGCCAAATCAGTTTTCACAGAATTTTGATTTTGCAAAATCTCATTTAGAACATTCATAATGTCAGGCCCATGAATATTTGGCAGAGAGGATGATGATGAATCTTGATTTGGAGAAATAGGAGGAGGATCAGGGAGAAGACGAACAAACTCACCAACAAGTAAAATGATATGAGATTGTTTCAAATAAGCAGTATCTATAATCTCATTACTTGAAACAGAAATTTCATCATCAAAGGATATTTTGAAATGTTGGAAGAGTTTTGTTAAAAATTTGCTATAAGGAAGACACTTTTTGGTCCGACGGATACAACTTAGCATATGAAACAACATCATTTGAGAAAGATTAAAAGAAACACCTTTTAAAATCATTGCCACAACCACAAGATCTTGATATGTAAAATTTGCTCCACCACCAAGTCG
Source organism: Hedera helix (assembly GCA_947179155.2). NCBI lineage: Eukaryota > Viridiplantae > Streptophyta > Magnoliopsida > Apiales > Araliaceae > Hedera > Hedera helix. The sequence continues at coordinate 23,535,704 of OX359266.1, forward strand.
TGGAAACAGATTATACCAAATCAACTTATGCAAAACACAAGCAGTTGGACACACATCAACATTTTTAGGAGTAAACAGAGTAGATAAAGATTGATCATTCATAAGAATACGAAGTTGTTCCAATGGAGTAAAAGGAATAGTGGCAACACCTTTAAGAGTAAAAGGACAAGGTCCAGCAGAAGAAATTCCAAGAATGCTAACAAAATCAACACTAGTGAAAAATAATGACTTTCCCTTAACATATGTTGTAAAACAATCCACATTACATTCTAGATTAGTGTAAAACTGTTGAACCAATCTAAGATAAGCAATAGTAGGAGGACACAGTATAGATGTTATTTCGCAAGTAGTGAAGAGTTTCTTCAGAACAGAATTTTTGAAGTTTTTCATAAACAAATTGCTTTTTAGAAATTGAAGTTTTAAAACAAGTTTCAAAATTTTACCCTCTGAAGAAATTTTCTGGCATATCAGGGGAAGATGAAAATTGATTTACCAGATTTGAAAAGGACTCTGGATGTGAAGAAACATGTTCTTCACACATTGGTTGCTTCAACTTGCCTCGTTGAGATGGATCTGCTTATGAAGCCTTTAAAAAAGAGAAGCTTGAATCCGAATCGTCAGATAACATTGTGCCATCAGACGACACATGCGTAGAAGACTTCTTCTGAACTCGCTTAGATTTCATTTTTATTCCAGTAGCGTTCTTTAATGAAGATCCTTCGTCGTTTGATTTCTCGGACGATCTCTTGCTAGCCCTGGTTTTCATGGCTTTAAGGGTTTGTAAAAAACAATGAAGGGTTTCGGTAAATGATGGAGGTATAGGATCTGATTTATGATTAAAGCTGAAGATATAAAGACACACGAAATAGAAGTCGATTAAAATCTGTCATCGAAAGATGTGTGTCTTTTCAATTTTGAAAGCTGTTCCACTGCTGTTCCGTCTTTCAAGGTAAAAAAAAACTTTACATTCCCAAAAAAAAATAAAAAAAAATGATATCCGGCGATAGATATTGATCATTAATAGAAACATGTATCTAGAAAATAGCTTGAATAGATAAAGACTAATGAACAGATATGTTTTATCAGATATCATGCAGAAAATAAATATATGCATAAAATATTAACTTCAACTCATAAAATTTCAAGTATGTGAAACACAATTATACCATACACATTCCAAGTTCTCTTCTTAGCATACAAAACCTTTCCCCACTCAAAGGTTTGGTAAAAATATCAGCTAATTGTTTTTCTGTAGGAATAAAGATTAATTTAACTAACCCTTTTGAAACATTATCCCTTAAAAAATGATGCCTTACCTCTATATGTTTTGTACGTGAATGCAAAACATGATTTTTTGATATATTAATAGCACTAGAATTATCACAATATATAGGCACATTATTGCATACTATATCAAAATCACGTAAAGTTTGTCTCATCCATAATATTTGAGAGCAACAACTCCCTGCAGCTAAATATTCACCCTCAGTGGTTGATAGAGCAATTGAAGTTTGCCTTTTACTATGCCATGAAACAAGACTTTGTCCCAAAAATGTACAAGCACCACTTGTACTTTTTCTATCAATTTGAAATCCTGCATAGTCAGCATCTGAATAACCCATTAGTTCAAAATGATTACAAATCGGATAAAATAACCCTAAATTTATAGTACCACTTAAATATTTAAAAATTCTTTTAACAGCTAGTAAGTGGGATTCTTTGGGTTTTACTTGAAAACGAGCACATAGACATACACTGTACATTATATCAGGTCTAGATGCAGTTAAATATAATAACGAGCCAATCATACCTCAATACTTGGTTAACTCTACATCTATACCTTTGTCATCTGATGTAAGCTTTATTGATGTACTCATTGGTGTAGCCTTTGGGTTAAATCCTTAAAAACCAAATCTTTTGAGTAGCTCTTTTGTGTACTTAGTTTGATGAATATAGATCCCTTCCTTTGTTTGCTTGATTTGAAGTCCCAAAAAATAATTTACCTCTCCCAGTAAGCTCATATCAAATTCCTTATGCATATAGTTTGAAAACCACTCACAAAGAAAATCATTAGTAGCACCAAATATTATATCATCTATATATATTTGAACAATAATTATTTCTTGTTTTTCATGTTTAATAAATAATGTAGAATCTATTTTACCTCTAGTAAAATCACTTAAAATAAGATACTTACTCAACCTTTCATACCAAGCTCTTGGAGCTTGTTTGAGACCATAAAGAGCTTTCTTTAGCTTAAAAACATGATTTGGATATTTCTCATGTTCAAATCCAGGAGGTTGTTTGACATAGACTTCTTCATTAATGTATCCATTAAGAAACGCGCTCTTTACATCCATTTGATAAAACTTGAATTTCTTGTAACAAGCAAATGCTAACAAGATCCGAATAGATTCTAGTCTTGCAACTGGAGCATACGTTTCTTCGTAGTCTATTCCTTCTTGTTGATTGTAACCTTGAGCCACTAGCCTTGCTTTGTTGCGAGTGATTGTCCCATGCTCATCACGCTTGTTTTTAAACACCCATTTTGTTCCAATGACAGTAACATCTTTAGGAGGAGGCATTAATTCCCAGACTTGGCATCGTTCAAATTGTTGAAGTTCCTCTTGAATTACCATTAGCCAATTTTCATCAAGTATAACTTCCTTAGCATTCTTTGGCTCAACTTGTGATAAGAATGCAGAGAACGCACATTGATTTTGTAGGCTTCTTCGTGTGGTAACTCCTTTGTTTATATCTCCTATGATATTCTCCGGTGGATGATCCTTGAGATATTTGGCTGTCTTTGGCATCTGGACATCGTGTATTACTTCTTTTGGTTCGGAAAAATCTACTTCAAGCTCTTGTGTTGTTTCTTGTTCCACTCCTTGTGAGTTTTCCAATTCAGCTTGCTGAATTCGTTCATTCAGCTTGCTGAATAGACCTTTTTGGTTTGTTGTATTCGTTGAAATTTCCAAATTTCCTGCATCTTCATCTCTTTCTTTTGGAAGATCATTGTTAGTCTCATTAAATGTAATATGAACTGATTCTTCAACACATAGCTTGTTAATATTAAATTCACGATATGCTTTGCTATTATGTGAATAACCAATGAAAATTCCTTCATAAGACTTAGTATCAAATTTTCCCAAGTTATCACTACTATTTAGTATATAACATTTAAACCCAAATACTTTGAAATAACTTATATTAGGAATTTTGTTATTCAAAAGCTCATAAGGAGTTTTCAAAATAATAGGACGAATAAGAACTCTATTTAGCACATAACACGAAGTATTAACAACTTCAGCCCAAAATTTCTTTGGAAGTTTGCTTTCTTGTAAAAGTGTTCTAGCTGTTTATTGAAGTGTTCTATTCTTTCTTTCCACTACTCCATTTTGCTGAGGAGTTCTAGGAACTGAAAACTCATGGCTTATACCTTTATGATCACAAAATATAATAAAATCCTTTTGAAATTCGGTACCATGCTCACTTCGAATCTTTCTAAGTTTGAGACTAAACTTAGTCTCTAAATTTCTTATCAATTTCTCAAACTCCTTAAATACTTCATCTTTGGTTCTCAGAAATAATACCCATGTATATCTAGAAAAATCATCAACTATCACAAATGCATAAAATTTACCATTAATACTAGCATGCCTTTCTGGGCCAAATAAATCAAGATGAAATAATTGTAAAGGAGAGGATGTTGATACCATATTCTTTGCACTAAATGAAGTTCGTACTTGTTTTCCAAGTTGGCAAGGAACACATACTCCTTTCTTTTCGAACTTTATTTTTGGCAATCCTTTGACGAGATTTTTGGAGGACAGTTTCTTGATTAGATCCATGTGAACATATCCCATCCGTTTATGCCATAGGTTAGCCTCATCTTGCATCGAGGCAAGACATAGTTATTCCTCCTGTTGCTCAAAATCAAGAGTATATATATTTCCTTCTCTTTGTGCAACTAGAATAAAATTGTTAGTACCATGAGAAATTGTACATTTATCTTTTTCAAAACTAACTTGATGTCCATTATCCACTAATTGACCAACACTTATAAGATTAAATTCAAGTCCACTAACAAGATGAACATTATCTATATTAACCTTACCATTATCGATTTTACCTTTTCCAACAATCTCACAGGTTCGATGATCTCCAAATGTGACCGTTCCATTTTTCTTCTTGATTTTTAGTTCCACGAACTTTGATTTGTCACCAGTCATGTGACGTGAGCATCCACTATCAAGAATCCATTTTTGAGATGGAACCCTTGCCTTGAAGCATACATGTCAAGAAAAATTAATTCAACCTTTTGGTACCCATATCTTTTTGGGTCCATTTGTGTTAGTTGCGCATAAATCTCCCTTCTTAATCCACACCTTTTTAACTTTCTTTTTCTTAAAACAGTTAACATCCAGGTGACCTTTAATACCACAGTTTTTGCATGTTGTGAAAGGAGAACAGTAATTTAATTTGAAATGAGACTTGGATTTAAGCATATTCACATTTTCGGTTTTACGAGTGGGATTATATCCTATTCCTTGTTTATCAAAACTAGGTCTTTGCTTACCTAACATAACAGTTAGATTTTCTTCTCCTTGAACAAATCTAGCAAGAGATAGTTTTAATGAATCTACTTCCTTTTGGAGTTTATTAATATGAATAGGTTTAGACTGAGATTGATTACTAAATGCATCAATACATACGTCTCGCATTTTCAGTTCATTATTCAATTTCCCAACTTCATTTATCAAAGACTCAACTTCACACATTAAATTATTTACTAAATCTTTCAAATATGCATTCTTTTCTTTTAATCTCAAATTTTCTTGTTTCAAAGAATTAAACTCATAAATAGATACCTCATTTGATTCACCTTCTATTCCCATGAAGCATACTTGAGCTATTTCATTATCGACATCTACCTCAACTTCAGATTCTTCATCATCACTCCATGTAACAAGGGCTTTGTTTCTTTTGTTATCTTTGGCGCTCGTTCTTCCCTTGTTCTTTAGTTGAAAACAATCCTTCTTGAAGTGTCCTAGACGTCCACATTCAAAACAATTCTCATTGGTTTGCTTTCCTTTGATCTTACTAGAATTGAAATTGTTCTTTCTCTTGTTCTTTCTTTGTAGTAGTCCTTTGAGTCTTCTTGACATCATCGCTATTTCTTCATCCGAGTCATCATCAAATTCTTCTTCATTTCCTGCATTAAGAGCTAAAACCTTTCTTCAAGGGGTTTCCTCCTCATCATCATATCTTTTTAACTGATGTTCATATTCCTCAAGTTCACCAAAAAGTGTTAAAGTATCCGTAGTAGAAATAGTAGAAGAATCTTGAAGAGTAGTTATTTTAGAAGTAAACCTCTTGGGCATAGCCCGAAGTAACTTACGCTTAATCTCACTTTGTGGAATAGATTTGTCAAGTAGCTTCAATGAGTTTAGGAGAACTAGAAACCTTTTTTGTGCCATCTTTATCGTTTCGTCTTTCTCAAGCTTGAACATTTCATAGTCATGCATGAGCATGCTTAATTTGACTTCACGCACCTTGGATGTCCCTTCATGACTTACTATTAAAGTATCCCAGATTTCTTTAGCTATATTGCATGAGGAGATTTTATCGATCTCAGATTGTACCATGCCGCTGAGTAGTGTGTTCATAGCTCTTGAATCATAAGACATCATGTAATTTTCAGTTGAATCCATTTTAAGCATAGTCTTTGGAGTACCATCATCTTTTCTTGGTATAACCGGTCCGTTCTCTACAACCCACCATTCCTAATGATCTCTTTTAAGATAGATCCTCATTCGGAATTTCCAAAAGTTGTAGTTGTCTGTTCCATGCAGTAGTGGAGGTCTATTGGTTGATTGACCTTCTTGGTTATTGTTCCCGAATTGTGCCATATTAGAATCTTTCCCTACAAGTCACCTTTAAGACCAAGATAAGTAGAGTCTAGCTCTGATACCAAATGAAATTTAAATAAAGCACACTTAGAAGGGGGGGGGGGGGTTGAATAAGTGTGGGAACAAGTCGTCTATAACAAAACGTGCCCCAGGGGGTGATGAAGGCGGTCTTTTCTCGGTCCTCTTCCGCCACCATTATCTGGTGATATCCCGCGAAACAATCGACAAATGAATACATTTCATACTGAGCCGTATTATCCACCAAGATGTGTATGAAAGGCACTGGGAAGTTATCCTTGAGACTGGCCTTGTTCAGATCCCTATAGTAGACGCATACTCTCACCTTTCCTCCGGGCTTCGCCATTGGGACTATATTGGAAAGCCATTCTGGGTAGGTGGACACCATGATGATTTTAGCCTTAAATTGCTTGACTATCTCTTCCTTCACCTTTAAGCTCCACTCCGGCTTTAACTTTCTCAGCTTCTACTTAACTGGCCTGAAGCCCTCCTTGATAGGCAATCGATGTACCACAATATCCGTGGACAGACCGATCATGTCCTCGTGTGACCAGGCAAACACATCCTTATATTGGCTCAATAACTCAGCTACTTCTGCTTTCTGGTTGGGAGTCAGGTCTGCCCCAATTTTCAACTCTTTGGGATTCTTAGGGGTTCCTATGTTGATGGTAATGGTTTGGTCTAGGTTGGGTTTGGGTTTATCCTCGACCCACTCTTTGATCTCGTCGGGAGCGTCGTCATCACCTGCTTCATCTTGCTCAATTCCCATCAAATCGAAATCCAGTTCTATATCAAAATCATAATCGTCTTTCAAATTTGGAAAATCTTTTGTTAGGCTAGAATGACTCAAATCGGTACACCTGATATGAAACAAAAATATTTGTCATATATATAAACATTAAGTACATGACTTCCTTTTTCAATAATCATGACAAAATATGAAATAGACGTGCAGATACATAAAACAAAAACACCATCTTAAAAACCCCTTGATCCCCCTACTGGACAAGATTCCTGGACACTCCTGCATTTACCCTTTTCTGCACACTACTAGCTGCACGGTCCAATTCCTGGGGATCGCATCGGTTTTATAGCTAGTGATGGAGGGGGTTTCTGTATCTGGAACTTCTTCAATGATTGCGGCAACTTGGCTTCGGCTTTCATTTACACTTTCCTCGGGCACTTCTAACCCGGCCCAATTGATAAATGGCATGATCTGCTTGCCTTCAGACAACTTCTCCTTTCCCTTTTCACTGGGCCCTGACTGCCCCGGGAGATGGCATTTTTTCTCAAACTGCTCCATGATTTCCTGTAAGAATTCCCTCTGCTGGACCAATCCCTTGGCTGGGGGAGCCTCCACCTTACCCTCTGCTTCAGACGCAGGCTTGATTACCCTTGGGGAGTGTTCATGGTTGGTTCTCGGTATCGGGACTCCGGTTATCCGAATGGGAATTTTCTTATATGAGTTCTTTGGCCTTATACCTCCGTGATATCCTAACCCTGCCTTGCCTGACTGTGCTGGTATCTGGATGGGCTCGGTGATTCCTTGGCTGTTCTTGCCCAGCCTTTGCCTCGGCTGGAAGTTCATCGCCATCATTTCCCGGGCAACGAAGGTGAGCTCGGGGGACATTTTAGGCTTTAACTCCGGAGCTCCCAACTGCTTGTACTGAGGAGTGCTAATTTCAAATGCCTGATAGCTGATTGGTTCGACCGATTCGTCTACATGGATCACAGGCATGCCTTTTACAGAGGGAACAGGGTGGTCAGATTCTGCTGCAATAGTTACCAAGTGCCCCTCAACGATGAATTTTATTTGCTGATGCAGGGTGGAGGGAACTGCCCCTGCCATATGAATCCAGGGCCTCCCTAGTAGCATGTTATAGCTGGCCGTGATATCTAGCACCTGGAAGGAAATATCAAAAGTGTAAGCCCCGATCTCCACCGGTAGCTCAATCTCTCCCACCGTGTCCTTTCGAGACCCGTCAAACGCCCTCACCACCACTTGGCTGGCCCGCAGGTGCTTAGGGTTGATTTTCATCTTCTCCAGAGTACTATATGGGCAAATTATTCAGGGCAGACCCACCATCAATCAATACTCCGTTCATCACGTACCCGGAGGAGATGACCGCAATGTGTAACGGCCTCCGGTGCCCTCTCCCTTCTTCGGGGATATTGTAATATTCCGAACTTCCGAGAGAGTTGTAATCCGACTTTATGTGAATAAATAAAGCTTGAATTACATCTTATATGTGTTATGGAATCTTCGTTATTGCTTATTCATGTGTTTCGGTTCAAGTATACAGCCTTAGTACGAAAAAGGAACATAAAAGTTTTTTTTCAAAAATCTGAAAAGAAGATAAAACCTAAACCCTAAACCCTAGGGTCTAAACCCTAGGAAATCTAACCTAAGCTCCCGAGCGAAACGTGTACGTCGAAATAACATTCTGTTTCAAGATTCAACCTTCCCACGATTTGAAAATACGTAACAGTCAATAAAAGTTTTTCTCGAAAAACGTGTAAAAGCACTATTCACGAGGTGACGTTTTTCATTCGTTTGACTGCTTCTTTCATCTGTAGGACTTCTTACATTTCACAACATAGTGATAATATGAGGTTTAGATGTCAAGGAATCAATAAAATTTTATTGGGAAAAAGACGAAAAAGACACGATTCACGAGAAAACGTTTGTCGTCTTTTTGAACGTTCTTTTCAACGTTTGGATTTTTTGCATTTCACGATATAGCATTTATACGGGGAATAGATACCAGGGAGCCAGTGATATTTTTCCCAAAATAAAACGTAAAACGCTCTTCAAACGAAAACGCTTTCTATTTTTGAACGTTCTGTTGAAGAATATTGTGTTTGTATTAGACCACCGATGCATAATATGCAATAAAAGTTTTTGTAAAGAAAACCTAATTTTAGGGTTTGAGAAAACCTAACCCTAAGGGTTAGAAACCCTAGAGAGCACTATTCATAAATACGAAAAGAATACGAAAATTATACGGATAGGATACGAAAATAATACGATAATAATACGAAAATTATACGGTATAAATACGAAAAAGTCAAATGTGAATAGTAAAAGTCAACTATACTAATTAGTATACTAATCAAGATTAAGGCTAAACTAAGCAAGTTTGATTAGTTAAAATGATTCACTAATAAACCAATCACATGTTAGCTTAATTAAGGACTAAACTAACTTTGACCAATCATGGTTAAGAAAACAAAAACAAGTTAGATTAACTAAACTAGATAAAGAAACACTAGTTACACTAACTAATTATCAACTAAATCCATGTAAAATTAAGTTAACCAATCAAAATCCAAGCTAGCTATCCATGTGATTAATTTTTGACCAATGAGCACAAAGTAAAGCAAGATGGAATCTAGGCCATTGGATCAAAATGTCCAGCCATTTTGTGCTTTTAATGAGGTGTCCTAAGTTCTTAAATATGTGTCCAAGTCCCTATGTAAACTAATAATAACTTCAAGGACTAAAAGTGTAATTAAAGAAACTTGACTTTTCCTATAAATAGCAAGCTTAGTTCACTTGATTCACCATTCATTTTCAAAGCTCAAAAATCAAGTATCAAAGCTATACATATATTGAGAGAGAGTTCTAGTGAGTTACTATCTTGGATATTGCAAACAAATAGTTAAAGCTTGCAAACACCAAAGGTACAATCTCTTATAGTTTTTATGTTCGATTTTTTCTTTCGTCTTTAATTTTCAAAAGCTCAAGAACGCGAGTTGTAGCCATGTACGATTGTCGTTCTCCGTGTTCTTCACGTGTTCTTGAGCCTTTCTACATTTTGTAGTAGTTATAATGTCAAATTTCAATTCGTAGTTTAAAGCTCAATGAACATACGTAGTGGTCATGTACGGTTCATCCGTTCTCCGCGTATGCGTATGTTCTTGAGCATTTTTATAAATTGTTTTAATCAATTATACAAGCCGTTATAATGACCAATTTTTGTCAACTATAAAGTGTTATAATCACTTATGTAAGCAGTTATAATGCTCAAATTATTTCATGTACGAAAACCAAAAGCTCAAGAACATAGTCGTTACCATGTACGGTTTAACCGTTCTTCGTGTTCTTCGTGTGTTCTTGAGCAAACGTCATGAATCTTTCTATGAGAAGGTTTGTGATTTGCTATTTTTATGTTATAAAGTGATATTGAGTCTTACAACATGATTTCATAAAGAGTTAAAGCAAGCGGTACCATGTTTCACATGGTTAACCCTAAACATATTGTTCAAAGTAAGCATACTGACCTTCTTGCTAAAATTACGAAATTTTAAAGTCAGAATATGCCTTAGTAACCTAAATGAAAGTTGTAGATCATGAAATTCTAAGCAATTTAGACTCAAAAATCACTTTAAAATATTTTCGGATGACAAAGTTATGGCAGTTACCGGAAAGGACGTCAAAGCTGAAAATTTTAAGGGGCATTCGGGTGGAAGCACTAAAATTTGAGTTTTTGAGTTAGCCAAATTTTCTAAAAATTCTACCAATTAAAATAGTCTAGTTTAGTGATAAAAACACGTATATAACGAAAAAATTCGATGAACTAACATTCGGTACGCGAAACCCTTTGTATAGGCGCTTTAAACGATTACCGGGAAACCCTAAACTGTGCTAAAGGCAAGTTTTCTATCCTTAAACTTTGTTTACTTGCTTTCTATGTGATTTATACATTTTGTGTATGCAACGTGTTATAAATCTTTGTTACGAGAGTTATTGCTTCTTGTTTCGGCATAACTTGCAAAATGAAATGATTATTCGTGATAAATTCGAATCATGCTTTATTATATCAAACCAAGTCGTCTTGGGGCGATCCTGACATGTGAAGTAAACTGAGATGAACAAATATGTATTACTGTTCTTGATCTGTCCAGTGTATTGTATGTTATGCATAACATAGGATGTCGTTAGGTTGATCCCCTTTCTATATCCACTGTAAAATGTTCTAAGTCGAAAGACAAAGAACAGTTCAAGGTCTAACCACCACTCAGTTTTGCTATGTTAAAACAATCAATTGTTATTCCATGAGTCCTTACAATCCTTATCAGTGTGAGTTCACTTATATGTTATGTGTTTAAGACTTGCTGAGCATTTTAGCTCACCCTTGCATATAAATCTAATGTGCAGACAAACCCGAGAGCTCCGGCTCGAAGAAGAAAGGAAAGAAGAAATGCGTAGACTAGTTTACTGCTTTCCTTAACTGTTCTTAACTGTAGTCATAATGACATTTTGTAATAAGAACAAGTTCAACACATGTAACCGAATATTATATAAATATTATCAAGTTTTATCACATTCGCTTGTCACGTCTTTACTTTGATTAAACTTAGAATTGTTAAAACTTAACATAGTATTAATAATGATCTATTTATCTGGATGATGATCGGTAAATAACTTGTGAGTGTTGTACATCCGAGACAGGACTAAGCGATGTTGACTAGTCAAATCCATCGTTAAGGTTCCTCGGACTCAGGTATAACTCGTTATTACTATTCTGAATATCGGATAAGTAGGATTATTAATATGAAGAGATATCACTATAACCAAATACGTTTCGAATGAGGGTTTTAACTATTTGGGTAATGTTCTGTACGGAAAGAGAATTTTGCACCGGACAAAGATATAACCATTTGTCACGGATAAAGATGCAAACATTTATCACGGGTGAAGATGCAAACATTCACCGTGAGATTCTCTGTTCCCAAGAGCCATCCTAATGATTTAATGCCGTGAATGTTGGAACATATAAAGTTATAGAATATCTAAATATTAAGGATAAAATGTTATGTTTGAGTATTAAGTCTCTTGTATTGATTACAAGGACTTGATATAAAATAATGAAAGATCTTTGGGAATTAAGATGAGAACTTTGTTTGAGAATAAAGGAAATCATCTACAAACCTATTGATTTAGCATTTATACTGAGCATCAAGTCATCTATAGTAAGTATAGTGATTTGGGGGCGTCACAGATATCGTCGTCGGTAAATGAGATTACATTGTTGTCCAACAGGTGACCCACCAAGTGGCAGAATCTCTCTGTATTAATTGACTTGGGGACATAAGCCTCTTCCAAGACTTTGCTTAACACCTGATGATGATCAGTGGACGCCAATACCAGGTCTAAGACGGATGTCAGTGGTGGTTGCACCTCAATTTCCTTAACCACATCTGCCTTGTCGTGATTCATTTTCTCCCAAAACTCCAATGCTTTTTCCTCCGATATTTCCCTGTTTTCCTTTTTCGTGTTCTCAAAAACCCGCATTGGTAAATACAATGGATTTCCCTTATAGCTGACTGATGCACAACTGGCCTCCCCCTCGGCCTTTCCCCCATAATTCCATGGAACAGCCTTCAGACTGGTAATCGGCAATTGTGACCTGGCTGCTATAACAAGGGGTCTTGGGGATGATAACCGGATAGGCTCCTTTTTGGTATCTCGAATCACCCCAACCAACTTGATAGGCTCATTTTGCGCACCCTCCTGGGCATCGGTCATAGCAATCTCTTCTTCTATCTTCCTTATGTACATCAACTTCAAGGGACCTCTTGCCCCACTGATTTCCACTACGTTCACGCCTCCCCCATTGTGCTCGGGAAGAGGGTTGGCCTTTACGTTTGGAGGTTCCGGTTGTTCCACCATGATCTCCCCGCTGTCAATCATGTTCTGGATTTTGTGTTTTAGCGACCAGCACTCCTGGGTGTCATGCCCCGGGGATGCCGAGTGATAAGCGCATCTCTTGCTAGGGTCATATCTCTTGCCCTTCGGGTCCGATGGATGTGCTAGCTGTAACGCCCCCAAAATCCCCGCGCTTTCGATGCGGCGGACCTTGTTCGTTAATTTCGTACATCTATCGACTTAACCAATGATCCCATAATCATATTGGTTGAATTAGTCTTATTTTAGACTATACATTAAAAATTTCTCTTAACGTTGTCCCTGGATCTTAACTTGATCTCAGTCTCATAAGTATACAAGTATCAACTTGTATTTCATCCGTATAAATGGATAAAACCATATATAACGGTCTAATTTTAACCTTAGGATTTAAATATTCTATAACTTTACATGTTCCAACATCCACGGTATTAAATCATTAGGACGGCTCTTGGGAACAGAGAATCCCGCGGTGAATGTTTGTATCTTCACCCGTGATAAATGCTTGCATCTTTATCCGTGACAAATTGTTGTATCTTTGTCCGGTGCAAAATTCTCTTTCCGTACAGAACATTACCCAACTAGTTAAAACCCTCATTCGAAACATATTTGTTTATAGTGATATCTCTTCATATCAATAATCCTACTTATATGGTATTCAGAATAGTAATAACGAGTTATACCTGGGTCCAAGGAACCTTAACGATGGATTTGACCAGTCAACATCGCTTAGTCCTGTCTCAGATGTACAACACTCACAAGTTATTTACCGATCCTCATCCAGATAAGTAGATCATTATCAATACTATGTTAAGTCTTAACAATTCTAGGTTATATCAAAATAAAGACATAACAACATTCTGATGATAATAATATATATCATTCATTCAATATTCGGTTACATGTTTGTTTGTTCGTATTACAAAAGTCGTTATGACTTATACAAATACAAGTAATAAACATGAAAACCTAATCTACTCTTCATCTTTACGTTCATAATCTTCTTAACGTTCATCTTTAATCTGTAAATAAGATTTTATTCGCAAGAATGAGCACGACGGCTCAGCAAGTCTAACATACAGTACATACGCAGTTTATGCTTTCATATAAACTTTAACATGCCTTGACTGAATATAATTCTCCATTTAATATCACATATAACTCGCATTCCAACAATTTATATCACATTGACACACAAAGTGTATAAATCATATTCATAAATCGTAAACATAACGCATAACAGTTATAAGGCTTGTAAACATCAGTTAAAGACTTCACATATCATCTATTACATAATAACATGACATTACACATATCATTTATCATTTTAACAATACTACACAAGTAGCACATAGCAAGAGTTAGAAGACTTGCCTTAAAACCATGTTTTAGGGTTTCCCGGGAAATCGTTAAACGCCTACAAAAAGGGTTACGCGACCCCGAATGTTAGTTTATCAAATTTTCCTTTTGAATAAGTCTTAGAATAACTTAACTAGACTATTTTCATTGGTGGAATCATTTCGTTAAGTGGCGAACTCAAAATCTCAAAATTTAGTGCTAGGATCCGAATGGTCCTTAAAAAAATTCAGCTTCGACCTATTTTATTGCGGCAGCCATAACTTTGTCATACAGAAACATTTTTGAGTGATTCTTGAGTCTAAATTGCTTAGAATTTCATGATCTACAACTTTCATTTAGGTTGCTAAGGCATATTCAGACATTAAATTTTCGGAAATTACCAAAAATATTCTGCTAGTATATTAGACTTAACTTTCTTTGATCCGATTGGTAAAACATGATACCTCAAGCATTAATTTGCTAAGATAACATGTTCTAACACTTCGTATCACTTCATAACATAAAAATAACAAAATCATAAACCTACTTATATAAGATTTCATGACTTTTTCTCAAGAACACGAAGAACGAATCGAAGAACACGAAGAACAAAGTTTCATCGTTCTTCGTTTCGACTACTAAAACTTGATGCCACAAGCATTATTTAGCAAGGCCATCATGTTTCGTCATCCCATAACACTAAATTACCAAATCATAAACCTACTTATGTAGAAATTATGACTTTTGCTCAAGAACACACGAAGAACACGAAGAACGAAAAATCGTACATGGTAACGACTTATGTTCTTGAGGTTTTGGATTTCATACTTGAAATAATTTGAGCATTATAACTGCTTACATATGTGATTATAACACTTTATAATTGACAAAATTTGGTCATTATAACGACTTGTTTACTTAATTATAACAATTTATAATAATACTCCAGAACATACGAAGAACACGGAGAACGGATAAACCGTACATGGATACGACGTATGTTCTTGAACTTTAAACTATGAAATGAAATTTGACATAACAACGACTTGCTCAAGTCATAAGGAACACGGAGAACGAAAAATCGTACATGGCTACGACTTATGTTCTTGAGCCTCATCGATAAAATAAAACTTTAAGCATAATAACGATTAAGAATCGTACCTTTTATTATTGCAAGCTTTAACTATTTCTTTGCAATCGATTCTTGTCTCACAAGAACTCTCTCTATATTTGCTCTTTAGCTTTCAAAATGGTAAAGAACTAATGAACTTAAGCCTTCTATTTATAGGAAAACCAAGGGTCGGGGTAGTTTGGTCATTAGTTTAAAAGACCAAGGGCCTTTTAGTCTTTTCTCCCTAGCGCTTGCATCATCGCTTACATCACCCTTCTTCTTATTGGTCCATTCATTTTCACTTGGATTTAGTTCAAAACAAATTGTGCTAGTTCTTTTTCAGTTAGTGTAATCGTGCTAGTTCTCCCTAGTTTAGTTACACTAACTTAGTTACACATAACCTAGTTTGATTTCAACTAATTAATTAAATAGTATAATACATTAGTATTTATACGTATTTCTTCCGTATAATACATCGTATAATATTCGTATTCTACTGGTATGATACCTCGTATTATTCTCGTATTAATCTCGTATAATCTTTCGTATAATCCTCATATTATACATTACAATATACTGTTATTATTCTCGTATTCCTTCCGTATTCGCTACGTATTCATCCCGTATACATGAATAGTAATCTCCATAAATTATTTTGGGTAAAAATTTTATTGGTCAAAATGCATCTACTGTCAATAAAAATGCTATTCAGGAATGTGAATTTTCAAAATTCGGAAGAAAAATTTCCAAATGAATAGTGTTTTACACCCTTTTCGGGTAAAACTTTTATTGGCTAATTAATATCTATACTTCATATAAATGCTATTTCGTGTAATACGATATATCAAAATATCGAAAAGAACAGTCAAAAAGACGACAAATGTTTTCTCGTAAATCGTGACATTTTTGTCTTTTTCTCCAGAAAATTTTATTGATTCCCTGACATCTAAACCTCATATTAACACTATATCGTGAAATACAAGAAGTCCTACAGATGAAAGAAACAGTCAACCGAATGAAAAACGTCACCTCGTGAATAGTGCTTGTGCACGTTTTTCGAAAAAACTTTTATTGACTGTTACGTGTTTTCAAATCATGGGAATGTTGAATCTTGAAACAGAATGTCAATTTAACCTTCACATTTTGCTCAAGGGCCTAGGTTATTTTCTAGGGTTTAAACCCTAGGGTTTAGGGTTTAGGTTTTAACTTTTTTCCCAATTTAGGTTTTTGTCTTAAATTGACTTCTGATTTTTAATAAGTGTTAAGGTTAACTACTTGAACCAAAACACAAAATCCTACACATAGATATTTCATACAACACATTTAAAAGCTCAATTCAAGCTTTACTAATCACATAACACATAGTTTAGGTTAAAGAATTTAACCTCTTAGTTTTATACGATCGTAGTTTCGAGTCGTATATATTCTTTCAGATAGCTCAAGGTATGCATGAGCAATCCTTCTTAGGTTTTGAATTGACAACATTGCTTAGATCTTGTTCGATCACTTTTGAAATATTTGGGATATTACATTCAACCCAACTTACAGGAATTTCGTCCTCGAAATTAACTTTACAATTACTTTAGTCATTTTAATATCATATTTATAAGTGCTATAAATATTCAGGATATTACATTCTCTCATTCTGATCAGAATTTCGTCCTCGAAATTATAATATAATCATCTCCAATTTACTCTTCAATATGAATATTCTAAATTCATCGTTTACTCACATTAAACCTCCAATACTTTGATTAGGTCTAACAATGTTCACTTATCTCTACACATTTCCTTTCATAACTCTAGGTTTTAAACCTCTTTTCATACTCGACATTCTGTCTCATTCTTCCTTTATCTTGGATTCTTCTTAATTATACAGCGGTCAATCAAGACCTTTACCTTATTCAAAAACTATGAATACTATATAACCCATAATTTTTTTTTTAAATCATCATCCGGACTGGAAAACCATATCTTGTGTAGCAATCAATTAAGATTGAGAACACTTCATACTTTGTGTAGCAATCAATTAAGATTGAGAACACCATACATTGTGTAACAATCAATTAAGATCGAGAACACACATACGTTGTACTTTAGGTGATCAACCTGTCGTACCATATTATCTTTAAAGACGCGGTTTATTGCGTCTATCGAATTCCTACGTCCGTTCTTTTTTCATAACCAAAGGTGTCTAGCCGAAACAATTGGCATTGACTCATATTTAAACCATTCAAACTTTTTGAAAAGCAATTTTATGACTGTATACCGCACCTTGCAAAGTGCGTTGATGACTCATCATGTATCATCTTCACACCAGGTTAAATGGGGTGTTGATGAATAAATCATTTTTATTCTTCACATTAAATCCGTCTAGCCAAAATAATTAGCATAGACATATGAATAACATAGCTAGTGAAAAAAACTAACAAAATTTTCCAGTTCAACTAGTGAACCACTCTTTTAAAAGGCACACAAGTGCAAATATAACCATAAAGATCTAGCATAGCTAGAAGATTTTTGAAATACCCTCAATCCTCTATCTTTTCCATTATTCTCTAACCATAACACAAGTTTTGCAAATATATAGTAATATAGTAAACTGATTGGTTGTGTTAAACCAAGTACAAACAAATATATTAGTTCCCCTTCTCATCAACACAGAATTGAAATGTCTCAGCGCACATTGGTACTGATCAATATCGCACTGAATAGACAAATCGTAGCCACATCTCACAAGTCGGTTCGACTAACATATCATAGCCCAAGTCCATAACGAGGTTCGTTCGCTCAGTAACTAACATACAAATATTTTTAAAACTATAGTTATGACGTAACAACTACTAACTAGTCAATATACATATGAGAAAAGAATCACCTTCTCAAAATATATACAAAGAAGAGTTTGACACAAGATTTTAATTTACTTATCAGTATAGCAAACTAAGTTATTCCTCCACCCAAGAACTAATGAATCAGTTCTCCGTCTCATCAACACTATCCTCAAATGATTTCATTCAGTGTGTAACCCGCTTTGAGAACACCGACCATGAATCATTTATATCAACAGCGTAGTTAGATCGGTTCTCTGAAGCATATTAAACTCTTTCCCATACAAGATAGTCGTTCTACTCAGTTTTACTAATATGAGTTTTCAATTGAAATCCCTAATCGTTCTATAACTATCTTAGTCACTTTCTTTTCTTAATTCATTCCTTCATCATTTACATTCCTTATGAGTTTACTCATCTCTTTTCTTAGGTATAATTACACATAATACCAAACACATCATTTCATTTTTATCAAACAGTTTCACACAAAAACTAATAAGATTATTTTATCTTATTGCTTGCTTTGAGAACTCATTATGAGTTCATTTATCTTCAGATATTCTCGTAAAGAGTTTATCTTTATTCATTATATTTCTTTTCACATAATAATTTTTTATGTATTAAGATTTAATAAGATTTATGCATATCTTTTAATTATTTACAGACTCTTCACAAGTCCATTTCTTCTTAATCCATCAGATTATACTCCAAGGTACTTGTTACCTCGAAACTATAATCCACTGCTCTGATACCAATTGTAACGCCCCCAAAAATCCCCGCGCTTTCGATGCGGCGGACCTTGTGCGTTAATTTCGTACATCTATCGACTTAACCAATGATCCCATAATCATATTGGTTGAATTAGTCTTATTTTAGACTATACATTAAAAATTTCTCTTAACGTTGTCCCTGGATCTTAACTTGATCTCAGTCTCATAAGTATACAAGTATCAACTTGTATTTCATCCGTATAAATGGATAAAACCATATATAACGGTCTAATTTTAACCTTAGGATTTAAATATTCTATAACTTTACATGTTCCAACATCCACGGTATTAAATCATTAGGACGACTCTTGGGAACAGAGAATCCCGCGGTGAATGTTTGTATCTTCACCCGTGATAAATGCTTGCATCTTTATCCGTGACAAATTGTTGTATCTTTGTCCGGTTCAAAATTCTCTTTCCGTACAGAACATTACCCAACTAGTTAAAACCCTCATTCGAAACATATTTGTTTATAGTGATATCTCTTCATATCAATAATCCTACTTATATGGTATTCAGAATAGTAATAACGAGTTATACCTGGGTCCGAGGAACCTTAACGATGGATTTGACCAGTCAACATCGCTTAGTCCTGTCTCAGATGTACAACACTCACAAGTTATTTACCGATCCTCATCCAGATAAGTAGATCATTATCAATACTATGTTAAGTCTTAACAATTCTAGGTTATATCAAAATAAAGACATAACAACATTCTGATGATAATAATATATATCATTCATTCAATATTCGGTTACATGTTTGTTTGTTCGTATTACAAAAGTCGTTATGACTTATACAAATACAAGTAATAAACATGAAAACCTAATCTACTCTTCATCTTTACGTTCATAATCTTCTTAACGTTCATCTTTAATCTGTAAATAAGATTTTATTCGCAAGAATGAGCACGACGGCTCAACAAGTCTAACATACAGTACATACGCAGTTTATGCTTTCATATAAACTTTAACATGCCTTGACTGAATATAATTCTCCATTTAATATCACATATAACTCGCATTCCAACAATTTATATCACATTGACACACAAAGTGTATAAATCATATTCATAAATCGTAAACATAACGCATAACAGTTATAAGGCTTGTAAACATCAGTTAAAGACTTCACATATCATCTATTACATAATAACATGACATTACACATATCATTTATCATTTTAACAATACTACACAAGTAGCACATAGCAAGAGTTAGAAGACTTGCCTTAAAACCATGTTTTAGGGTTTCCCGGGAAATCGTTAAACGCCTACAAAAAGGGTTACGCGACCCCGAATGTTAGTTTATCAAATTTTCCTTTTGAATAAGTCTTAGAATAACTTAACTAGACTATTTTCATTGGTGGAATCATTTCGTTAAGCGGCGAACTCAAAATCTCAAAATTTAGTGCTAGGATCCGAATGGTCCTTAAAAAAATTCAGCTTCGACCTATTTTATTGCGGCAGCCATAACTTTGTCATACAGAAACATTTTTGAGTGATTCTTGAGTCTAAATTGCTTAGAATTTCATGATCTACAACTTTCATTTAGGTTGCTAAGGCATATTCAGACATTAAATTTTCGGAAATTACCAAAAATATTCTGCTAGTATATTAGACTTAACTTTCTTTGATCCGATTGGTAAAACATGATACCTCAAGCATTAATTTGCTAAGATAACATGTTCTAACACTTCGTATCACTTCATAACATAAAAATAACAAAATCATAAACCTACTTATATAAGATTTCATGACTTTTTCTCAAGAACACGAAGAACGAATCGAAGAACACGAAGAACAAAGTTTCATCGTTCTTCGTTTCGACTACTAAAACTTGATGCCACAAGCATTATTTAGCAAGGCCATCATGTTTCGTCATCCCATAACACTAAATTACCAAATCATAAACCTACTTATGTAGAAATTATGACTTTTGCTCAAGAACACACGAAGAACACGAAGAACGAAAAATCGTACATGGTAACGACTTATGTTCTTGAGGTTTTGGATTTCATACTTGAAATAATTTGAGCATTATAACTGCTTACATATGTGATTATAACACTTTATAATTGACAAAATTTGGTCATTATAACGACTTGTTTACTTAATTATAACAATTTATAATAATACTCCAGAACATACGAAGAACACGGAGAACGGATAAACCGTACATGGATACGACGTATGTTCTTGAACTTTAAACTATGAAATGAAATTTGACATAACAACGACTTGCTCAAGTCATAAGGAACACGGAGAACGAAAAATCGTACATGGCTACGACTTATGTTCTTGAGCCTCATCGATAAAATAAAACTTTAAGCATAATAACGATTAAGAATCGTACCTTTTATTATTGCAAGCTTTAACTATTTCTTTGCAATCGATTCTTGTCTCACAAGAACTCTCTCTATATTTGCTCTTTAGCTTTCAAAATGGTAAAGAACTAATGAACTTAAGCCTTCTATTTATAGGAAAACCAAGGGTCGGGGTAGTTTGGTCATTAGTTTAAAAGACCAAGGGCCTTTTAGTCTTTTCTCCCTAGCGCTTGCATCATCGCTTACATCACCCTTCTTCTTATTGGTCCATTCATTTTCACTTGGATTTAGTTCAAAACAAATTGTGCTAGTTCTTTTTCAGTTAGTGTAATCGTGCTAGTTCTCCCTAGTTTAGTTACACTAACTTAGTTACACATAACCTAGTTTGATTTCAACTAATTAATTAAATAGTATAATACATTAGTATTTATACGTATTTCTTCCGTATAATACATCGTATAATATTCGTATTCTACTGGTATGATACCTCGTATTATTCTCGTATTAATCTCGTATAATCTTTCGTATAATCCTCATATTATACATTACAATATACTGTTATTATTCTCGTATTCCTTCCGTATTCGCTACGTATTCATCCCGTATACATGAATAGTAATCTCCATAAATTATTTTGGGTAAAAATTTTATTGGTCAAAATGCATCTACTGTCAATAAAAATGCTATTCAGGAATGTGAATTTTCAAAATTCGGAAGAAAAATTTCCAAATGAATAGTGTTTTACACCCTTTTCGGGTAAAACTTTTATTGGCTAATTAATATCTATACTTCATATAAATGCTATTTCGTGTAATACGATATATCAAAATATCGAAAAGAACAGTCAAAAAGACGACAAATGTTTTCTCGTAAATCGTGACATTTTTGTCTTTTTCTCCAGAAAATTTTATTGATTCCCTGACATCTAAACCTCATATTAACACTATATCGTGAAATACAAGAAGTCCTACAGATGAAAGAAACAGTCAACCGAATGAAAAACGTCACCTCGTGAATAGTGCTTGTGCACGTTTTTCGAAAAAACTTTTATTGACTGTTACGTGTTTTCAAATCATGGGAAGGTTGAATCTTGAAACAGAATGTCAATTTAACCTTCACATTTTGCTCAAGGGCCTAGGTTATTTTCTAGGGTTTAAACCCTAGGGTTTAGGGTTTAGGTTTTAACTTTTTTCCCAATTTAGGTTTTTGTCCTAAATTGACTTCTGATTTTTAATAAGTGTTAAGGTTAACTACTTGAACCAAAACACAAAATCCTACACATATATTTCATACAACACATTTAAAAGCTCAATTCAAGCTTTACTAATCACATAACACATAGTTTAGGTTAAAGAATTTAACCTCTTAGTTTTATACGATCGTAGTTTCGAGTCGTATATATTCTTTCAGATAGCTCAAGGTATGCATGAGCAATCCTTCTTAGGTTTTGAATTGACAACATTGCTTAGATCTTGTTCGATCACTTTTGAAATATTTGGGATATTACACTAGCTCTGTAATCTTCTTCTGGCTTACCAACATGGCCAGTATTTGTTCCAACGAATCCCCCAACGGGGTGAACTCCCTCTCTTGTGGCTTTTCGAATTTCCTTCGCCCCTCATACCTTTGATTGTTGAAATTTGATGGATGCGGGGCCTCATTTTTTTGCATGCGGACCGGGGGGCTGGTCATTGCTTTTACAGATAGCCCTTACAAAACCAGGGACACATCCTCCTCTTTCCTCTTCTGGGGTCTCCGTGAAGAACTGCCATAGTTTCCACTCTGGATTTGCTCAACAACAGCCTCGAGAGCTGTGAAGTCTCGGATTTTCCCTGACTTTAAACCCATCTCAGCCATCTCCCCATGTTTGATCATCTTCGCAAAAGGCTTCCCTATCCCCGCTATCACCCTTTCATAATAAGGGGCCTCTTGGATATCGATGAATGTCATAACCATCTTTGCCTCACTCATGGGTGGGTTTACTTGGGCCGCCATCCTCCTCCACTGTTGAGCGTAGTCTCTGAAGGATTCATTGGTCTGCTTCCTGATTTTCGTCATCTGGTATCGGTCCGGGGCCATCTAGGATTGAAAGCTGTATTGCGTTATGAAGGTGTGGGCCAGCTCCTCCCAATTGTGAATCTTAGCATTGTCCAACCTCGCATACCATGTCCTAGCCTCCCCTGTTAGGCTTTTCTGGAATAATTGCATTCTCAATGATTCGTCCTCAACATATCCTCCTAGCTCCCCGATGTATACTTTCAGATGTGTGTACGGATCCCCTGACCCGTTATACTTTTCAAATTCGGGGAGTTTGAACTTCTCGGGATATCTGGTCCCCGGAAAGATGCATAAATCGGAGTAGTTAACACTGCCATACGACCCGATCCCCTTCATAGTTTTTATGGCCTCTTCCATCTGCTTTAACTTTTTACTGACACTACTGGCCACCTCATCTTCTGGGATGATAATAACTTGCTTTGGTGGTTCAACCTTTAGAGTTTCTGGGGTTGGCCCGCTCTCTTGAGATGATGGCCCCGGCGGGTCCTCGGGTTGTGGCCCTGATTTTAGCTTAAAATGCTCTTTGAGCAACATGGTCAGTTCTGTCATTTGATTTCTCACATCATCGAATTCTTCCCGAGATACGGGAGCCGGATTAGGATTGGGGTTCTCAGCCATTTCGACTGTTGACTCTTTGGCTTTCTTGGATCGGAGACGAGTTTGGGGCGCAATCCTGCAAATGAAACACACCAAGGTTTAGTTTCGGGAAACGACATTAGCAGATGCATGCTAAGGCAAATATATTTTTTTTCGCGCTTTTGGGTTTTGTAATCTTTTTCTGCAAAACAGGGTTAGTATCCTTTTATTTTAACCAATGTATGACATTGTGCAAGTATGATGCTCTCCAAGCTATCCCTGTAAGGCAGAGGTTAGTACTTTTATTTTGACAAAGCGGGAGGTACAAAATATTTGACTAAGCATGATGTCATGTGCGTAAAACGAAAAAGGGTATGAAGAGACTTCCACGCGTTTGGGTTTATCTGAGGCTGACCTACCCTAAGTTACTCTCGCGGGCTTTTTGGCATGAAGGTTCCCAGATCTTCGCAACATACTAGAAGGGAATAAATCCGATCTTTCAATTGGATTGGATCTGAGTGGATGCTTTTCCTGAGCCTCGCTGGGGAGCGCCCCTTTGAGTCCAGTAATCCACATCCGACGGGTTTGCCTCAGGAGGAGGAACTGCTCAACATTCATCATACATTCATCGTACCTCACCGTATGCATATGATTTACAAGAAAATAAAGCATTTGAAAAAAACGCAATCACAACATTCACATATTTATCCATTCACGCACAAAAGGTAGATTAACGCAAGTAATGCACACACACACACACACACACATTTTTTAGATTTTTAAAGGATAGGAAAATATCAAGATTTGAACGCGGCCTAAACCCTCTAATGTCCCCAGCAGAGTCGCCAGCTGTCGACGCCGGGATTTTCGTCGTTTCGTTTTTTATAATTAAAAGCCCTTTCCAATTTTAGCCTTTTGAATTAAATGTGATTTTGAAAAGGGTCGGCTTAATGTCGACGGGTTTTGAAAGATCGATTTCTTTATGAGCCAATTGACCAGAGCCGCCAGTTGGTATATTTGAAATGGATGTACCAACTCATCCAAATTTTGTTTTCGTAATCGCTGGCTCATATGTGACTCCGAGTTAATTGGTCCGCAAACCGAGATTCATAGAGTTCGGGGGCTTGCTTAAGCGAGGGGAAGGTGTTAGGCACCCCCCGACTTCTGTGAAACACGGTTACCGCAATCTTGATGTTTTCCTATCCTTTTAAATCCTAAAATGTGTGTGTGCGCTTGTGTGTGTGTGCCTAAATGAATGTTTGTGGTGAATTTTCGCATAAGAGTTGCTTTGATTTTTTATATGGCAAATGTGTTTTATCGAGAATGTGTTTTAGACGTCTTTTGACCCAAATGACAAGGCTTCGCTTTTTACAATGAAGATTGATTTTAATTTTGAAACCGATGAGGGTTTTTTATTAGATGTCATTTTTTGAAAATAATAGTTTTTAAACTTTTGTCAGATAGGAATCGAGACTATACATTGCCTTCTAACAGTAAATATAAATAAAATGAAGGCAACTTTTAGCACTCTTTAACCCTATGCACAAAGTTTAATGAAAACGTTTATTTATTTTTTACGAAAACATCTTTTATGACATTTTAAAAATCAAGTGTAGCCTTTTCGTCAAATAAGGACCAAAGTTTCGCCAAAACTCTTAATTTTAAAACCTCGTGAATCTAATATCCTAAATTGATCATTTTTAGAAAATCTTCATCGTTTGCCTTATTTTTGGAAAATCGTTTGTTGTGTCGTAAATCAAAATAAGCATTCAAAACGTGTCGGGGCTATCCATGGGCATGTGAGCCATCCAGACAACCCCAAACACCCACAATCACATATCTTTATTATTACGGGGCCTTAACCCGATCACGATTTGGTATCGCCTTAAGGCCCGATATTACATATGTACAACCATGAATCCTATCTAATGATTACATACACCAAAAAATGTCCATCATCGGGATTTGATCACGACGATCTCCTCCCTAGGCTCACAGTTATCCCAAATCACTACACAATCATACCACAGACAATTTTTTATAATACGAAACTTGCTACTACGTTACACGACTCAAATCACAAACCCCACATTATGAACAATCCGCAAACGCCATGAACTTGCATTATCACCTTATGGATGTCCTCGGGATATTAAGAGGAGATTATATTCCAAAGGAACCCTCGCTAATGATCCCTAATCCACGGATCATCATTAATACAACAACAAACTATGCTAAACAACCCAAAACACAAGATTATCACATTAATACAAACAAGAAAATATCAAAAGAAAAAACCCTTTTCACCTTGCAAAATGTCGATTAAAGCTTCTTATTTCACAAATCGGACAACACCACAAGAACACTCGACTAATTAGCAAGAGAAGATAAATATTTCACTCAAATCTAACCAAGAACAACACTTTCTCTCTCCCTCCCGCGAGCTCTCTCTCTCTAAAAAACTCAATTTTTCCTCTTCTTTCTTCTTCTCGGGTGGAAATGGCAGCCGCAGATGCATCTGCGGCTGGCCGCAGGTGCAGCTGCGGCTGGGCTGCTAGCCGCCCGCGCCGAATCCTCGACTGCCGGGTTGTCTCCTCGAGCCGCGCACTGTCCCGTTTCTCGGTGGCCGCAGGTGCATCCGCGGCTGTCCGGCTTGCTTTTCTCGATTTCCGTGCCATGCGGTCTTAATTCGCCAATTTCTGCGATATTATTTTTGATATTATTTTGGAGCGAGACCCCCGAACATCGTAAGCGTAGTGGCCATTAGTCGCCTTTTGTGATCAACTCAAGTTTTTCTGGATCAACTGTTTGTCTTGCCTCAAGTGACCGGATGCTCGTTGTCCGTTGTGGCGGCTTTGACCGTAAATCGTTGGGGTGGCTTCGTGTTGGGGTCCACCCTCCTTTTCGCATGTCGAGTCAACTGACGATTTTGCCCTCCTGTCAGGGTTAGTACACAGGTGCAACATTTGGGTGTCTACATTAATAAAAATATTTATTAGTCCATTTAGTAATTTAATACTAATGGGTTAGAGTATTTAATTATTTATTCAATCTAATTATTTATTTAACCATGGATTGAATAATTAATGTGTAAATTATTAAATTAGCCCAACATGAGTCAATTAGTAGCCCAAGTGAAGAATAATAAAATGTGACAAATTAGTAGCCCAAACAATTTAATAGGAGCACAATTGGTATTTTAAATAAAGCTCGATACTTGACCCACTTGGAAAAACAATTATATAACTTATTAATTATTTAAAAAGTAAGCAAGTGACTATAATTTTGGGATAAGAAGAAAGGCATCAGCCGAGCATAATAGGAGAAGAGAGAGAAAAAAATGATTTTGTTTTTATTTTAGTTTATTTTTCAATTATTTAATAAAAGGATTGCTTGTATTGATTTTTAAAGTACATGGACCATTCCTCTTTTCACCTAATGTGTCATTTAACCCATTTCTTGTGTAAGTATCCTTACTACCCTCATGATGGTATTTTAATAGATATAGATTTTATATCTATCCAAATTGTAAGTATACTTACAATTTAGGAGCTTGTATTAGTCATTTTTTCTTATTTCACTTTGCAAGCTAGAGAGCATTTATTAAAAGTGTAGAAAAATATTTTGAGAACAAAAATACCAAGAGAAGGAGTTTTTGGTTCATGTCATCTTCTTTCACCACCTATTTTGGAAGAAAAATGAGGATATCCATTAAATCAAGGTAATGATTATTCTAAATCTAGTTTTTATTTTTAAATTAAATAAACCAACATGTGCGTATAAATATGTTAATATAGTTAATAATGCGTGGTAGTAATATTTATGTCATGCTTGAGTTTAATATGCTTGGTTTGTATTTTAGTATATTTGTATGCTAAAATATGTGTTTAGTAGTGTGTAAACAAGTCTTGAAATTTGTAAGCAAAAATATTTTTATAAACCTTATGTTTAATGTTCTAATATTATAGAACATTAAAACATGAGAAAAATAAATTTTGAATCACTCAAACTGGAGCTATACACAAAAAGTTATGATTTGTGGTAGTTTATGTGATGTAAAAAAATTTAAAAAAAAAAATTATATTAAATCATGAAAAATTAAATTTTCATGTTATAAATTGATATTAAGTGATTGGTAATTTTTTTGGATTTTTATTGAAGATTTAAAAGCTTACTTGAAGGTATAATTTTTATTTGGTAGTGTATTGCCGGTACTGTAGACAATCTGTTTGGAAGAAAACAAAAAGTGCTGGCCGCGCATTGCGCGCCAGCAAATTCTGCCGGAAGCCGGTACCAAACGATGTCGTTTGGTCGTAGAAAAATTTTACTCCGCGCGTACGCGCGGAACCCTGCAGCCGTCTCTCAAAACGGCACCGTTTTTTGCCGTAGTTTTTGTAAACACGCGCATTGCGCGGAAACCAGTTTTGACAGAAATTACCATACTGCCCCTCCGTTCGTTTTTCGACGAAATTACGAATTTGCCATCGGATCAGTTTTCAACTTATTTACAGAAATGTCATTCGGGTTAAATTTAATTAATTTAAATATTTAAAAACTAATTTAAAATTATAACAAAAATAATAATAATACAAAAATGATATTGGGGAGGATATTTTTCATTAAGTTTAATATTTAAATATTTTAAATATTAATCTAGTTAGCTAAACCATGGTTAAGTTAAATAAATTTATTAGTTATTTATTATTTAAAATGTTAATTATAAATAAAGGTGATAAATTAGCAATTATTATTTAATTCCTATTAAATAATAATTAAAGAGAGATAAAAATTTATAAATTTATTATTTATTATTTAAATATTATTAAATAATAAATAACGATAATTAGGTAATCAATTATTATTTACTTAGCATTAAATAACGATTAATGGAAATTAAGTTATTAGATTAATAATAAATAAGGATGAATTGATTATTATTTCACCTTAAATAATAATTATAATTAATTAAATAATTAATTATTATTTAATTGACATTAAATAATAATTAAAAGAGGATTAAAATTAGTAAACTATTATTTAATTTTCTTAAATTAAATAATAGGTAAGGTTAATTACTTGGTTAATTATTAGTTGATTAATATTAAATTAAAGAAGGTTAAAATTAATTCAATAATTATTTATTATTTAATTATTATTAAATAATAAGTAAGTATAATTATTTATTATTAACTAAAATTTATTAATTAATTTCTATTTAACTAAGATTAAATAGTAATTAAATAGAGATTGAGTTAATAAAATAAATTGAGTTTAATTATGCTTTAATTAAATAAATGTAATAAGTTGTTTAAGGGTTTAATAAGTGTCCAACACTTAAGAAAAATATTTTCTAACTTATTAAATTATTAACCTAATTTGATTGAGGGTCTATAAGGTTAATAATATTATTTCGACTGATGTAAATTATGTGTTAATATTTATGTGTGGTAAATAAGTTTCTTAGTGAGCATATAATTATGCAAATACGTCGTACTAATTATTAGACCAACTTTATTAATGTTAGGTCTTTCAATGCCAGTTAGTTAAAGCTAGACATTAATTGTAGCTGAGCGGACATGCAAGTTTCTTATCTCTTAACTAATTTCATTGAGCAAATTATTTATTTAAGCTTGAACTGTTATTTACAAGCATGCTTTGAGTGGTTTAATTACTTTTCAATTATTCCACATCGATATTGTTGTTATTCGCACTTGGTGCACTTGATATTGTACAGTCATTGACTTGTACTTATTAATTGTTCTACTGTTTAAATAACTGTTCAAAGTAGGTCTAAGTCATTGTTCGGCTAGACATTTATGTTAAAGATTTTAAAAGCTATCCAAATCATTGAAGATGCGGATTCTTAGACTATTATGAACACCCATTTATTATAGGGGAGTACCCTGTATCTAATATCAGGTACAAAATATGGAAATTAAATGTTATGCATACACATATTGTATTGAGGCTGATCCCCTCGGGTACATATTTCTGGTAGTAACCATTGGGTCAACCTGCTATTGACTCTAGTGGATATTTATAGTTCATAGTCTATTTGAC
Organism: Hedera helix; assembly: GCA_947179155.2. Classification (NCBI taxonomy): domain Eukaryota; kingdom Viridiplantae; phylum Streptophyta; class Magnoliopsida; order Apiales; family Araliaceae; genus Hedera; species Hedera helix. The sequence goes on from OX359266.1 coordinate 23,565,396, forward strand.
TATCCTAATTTTAAAAGCAAATCATTATTTTTGCTTATGTTATTCATATTATTCAATTGTTCAGCTATTCCCTTTCATTCATGATATATTATTTCTTGTTGTTATTTAAACCTGTTGAGCAAACTAGTTGCTCACTCTTGCTATATCATGAAACCTTATTGCAGTGCAACTCGAGACTTCGGGAAAGAACAAGGGTAAAGGAAAGATGAAGTGATAGACTTCAAGATGCAGCCTTGTAGTTAATTAAATTAATTGTTATGTAATATAAACCCTAAGTACTTTATTAAGGGTATTTGTGTACTTTTGTGTAAGGTTATCGTATCTTGGGACTAGTAACACCTTTTGAATGAACAACATATGTTTATTATTCCGCATTTAGTTACTATATGTTGTTTAGAGGTGAATGTTTGTATTGGATCGTGATGACCGGATCCGGGTATTTGGAACCCGAATTTGGGGGCGTCACAGGTTGGTATCAGAGCCAGGTTAGAAACGTTAGGATTGCGAAACCTAGGTTATAACCTTAGTACTAAACTCTTATCGAGTGCGTTAGAAGATGAATCGGGAAGATTCATCATGTGGTGTATTTTTGGAGATGGATTGAGAAAATCCACCGAGCCGAGATGTACATGATAAAATATCATTTCATTTCATCAATGAATATATTTTATTGCAGTACTAACATGTGTTATTTGTGTGATTGTAGGATGACGAAGATAGGACAGTCGAGTACTGCAGTGGATGAGATGATTTATACTGATATCCATATGGATACCCAACAATTGGTAGGCTATGCACCCGTTGCACCTGTATCCCCGGTTGAGGAGCCAGAGTCAGATCCCGAGGAGGGAGATCGAGAGGAGGCTGTCTGGGGCGGAGTGATGCAACGGTACAGCGAGGAGGAGGCCATATTGAGGATGGGGAGGATGAGGAGCCAGCTGCGTATGCTGATGGCATGGGCATTACCGCCAGTGACATCATTGATACTCTGACTAGGCTAATGATGAGCTAGATGAGAGGGTTCAGCACCTAGAGGCGCAAAACCAGATACACCAGTAGACTGAGGAGCAGTATAGGGACGCAAGTTACATGTTCTCTGGTGAGAACATGGAGCTAAAGGAGAAGATGGCTGAATTGCAAGCTAAAATTTAGCAGTTGGAGAGCGCTGCACCTGCATTGGGTCCTACTGTGCAGCAGCTTATGATTCAGAATAGTCAGCTGTGGCAGACGGTGGGAAGATTAGATGCTAGGGAGATGGCTAGTCAGACAGTTCTCTAGACCATCCAGGCTGAGCTTGATAGGGAGAGAGCCGCTAGGATCGACACCTTAGAGTATGCTCTTGGCACTTCGTTTGATCGACTGAGGCGTCGGGTTATGAGGCACCCCAAGGAGGCGGGTAACAGCAAACGCTGGATTCGTCGCCGTACAGTGGAGAAATTGGCCCAACAGGCTTTACGCAGGGCTATTCGTAGGACTATTCACCGCAGCAGGCGGTGATTTATTGTTGTTATCTTATTTGTACCTATTAGTAGTGAGTCCCACCTTTTGTTTCTATTAGGGACGTTTAAGCTGTTGTAAGTCTTTATATTTTGGTGTATGCATAGGATGTCAGTTAGACCCCAACTCTTGTTCTGTTAGAGGGGTTGATGGTGGTAAATCCTCACTTTTTGTTTGTTAGAGGATAGTCGTTGTTAGGCAACTTGTGCCTTGAGCGTGTATAGAAGTATGTCACTTGTTGAGTCTGTACTAAAACATTGGTATATGAATATAAATGCAGTTATTTCCTTGTTTAAATCAAATATGCTTAATATATAGTTTTTGAATTTAAATGTTAATTTGGCTAACATAATGCGTAGAACTATAAGCATAAGTCTAAGATTTGCTCTTTAGCAGATCATGCCGAGAGGTAAACCACGCAATCAATGTATCCCAAAGTCAGAGAGTGAGGTTGGGGATCAACCCAATCCTATGAGGATGTTTGCAGAAATGCTGGCGGAAGCCATGCAAACTAGACCCCCACCAGTGGTAGTACAACCAGCACCGCAGCCAGCGCCGCACTTGGCAAATTTCAAGGACTTCAAACTGGTTGGACCACCGGAGTTTCAGGGAACTCTAAATCCGATCGAAGCACAGACTTGGATCGAGGAAATGGAGAAGGTGTTCGAGGTCGCTAGGGTGGCCGAAGAACAGAAGACTAGTTTCGCTACCTTCATGATTAAGGGGGAGGCGAATTACTGGTGGCAGGCCAACAAGGGCCGTGCTTGAGAAGGCGTCATTACCTGTGAATGCTTTAAAGAAATGTTTCTAGAAAATTACTTTCCAGAAAGCATGCAACAAGAAATGGAGGTGAAATTCCTCGAGCTAAAACAGGGGAGTATGTCTGTGGCCGAGTATGCGACCAAGTTTAATGAGTTGGCAAGGTTTGCAACTCATCAAGTTGATACGGAGGCTCGGAGGTTTGAGCTGGGACTGAAGCCGTGGGTGTATCGTTCTGTGGCGGTATTAAAGATCAAGAGCTTTGCAGAACTATTGGAAAGGGTAATCATTGCAGAGGGTGGAAGAGGCCCTGGCTAAATTCAACCAGGAGAGGAAGAAGGGTCATGAAGGATAGAAGATGGGGAGCAGTGGAGGCAGCAACCCCAATAAACGAAAGTGGAATGAGAGCCAATCGTTCGGAGGTAACAAATCCGGAGGAGAGGCTAAGAAAGTGGTGGTGTGATGTCGCAAGCACCCAAAAATAAAATCTTACTTTGGAAAAATGAATATGTAGTAGTGCAAGTAAGAGTCGATCCCACAGAGAACGATTATTTAATTTTATGTTTTTGCAAACAAGAATTATGGGGTTTTTAATTAAAGAAATAATAAAATTAAAATTAACTAAAATAATTAAGCAAATAATTTAATAAAATAAATGAGAAGAAAAAGCCTTGGTTTAAGTAAATATCCACCATCAAGAATTTATAACTGATCACTGATGTAAGAATAACTCAATTCATATTTTGAAGATTCACCGTAGAAAGAACTACTCGCAGGTGGAATAATTTTTCTCCTCTCTCCTTAATTTTAGATAAGTAGAGCCACGTGGTCTAAATACCCTTACTATTAAACAACTCCCGGCACGTGCTAAAGATTTAATTTAATAGCAGCATAAAGAATTAGAGAGATCGTTGAACTAAACAACACAAGCCACGTGTTTGCATTTAATTTAGATGAATATTCTTCCTAAGATAAAATAATCTTTTGATCTGCAAAACAATTATTAAACTTAGTTGCTTAACAAACAGCAGTAGATTAATATGAATAATAAACTAGTAGCGCTCCTAGCAATTAAACAAATTAATCATAAAATTAAGTATAGAAGAATATTCAATAATCAAAATATAAATTGAACAATTAAAATAAATTAGATCTCACAGTGTATAAATCTTGATGGCTTCAATCACTTAAACCAAGAAAAATAAATTAACTACTCATAATAATAAAGAATACTAAATAAAAGAAGAGAGAATTTTTATTCTAATGAGAGTTATGTATTACAATGTGTGTCAAGCCCTCTATTTATAGGCTCCATAAACCTCCTAACTTGTCCAAACCCTAATAGGATTTACAATTAAAAATAAAGGAAAAATAAAATAATTATTATCCTAACCCTAGTTGGAATTAAAATCCAATTTGGAATCAAAAAGTAGCAAATTCGCGAAATAATCCCGTTTTGCAGAATTAATGCTCAGCCAAACAAGCCCTTCGCGCCCCTTGACCGATCAACTCACGCGCGCCCGCGCATTGCGCGGAACTGGCATAAAACGACGTCGTATTCTGCTCATTTCTTGCCACTGTCCGCTCATCGCGCGCATGGCGCGGTCACTGTAATGAAACGGCGTCATTTTATATGTTCGGCATATCCATCCGCGCATTGCGCGGTAGCCACTTTTTCGATAAATTACGGAAATGCCATTCCGCTGCTAATTTACCAATTTGCCACTTGATCTTTGCTGAATTTACGAAATTGCCCCCAAAGCTTATTTTTCCTACAAAATAAAATATAAATTAATTAAAAATAATATAAAAATACTAAAAATAATAAAAATGCATAATGATTAATAAAACACCTAAAATACTAAAAATAAATAAAAAAACATAAATAAAAATAAATATAAAAATACTATAAAATTACCTAAATTAACATAAATTAACTAAAATCCTATAAAACCTATTAAAATCAAAATAAGCTAAATAATTAAACATTTAAGCACACAATAAATATAAAAACTAAGTATTAGGGAATAAAAATAGCATATAATTTAACCCTATCAAGTGGGCAAATGCAACTATTGTGGTAAGAACCACACGGATGAATGCTTGAAAGGGAAGAGTGTTTGCTATAGCTGCGGACAGCCGGGGCACATGGCTCCACAATGCCCGAAAAAGATGAAGGGATTATGTTTTTCCTGTGCAGCAACCGATCATCATGCCAAGGACTGCCCAAAGAGGAAGAGAGACGCTGGGAGTGGCAACAGAGGCAACAACAACAACAACAACAACAAGCTGAACATTGGAGGGCCAGCCAGCCAGGCCAACCGACCCACATCGCGCACCTTCAACATGACTATGTAGGATGCAGTCGACTCCAAGGACGTGGTGTCAGGTATCATCCCGATCAATGATATTAATGCATATGTATTGTTTGATTCGGGTGCTACCTGCTCTTTTGTTTCTGAAGATTTTGCTAAGAGATTAGATTTACCTCAAGAAAAGGTAGAACAACCTATGAACGTAAAAGTAGCAAACAAAGAAATCATTCCCGTAGACTACATTCATAGGAACTGTTGTGCTGAATTACGAGGGTTTAGACTTAACGTGGATTTGATACTGATTCGTCTGGTAGAGTTTGACGTAATCCTAAGGATAGATTGGCTATCGAGTCACAGAGTGGTTATTGACTGTAAGAAGAAGTGTGTGCACCTAAAGACTCCGAATAGGTCAAAAGTTATATTTTACGGTAGTAAATCGCCAAGACAATCAAGTTGTTTGACGATGATGCAAGCACGAAAGTTGCTCAGGAAAGGGTGCGTAGGTCATTTGGCTCATGTGGTCGAGACTCGACGTGTCGAGGGCGAACTGAGTCAGATACCCGTTGTACGGGAATTCACTGATGTTTTCCCAGATGAGATTCTGAGGTTACCGCCAGACAGAGAAGTGGAGTTTGTTATTGATTTGGTACCGGGGACCGCACCGATATCGAAGGCACCGTATCGTATGGCACCAGTAGAAATAAAAGAATTGATGGTTCAACTGCAGGAACTACTAGATAAAGGTTACATCAGACCAAGCGTGTCACCATGGGGAGCGCCGGTTCTGTTTGTAAAGAAGAAGGATGGTTCGATGAGGCTTTGTATTGATTACCGGGAGTTGAACAAGGTCACCATTAAGAACAGATATTCGCTGCCCAGAATTGATGATCTGTTTGATCAACTTAAGGGAGCGAAATACTTTTCGAAGATAGATTTGAGGACGGATATCATCAACTGAAGGTGAGTGAGGAGGATATCCCGAAAACGGCATTCAGAACTCGTTATGGTCATTTCGAGTTTCTAGTGATGTCATTTGGACTGACGAATGCACCAGCGACATTCATGGATATGATGAACAGAGTGTTCAAGCTGTACTTGGACAAGTTCGTGGTATTATTCATTGATGACATATTGGTGTATTCGAAGACGGAGGAAGAACATGCAGAACACTTACGGATCGCATTGGAGGCTTTGAGAAGGGAGAAGTTGTACGCCAAGTTTTCGAAGGGTGAATTTTGGTTGCAGAGGGTGCAATTTCTAGGTCATGTTATCGACAAAGATGGTGTTTCGGTGGATCCAGTGAAGGTGGAGGCAGTTATCAATTGGGAACAGCCGAAGACGCCGACTGAGATCAGGAGTTTCTTAGGGTTAGCGGGGTATTATCGGAGATTCATTTAGGATTTTTCAAAGATAGCATCACCGTTGACAAATCTTACCCAAAAGACTGTGAAGTTTGTTTGGTCGGAAAAGTGCAAGGAAAGTTTCATGGAGCTGAAGAAGAGGTTGAGTCAGGCACCAGTGTTGGCTTTACCGGACGACACGGGAGGTTTCGTAGTGTACAGTGATGCGTCACACAAGGGTCTTGGTTGTATGCTAATGCAACACGGCAAGGTCATTGCGTATGCGTCACGACAGTTAAGGGATTATGAGAAGGGTTACCCGACTCATGACCTGGAGTTAGTAGCGGTAGTTTTCGCCCTGAAGATTTGGAGGCACTACCTATATGGCGAGAAGTGTGAGATATATACAGGCCACAAAAGTCTGAAATATATCTTCACTCAGAAGGAGTTGAATATGAGGCAACGTCCTGAAAGTAGTATGCCCTCAAGCCAATCACATTTGATGTGATAAGCATATACTTTGTAATCTTGTTCATTTATTAATAAAAGTATCAAGGCATTTCTTTATTCATTATTAATTACTTGAATTAATCAAATGGATAAACTGTAATGACCACGAATATTGTTA